>JANAVB010014796.1:24261559-24276559 GCA_029216955.1 Iris pallida | reverse complement strand
GAGAGAGAGAGCTTCGGTCCTTTGGTCACTCTTTTGTGTTCTTCCACTTGGGGTATAAATTCTTCCTATTTTCTTATTATCATTAAATAAGAAATATAGAAAATTCTTAAAAAAAAAAAAAGAAATATAGAAAAGATTCTACAAACAAGTTATGTGTTTTAAATTTCTAGGTTACATTTGGGAGGGTTTTAGGGGGATCCGGAACCGATTTTTCCAGTTTGGAAACCTAAGCAAGGCTACCCCCAGATTCCTCTTCCTTTTTTCAACTTCCTCTAAAATTTGAGAAATTTTGGACACCTCCAAATAATTTCTGCATAGACCGAAAATAGTTTCGGGATGATGTCACGTCGGCTCGCCGTATTTTGAAAGCGGGACGTGATATACATATGGGAAATTTTGGTTTACAACCAAACTTTTACAACTTTTTTACAACTTACACCAATTTGCTGACATGTGGGCCAGGCCACCACTTGACCCACATGTCAGGAAATGGGTGAGTGGTTGTAAGAAAGTTGTAAAAGTTTGATTGTAACTGTAGCATTGATCTATACATATTCCAAGAAAGTCATTACTTTCTTATATTTGGGCGTCGAGAAATAAAAGTGATCCCCAATGGAAAAAAAAAAGGTTCCATCCATCCAAACAAGGATTCATTTCCTCTCTTCCAATTTTCTTGGCATTTGCAACACCGAAAAAAAAATGGTAGAAATTATGATTTTTTTTCAAATGAAAGGTAACGCTAAGGAATTAATTTTCTTTCCTTTCCGCGAATCGAGGCCGAAATGTTGAATTCCTTTCCTATGGGAAAGTAATGTGAACTTATTCCTAGAAATACAAAACCTTCCTCCAAATTCCTTTCGTACGAGAAACTAATGGGAACTTGAATTCCTTTTTGTCCTTTTTGGGGTAAAGTGCATTTAAAACCCCCTTAGATATCATGAAAAGGCAAATAAAGACTTCCTGATTTGAAAAACCCAAAAAGTTACGAAAATGCTTAAATCACCTCCTAATCCAACTTTGTTGTTAACCGGTGTTAACTCTTGGGTGAAATGACCCAATTACCCCTGCAATATAATCGAAGCAGCGAACCGACGTTTCATTCTCAACTCTCTCTCTCCCGTCTCGCTCTCTCCCGTTCTCAACTCTCTCTCCCCCGTTCCAAACCCTAAATCTCTTTGCAAACCCTAAATCGATTTGCAAACCCTAAATCGAAGCAGCGAACCGACGTTTCATTCTCAACTCTCTCTCGCTGCTGTTAGTCGATCGGAGTGGAGGTCGGAGTAGAGATCGGAGTGGAGCTTCTTCCAGTATTTTCGACTTATTAGGGTATTCTCGTACTGGTACATTCGAAAATCCTAGTTCTCAGAATTTTTCTATACTTTCGAACGTAGTGCATGAATGATGTAAGTCAGAGCAGAAATTTCTGAAATTTTTGAGAAAAATGCATGAATGATGACTGTTTGTAGTGTATGAGTTGTTAAATTTCTGAATTTTTTTGAGAAAAATGCATGAATGATGTCTGTTTGTAGTATATGAGTTGTTAAATTTCTGAAATTTTTGAGAAAAAATGCATGAATGATGTCTGTTTGTAGTATATGAGTTGTTAAATTTCATAATTTTTTGAAAAAAATGCATGAATCATGTTTGTTTGCAGTATATGAGTTGTTAAATTTCGTAATTTTTTGAGAAAATGTTTGTTTTCATGCATGATATTTGGTGCTGTTTGTAGTATATGATCCTTGTATGTACGTAGGATTAAATTAGATAAATTTATATTAAAGTAGTTGTCTGTTGTCCCTCTCTTTGTCTATACATTATTTATTTATATTAAAATAGTTGAATTTATATATATTAAATTAGTTGACTTTCTGTTTGTCTATACATTTTTGCTTCTACATTAATTAGTTGTTTGTCTGTTTGTCTGTTTGTCTATATTAATTAGTAGTACATAGGGAACTGTCTTCTGTTAGTTATTTCATATATGTTGTTGCCTGTGTGTGTATGTACAGAGGGATTAATGGATAACAAGTATGTTGTTAATATGTTTGTTGGGGGAGATTTTAGTGTTGATAACCAATATGGGGGGTATAGCATTAGAACTTAAAGAATGTGTGGACAGAGATGAGATGTGCTGGTTTGATCTTGATGGGTTATGTGCATCTGCTGGGGTCCAGGCTCCATATGAAATTTATTATTTTGACCCTGTAGATGGAAGTAAGACTCGGATATTGGGTGACAATGATATATTGAGCATTTTTGAAAAGTTTCCAACCCCTTGTCTTATCAAATTTTATGTACTGGGGAAGCTTGTTGAGTCACTCATTGACTATGGTGAATATGTTGACATTACTGAGTTTACAACCACCAGAATTCTCTGTGGTCCTTCTGAAGCAGCTGATGAGATTGATGTGCAGTTGGGTGATGATTTTTGGGCCAATATAGACTTGACTGGGCCTGCTCAAGCTGATAAAGATGTGGAGTTAGGATCTGGACCTCCTCAACATGTACAAGATGAAGGGACTGCTGAGAATGAAAGCAATGTTGAGAATGAAGACAATGTGGAGGAAGAAAGGACTGAAGGCAATGTGGAGGAAGAAAGAACTGAAGATGTGGAGGAAGAAGCAGTTGGTGTTGACTTTAGTAGTTTTGTCCCCTGTCACGCCCCGCTCCCGTAGGAGCGATCGTCCTCGCTAAGGCGTGATGCCGCACGAGCCTAGATTGCGCTCGTGCAAGGCGGGTTCCATAACGGCCGATTACAGCGGCTGCGACGGGGTCGTCGCACAGAAGTCCCGAGCAGAGACATTGAACACGCAGCGGAAATTTAGAACACAAGCACAAGTTATTCAAAGAAGCTCTTTTATTGAAACAACGGTTACATTGGGGGCACAAGGCCAAGATTACAATCACTCCAATACACTCGTCCCACATTACAAATCGCTCTGCTCTCTCTCATCTCTCGATACAATACTTGAATCCAGCAGAAGCTTCGGAAGGCGATGTCCACACATTATGTCCCGTATAAGTCCGGCCTTCATGCGGCCGCGCGCTTCGAATCGCCAAGGAACTCCGTGCCTCGACTCATCCAAGAAAGCCCCGCACCACGAGCTTCTACCTGTACCTACACATAAACACTGTGTGGGTGTCAGTACCACTGTACTGGTGGAGTGAGCTCCTCGCCCACCCATACAAAACCTACACGTTTCATTTACTTTGTGCAACATAAACCCCTTTACGATTGTCTTTCTAATCTTGCCTTAGGATCGATTTTAGGACCGACGCTCGGCCTATTTAGTGTTTTTAGACCATCTTCGTGCCTTGCACTAATAACGTACCCATACCTTGCCTCGTGCTTGCATTATCAACGTACCGACTCATACTTGTCTTTCGTAATATACTCTTGGACGTAACGACTAGGTCGTGTCAAATACTTGCCCTACGGCCCTTCTCGACTTAACTCGAAACGTATAACCCAACTTGTGGAACCGATGTTGAGAACTCAAGTACGATAACGTATCTCGTGCCGAAGCACGTGTCTTTACGTATAACCGAATCGTAGGCTTTACAACACTTTGGTGCAACCGAGCACACATTTCACAACACATCACAATCGTGCTTACGCTTCCTTTGTTACGACCGACACCGTGCATGCGAATTCGCCGCTTAGCACACCATTTATCTATATGAAAGGCCACTGGCATGACAAGCCATCGCGGATATAGCTCGGGTAGACGGCGGGTCCTTCGATGCAAGGTAGCTAGCCCCATGGAAAGCCCCCGACTACCCACGCAATAAAAGCATGCGTTGCTATAACGTCTACCCCCTAGGATGACTGGGCCCAGTGCCCCGGCGTATAACCAGTCTAGGCAGAAATCCTTGTCGACAAGGTGTCCAATGACCACGCACCTACGAGACATCTAGACTCACGTAAATGCATGGCCTATTTGTTGGTATGACTGGAACTATACTTAGCAACTCGTGCTCTGAATCACACTTGGCATAACGTGCATCGGGACCGCGAGACTCCCAACCGAGGGATCGCCTCGAACTTCTTAACGTGGATAGGAATGCGAGACTCCCAATCGAGGGACCGCCTCGAATACTTAACGTGGATAGGAATGCGAGACTCCCAACCGAGGGACCGCCTCGAATACTTAACGTGGATAGGAACGCGAGACTCCCAACCGAGGGACCGCCTCGAATACTCAACGTGGTTAGGAACGCGAGACTCCCAACCGAGGGACCGCCTCGAATACTTAACGTGGATAGGAACGCGAGACTCCCAACCGAGGGACCGCCTTGAATACTTAACGTGGATAGGAACGCGAGACTCCCAACCGAGGGACCGCCTCGAATACTCAACGTGGTTAGGAACGCGAGACTCCCAACCGAGGGATCGCCTCGAAACACCTTTGAACTCGAGGGAACGACTACTACGTAGCCTTCCAACTTAACTTGAACAAAACGTGTTCCTTAAGTGCCATAGACCGTGGCTAACTTTACTTCGTGCCAACCGTGGCTCGTGCCTGTAACTGACTCACGTCCAACGTGACGCTATCACCCAAGTCATACGTTATATGACGGCACTTGAGATCGTGGGACTATTTAACTTGACAACCGCAGAAAGAGCGGGACGGCACTTAGAATGACTTAGGTCGATCGGCATAACTTTGTCTAACTTTCTCAAGCTTACAACTTAACCCGAGGGACGAGCCAAGGCTATGCCAAGCCTTGCGCAGTGGAAACGTGCATGCTTTATCGAGCATTTATGCGGGCGACGCCTATGACTTAGGCTAACTCATCGTTTGTGTCGAATACCAACTTTCCTTCTCCCAAGCCACGGGACGAAGGACCGAGTGTCATTTTAAAGCACGCTGAGCCGACTTCTATTGAGACCGTGGGACCATTTTCCATGTTCTAAGACATTCCGACGGGTCGGGATTACTCCCTTAGCTATGTGCGTTCGTAGCTTTTATATTAGCCTACTTGTGCAAGTTGAAAACAAACGAATTATTAAGTGAAGGCTAAGATGAAGCGAGTTCACCGAAACTCCCCCACCTGAGCGATGTCTTCGAGTCGCCGTTGTAAGGCCAAGTCCGAATGCCGTCGGCGTTTCGATTCCTCCGATTAACTTTGCGGGACGGGGCACTACAACATACACCACTCAGAACAAGTCTCGTCCTCGAGACTTTCCTGAAGGCAAGCCATCCTACATTTCTATGGCCAAGACTCAATCGTACACATTTCGCCTACGCGTTTCTTCGATTTGGAGCCACGCTCGTGCTATTGCTAACTTAGTCGTAAGGCATACTAATCGATCAACCAACATTCGAATTCGTTTCAAATCAATGATCGTATTATCACCACATTTCTTCGAAACTCACGATTCCAAAATCCTCGACACTTTCCGGTTTCTCAAGTCTCACTTGATTCAACGTATCACTTAGTTGGATCGTGCACATATTCCAGGCGTCCCCAAAATATATGCATGTCAGCCAAGCCTCGTGATAGAGAATCCGCCATCACCACTCGAGTCGGATCGTGCACATATTCGGGCGTCCCTGATATACGTGCATGTCAGCCAAGACTCGCAAGTGGTGCCTCCGTAACTCCTATCGCTTCACGCTCGAACGCCTGCCAAACCGCTAGGTTATGTCTTTTCGTCAGTACTGGAATCATAGTTCCCAACAACGATATCAACACTGACCCCATCCTAAGGTCAAACCAAATCGTTGGTACGGGGTTTTCTACCCAAGCTCGCATCACTCGATTTCTAAACATCGAGCATCGATTCCTATGCACATCCCAATATTCGTAGCACGGGGTTCAGTAAAGCCATCCTACGACAACTCACGTTTCAACAAATTTTACGTCATATCAATATCGTTCGTTCATCAAGCCGTTTCGTATAGTCTTTCTTCGAACACGTTCGACATAATCTGCCTATCGATCTTTCTAAGTCAAGCACGCTACAACACGATTCATCGCAAAACCATAATTCACATTTCATACTTCCAAAATCATCTATTCCAATTCACGTAATCAATCACAAGGTCGTCTGACTTAACAATATGTTGTGCTCCGATCTCACGCGAGTCCGACTATCCACGGTGGTTCATGAATCACCATGCAACGCTCCCGCGGAATAATCATTCATTGGGGCGTAACTCTTGTTTCGTGTCTAGACTCGTTCATCTCGATGCACGGATTGGACCTACTCAATCCTCAAGTTTAATCAACCGTCAATCACAAGTCCTAATATTCTCGAGTTCTCCTTCGCATCAAACCAACAAGTCGGGACAATCGAAGTTGCCGCAGCCAAATTTCTGAGTTCGATCATTCCCGCGACATGAATCACCATGTCAGCGCTCACGCGGAACGATCGCCCCAAATCCGACGTAATGCATGTGCGAGGCTAGAGTTGCGCTCGCACAAGACAAGATCATCGACGCTGTGGTTATCCGCGTAACCATCAAAACACGATCACTTTCATCCAAAGTACTAAGTATAGCGTCCAATCGAATAATAGCACTTGCACGATCGTCATTCACTGAGTCAGAGTACCCCCGAGTTATCGCATATCATCTTTGATACGCCTCAATACCATCGACGATATACGTAACCTGACGATCTTCGTTTGCAACAAATTTGAGTCGTGCGAATGATGCTATCGTCCGACTGGATTATCTCCTCGAATCGTTTACATCATCAATTTCTTCAACCCAAATTCACGTATCGTTTATCCGTCGATCTTAAGTCATCGACTACGTATTTCTTCAATTTGCATCATTCCTTGCTAACTCAAACCATCGAGCACATCAATTTCAATCCTCAGAGTCGTTTGCGTAACTTCAAAGTCAAACCTTTCGTACACGCTATCTTCCCGTCGTGCTAACTTTTCGTATACTATCCGTATCAATTTCTTCAATCAAGTCATCCATTTATTCTATCGTTTAGAATTTCCATTCAACCATTTCGTAATTTGCACTATCATTTACAAATCGTTCGAACGGTATCACGTTTGCGACTCTCGAATCATGACCATCTAAGCGCTACTCGTTCTAAGGCTTTACGATATCATCGCTTGTTTTCATACTCGTACTATCTGTAACTCCTCTGGTTCTGCTCGAACAATTTCTATAACGTCCATACACCACTCGGGTTCGAGCCATCCGATTTAGTCTTCAATCACGTTCGTATCGACGCACTAAGTCGTTCGCACAATCCTCAAATCCCAATCAATCCTTCGTGTACGCCTAAGTGTTAGTCTGATAATGTTCCTATCGATATACACTTGTATTTTCGTTCCCGATCGAGCGATACTTGATATCACTCGCAATTCGTTTGCACCAATAAGTCGAGGTGCGCGATACGAAACACAACTTAGCCAAAAGGCCGTATGCATAACCATCCCGTATGGGCTATACTCCGACTTTTCACGCTCATTTGCTCATGTCGACGTAGGACTCGTTAGGCACGCACGCGACTTGCTAATATTAGCACGCATTTTCCATCAACTCGAGGTCGGCACCGTTCGGCCCAAAGGCCTACCAACATATCGGCGATAGCCTACCGATGCGTTCGATGAACGCGTGTACGAGCTTTCGAAAATATTAGACTTATTGTATGGACATGCCGCGGGACGTTTGAGAGAGAGCGCACCAACGATATCACGTTGCGGAAGCACAATTCAGAGTTTGCGAAACAACGGAGTTAAAGAATTCAATCGGTAGTCCAAGGACGTAAAGCCGTGCTCTGATACCATTATGTCACGCCCCGCTCTCGTAGGAGCGATCGTCCTCGCTAAGGCGTGATGCCGCACGAGCCTAGATTACGCTCGTGCAAGGCGGGTTCCATAACGGCCGATTACAGCGGCTGCGACGGGGTCGTCGCACAGAAGTCCCGAGCAGAGACATTGAACACGCAGCGGAAATTTAGAACACAAGCACAAGTTATTCAAAGAAGCTCTTTTATTGAAACAACGGTTACATTGGGGGCACAAGGCCAAGATTACAATCACTCCAATACACTCGTCTCACATTACAAATCGCTCTGCTCTCTCTCATCTCTCGATAATACTTGAATCCAGCAGAAGCTTCGGAAGGCGATGTCCACATTATGTGCTGTATAAGTCTGGCCTTCATGCGGCCGCGCGCTTCGAATCGCCAAGGAACTCTGTGCCTCGACTCATCCAAGAAAGCCCGCACCACGAGCTTCTACCTGTACCTGCACATAAATATGTGTGGGTGTAGTACCACTGTACTGGTGGAGTGAGCTCCTCGCCCACCCATACAAAACCTACACGTTTTATTTACTTTGTGCAACATAAACCCCTTTACGATTGTCTTTCTAATCTTGCCTTAGGATCGATTTTAGGACCGACGCTCGGCCTATTTAGTGTTTTAGACCATCTTCGTGCCTTGCACTAATAACGTACCCATACCTTGCCTCGTGCTTGCATTGTCAACGTACCGACTCATACTTGTCTTTCGTAATATACTCTTGGACGTAACGACTAGGTCGTGTCAAATACTTGCCCTACGGCCCTTCTCGACTTAACTCGAAACGTATAACCCAACTTGTGGAACCGATGTTGAGAACTCAAGTACGATAACGTATCTCGTGCCGAAGCACGTGTCTTTACGTATAACCGAATCGTAGGCTTTACAACACTTTGGTGCAACCGAGCACACATTTCACAACACATCACAATCGTGCTTACGCTTCCTTTGTTACGACCGACACCATGCATGCGAATCGCCGCTTAGCACGCCATTTATCTATATGAAAGGCCACTGGCATGACAAGCCATCGCGGACATAGCTCGGGTAGACGGCGGGTCCTTCGATGCAAGGTAGCTAGCCCCATGGAAAGCCCCCGACTACCCACGCAATAAAAGCATGCGTTGCTATAACGTCTACCCCCTAGGATGACTGGGCCCGGTGCCCCGGCGTATAACCAGTCTAGGCAGAAATCCTTGTCGACAAGGTGTCCAATGACCACGCACCTACGAGACATCTAGACTCACGTAAATGTATGGCCTATTTGTTGGTATGACTGGAACTATACTTAGCAACTCGTGCTCTGAATCACACTTGGCATAACGTGCCTCGGGACCGCGAGACTCCAACCGAGGGATCGCCTCGAACTTCTTAACGTGGATAGGAATGCGAGACTCCCAATCGAGGGACCGCCTCGAATACTTAACGTGGATAGGAACGCGAGACTCCCAACCGAGGGACCGCCTCGAATACTTAACGTGGATAGGAACGCGAGACTCCCAACCGAGGGACCGCCTCGAATACTCAACGTGGTTAGGAACGCGAGACTCCCAATCGAGGGACCGCCTCGAATACTTAACGTGGATAGGAACGCGAGACTCCCAACCGAGGGACCGCCTCGAATACTTAACGTGGATAGGAACGCGAGACTCCCAACCGAGGGACCGCCTCGAATACTCAACGTGGTTAGGAACGCGAGACTCCCAACCGAGGGATCGCCTCGAAACACCTTTGAACTCGAGGGAACGACTACTACGTAGCCTTCCAACTTAACTTGAACAAAACGTGTTCCTTAAGTGCCATAGACCGTGGCTAACTTTACTTCGTGCCAACCGTGGCTCGTGCCTGTAACTGACTCACGTCTAACGTGACGCTATCACCCAAGTCATACGTTATATGACGGCACTTGAGATCGTGGGACTATTTAACTTGACAACCGCAGAAAGAGCGGGACGGCACTTAGAATGACTTAGGTCGATCGGCATAACTTTGCCTAACTTTCTCAAGCTTACAACTTAACCCGAGGGACGAGCCAAGGCTATGCCAAGCCTTACGCAGTGGAAACGTGCATGCTTTATCGAGCATTTATGCGGGCGACGCCTATGACTTAGGCTAACTCATCGTTTGTGTCGAATACCAACTTTCCTTCTCCCAAGCCACGGGACGAAGGACCGAGTGTCATTTTAAAGCACGCTGAGCCGACTTCTATTGAGACCGTGGACCATTTTCCATGTTCTAAGACGTTCCGAGGGTCGGGATTACTCCCTTAGCTATGTGCGTTCGTAGCTTTTATATTAGCCTACTTGTGCAAGTTGAAAACAAACGAATTATTAAGTGAAGGCTAAGATGAAGCGAGTTCACCGAAACTCCCCCACCTGAGCGATGTCTTCGAGTCGCCGTTGTAAGGCCAAGTCCGAATGCCGTCGGCGTTTCGATTCCTCCGATTAACTTTGCGGGACGGGGCACTACATCCCCCATGAAGACATTGACCAAGACTCTGAATATGCTCCCAGTGATGAGTTGGCTAGTGTACACTCCTCAGAAGAAAGTTTTGATGATGAGGATGAAGGGACTGCTCATGCAGAGCCTCTAGTGACCAAAAAAAGGTTAGTGAGGGAGGAAAATGTGGCTCTTCATGTAGGGCAGAGGTTTGCTTCACATTCAGAATTCAGGAGTGCATTAAGGCTCCATGCCATAAAGAACAAGTACAATATCAAGTGGGTACACAATGAAACAAAGAGGTTGACAGCTAGATGTGCAAATGATGCTTGTCAGCGGAGGATTCATGGGAGTGTTTTTGGTGGTCATGGGAATTTTGTATTAAAGAAGTACGTGTCTGACCATTCAAGGGACTGTGTTGAGGTGGACAGCAATAGACAAGCTACTGCCACATTCCTTGCAAACAGATATGTACACAGATTCATGAATGATCCAGACTGGAAGTATGCTGGGTTTAGAACCCACATTGCGGAAGATTTGGAGATTGACTGTTCAAGACACAAATTGCAAGGGCAAAGAAGAAGGCATTAGAGTTGATTGAAGGGCATGCCCAAGACCAATATGCTTACATCAGGGAGTATGCAATGCTGGTGATGTCTACCAATCCTGGGAGTGTTGTTAGGGTCAAAGGAGAATTAGAGGAAGATGGAAAGTCTACCAGATTTGTGAGAGTGTTCTACACTTTGAAGGCTGTGATAAAGGGTTTTAAAGAAGGTTGTAGACCATTCATTGGTCTGGATGGGTGTTTTCTGAAGACTGAGTACAAAGGGCAACTTCTTAGTGCAGTGGGAAGAGATGGTAACAACAATTTTTTCCCTATTGCTTGGGCTGTTGTGGAGATAGAAAATAAGGAAACTTGGAATTGGTTCATGGATCAACTGTTGGATGCACTTGGCATGGATGGAAATGCAATCACTTGGATTTCTGATAGACAAAAAGGCCTACTGGATGTTTTTCACAATCTTCTTCCTAATGCAGAGCATAGATTTTGTGTTAGGCACATATATGACAATTTTAAGAAGAAACATCCAGGGTCCAAGTTGAAGTATCTTTTGTGGGAAGCTTCAGAGGCATGCACTTTAATTGATTTTGAGAAAGCAATGAATAAGATCATGAAAATAAGCAAGGAGGCCTATGAATGGTTAGATAGACTTCCTGCAGGCCAGTGGTCAAAGCATGGGTTCTCAACCAATTCTAAGTGTGAGCTGTCAAGCAATAATATGTGTGAGTCATAGAATAAGCACATATTGAAAGCAAGGGACAAGACCATTATCTGTCTTCTAGAAACTATAAGAAGATTGCTCATGGTAAGGTTCCATGAGAAGGGAGAAAGAATGGGAGCTCATAATGGGGTCATTGTTCCTAAAGTAATGAAAAAAACTTGAAGAAGCCAAAGAGGGTGCAAAAAAATGTATGGTTATTACTTCTGGGTTCAATAAATTTGAAGTGAGCCAGAGAGGACTTAATGAGGCAGTGGACTTGGAAGCAAAGAGCTGCAGCTGTAGAGAATGGCAACTCACAGGTATTCCATGTGACCATGCAGTTGCATGTATCAAGAAGAGGAGGCACTCTATTGATGACTATGTACACAAGTGCTATCACAAGTCTACTTACTTGAAGGCTTATGCAGAGATAATCAACCCTCTTTCAATGAGGAATCTAAGACAGCTTCAAAATGTTGTACCCATGATACCCCCTGTAGTCCATGTCCAAACTGGGAGAAGGCAAAAGAAGAGAAAGAAACAAGATGATGAAAGAATGGCTAAGAAGGAAGGTGGAAAACTCATGACTAGAGGCACTATCACCTGTGGCAAGTGCAAGCCGTTAGGACATAACTCAAGAGCATGCCCAAATCCTTTCAATGAGAAGGAGATAGTGCCAAAAGGCAAACCAGGTAGGCCTAAGCTAACAAGGTCAACGCTACATGCGTGTGTTGGTAATTCAACACCACATGTTCAAGGAAATGTGGACCATAATTCTGAAAGTGTTGCAAGGGGGGAGAGTGTTAGCTCCAAAAGGTATGTATTTGCATGTTAATCATTTTAAATTTGTTACTCATTTTTAAATTTTGCATTTTAATCATTTGTCACTCATCTTTTCATAGGTTGTAGACAAGGACAGGGTCCTTATCATTTTAGTGACCCTTTTTGAAATGTGGCAATGATGAATTCGAGTTATGTGGGTATAAGGATATATGTGGCAATGATGAATTGGGACCCATTATGCTCTGTCTGTGGGGTCTTTATCATTTTTGTGACCCATTATGCTGTTGTCCCTACCTGTTTAAGTGGGGTGCTCTGTCTGTGGGGAGCTCTGTTACGCTGCATGATGTTGTCCCTACCTCATTTTGTCATGCTAAATATTGCTGTGGGGTTTTTATCATTTTGGTGACCCGTTATCCTTTACTCACTAACTCATCTGAGCCACTGTCCCTACCAAGTTTATCATTTTGTCATGCTGAATGTTGCTGTGGGAGGCACTATCATTTTGGTCTTGCTGTTGTCCCTACCAAGGTTTGTCATGCTACAGGTTCATAACTCTTCTTCATTTCAGCACTATCCCTACCTCATGCTGCTGTCACTAACTCTTTCTTTTTTCTGCAATATACAAGCATGTGGGAGCAAAGCATATGGAAGTGCAGTTTATATATTTTAGATGAGAATGGATGTGCAGTTTAAGAAACGATATGTTGATGAACATTTGAACTCTTAAGAAATAGATGAAATGAATGGATGAAATGTGTTTAAGTAGTTGTCTCACCTGTTCTTGTACAAATGGATGAAATGTTGTGAAGAAATGATATATTGTGCTGTATGTGTTCATTGCCAGTTCATTTGCAGTTACATGTTGGTAAACATTTGATTTTGATGTTTGTTTAAATGATATTGATGAACATTTGATTTTGATTTTGGTGGCAGTTTACAAATGGATGAAATGATGTCTGTTTAAATGATATGTTGATGAACATTTGATTTTGATTTTGGCAGTTCATTGGCAACTTGCTCATATTGCTGTTCATATAGGAACATATGTGTTCCATTTGGCAGTTCATATAGGAACATATTGGAATGCAACTGCAGTTTACATTTGCTCATGTTGCTTTTTATCATTTTGGAATGCAACTGCAGTTCATATAGTTCAATATGTGTTCCATTTTGCAGTTCCTATTGTGTTTATATTGGCAGTTCATTTGCAGTAAACATGTTGCAATTTCCTCATATTGGAATGCAACTGCAGTTCACATATGTGTTCCATTTTGCAGTTTACATGTTGTAGTTTACATGTTTACATTTGGAATGCAACTGCAGTTTACATTAGCAATTTTTTCATGTTGCTTGGATTGGAAACTTGAATTGTAAATCTTGATACAAAACATGTAAATATGATCTGGGTACAATACTTGAATTGCAACTTGTAAAACCCCTAAATTTTTACTATTTTTTTATTAATTTTGGTACCGATTTAAAATTTTGTATTGTACGTCGCGTAGTCGTATTATACGTCGCGCACGAAATTTATTTTTCGTAATTGCTCGACGGGTGCGAATATGTGCGAGCGTACATATTTTTAGAAAAAACATTTTTCTTATTTTTTATAGTTTCAAAATATATAATAAGTATTTTAGTTATCGTTCCAAATTCCAAATTTTTATTTTATTTATAAAGCCTTTTATTTACATAGTTATAATAATAAAAAAAAATTAATTCTATAAAATGGTATATTAGAAAAGTATATCTATGTAAATATCATTTGGACATACATATATAATTAGTAAATATTTCTTGAGTTTAATTGTAAATAATGTATTTTCAAATTATTATTAGTATTTTTGGAAAATATATTTCAAAATTATTATGGCGATTTAAATCTTGATTTGAATTTATGGATTTATTTAAATAGTTAAATATTTGAAATTTGATTCATCCCATTTGATTTTTTAAAACTAAAAATTTAATTTGATTTAAATTGAATATGTATTTGGATTTGGATTGATTGCTTTTAAATTAAACTACGAATTATCTATTTTAGGTTTAAACAAATCCTAAACTTTATCTTATTGGGAATTCCCACATCCTATAAATAGGCATGTACTCCTCCAATTATTCATCCACACAATTTCCACAAATGTGCGTGCACCGTGTCAGTGTCTATATCTTATTCCATTATTATATATACATTCCATCCTCTTCCATACGACAACTCCGACATGGCAAAATTCTAATCCCATAAGCCTAAGCCTAATCCTAAAACCTATTTTTTTACGACCAGCCACCTCCCTGCCGCTCGCCGCGACCATCGACCATCCTTAACCACCAACAGCCCCGACCAAACCCCGTCACTATCGCGGCCAGCCCCAAGCCAATCTCCCGGCCACCCGTTCCTCCTTCCTGACCAGCATCCAATACCATGACCCACCACTGTTGTCCCAAACTCAGCCACCACACTGCCACCACCATGCCGAACAGCTCGACCCCCAAACCACGGCCCGCGTCCGACTGTCGCACCACCGCAGATCAGCCCCTTCCCCGACCGTCAGCCCAAACCTACACCACCACCGCGGTCATCGCCGCGGCAGCCACGCCCGCCCCACCATCCAAAAGAAAAAGAAAAAAGAAGAAAAACCTATCCCTAATCTTACCTCCGCCGAGTCGTGCCCAGCCACCGCGGTCTCCGCCTGAGCACCGCCCCTCCCTGGCCTCCCGATAGTCGCACCCGCGGCGTA
>JANAVB010014796.1:24059060-24261546 GCA_029216955.1 Iris pallida | reverse complement strand
CGCCGTTCTGGCCGCGTCCCCCTTCACCGCTCCCTAGAACTCGTGCCCCTCTCTGGACTTCCGCCGTGTGGCGCAGCTCCGCCGCCTCCTCCGCTGGCTGCTCCGCCGGAGGCCTCCGCCCAAACCACTGTGAGCTCCTATTCGAAACCCCCCCTTTTCCGTTCTGAGAGTTGGGGGGAACAGCCTTAAGTTTATTTTATATAATAGTTATTATATAATATATTAGTTATTATATAATTGTTTGGTTATATAATAAAATGTATAATAGTTTTATACAAATGAGTATTAGTATATAATATTATGTGTATTGGTTTATATGTAATATAAATTTTTATGTATTAATGTATAATTTTACACATATTAATTTATGTATTAATATATATTGTTAATATATATTAGTCTAGTTTATAAATTGTTAACATAATATTTTGTATAATGGTTTTATATATAAGTATATATTAGTTTCGTATAACAAATGTATAATTGTTTAAAAATGTATATTAGTGTATTAGTTTATAATAAATGTATATTAGTTACAAATTAATGTATATTTGTTTTTATATAATATATATTAGTTTGTGTATTAATGTATATTGTATATATATTAGTTTCGTAAAACAAATGTACAATTGTTTATATAATGTATAAATAGTTTAATAAATGTATATTTTCTTAATAATGAATATTGGTTATATATATAGTATATAAAATGATGGTATTATTATTATTATCATTATTTCATATTGTATTATTACATTACAAATCACTTACTTAGAAAATATATAAAAGTATATAATTGTATTTCTAAAATAGTATTGGTTTATTGAGTTTTGGCCTAAATTCATATTTGATAAAATGGGAATATTGTACAGAAATGATTTTCTGGATTGAAGTATTATCTAAAATATGTTGATTTATACAGATATAGTTTCAACATTATAGGATTCCAAAAATTTATTATATTTATTTTATTATATTTTTCTGAAATCATAAGTCGTGATCTTTATAGTCATTTCTATTCTTGATTTGATTAGTGTACCAAACCCTGATTTTAGACTTTTATATACCAAACTAGGCTTTTTGGACTACTCTGGACTCATTGGGACTGCTCGTGTCGTCGTCTGGGACCCTCTGTTGTGCTTAGCAGTGTACCTACCTCGTGTCGACACGTTCGTGTCGCGCTACGTCGACTCCAACCAATCGAGGCGAGTACATTCTCTGATCATTTCATATCCTGCTTAGAATTATTTCCTGCAGTAGATTACTTTACTTGTACTGTCACGACGGTCACACGGATTGGTACTATATGGATCCTTTCTTGAGATGTTATCCTTAGGGAGCATCGGGTACTCTATGTTCTGTGCGTTTCACTTTCATAGCGTATCATATGCTTCTTGGTTCTTTGATCACTTACGACATGTACCCTCATGATCGTAGAGTCTTCCTGGAATCTTACACTGTTGGGTATCCCCCAGAATCCCCATTTTATGGGACTTACACTGTTGGGTATCCCCAGAATCCCCATGTTTATGGGACTTACACTGTTGGGTTACCCCCAGAATCCCCATTTTTATGGGACTTACACTGTTGGGTTACCCCAGAATCCCCATTTTTATGGGACTACTATGTATCACCTTCGGGGTCTACCACCCTTCGGGGGCTTATCACCTTCGGGGTCTATCACCTTCGGGGTCTGCTACATAGCATATAACATAACTGGCTGGATCCTTGTGTATTAATCGGGGGTACGGGAGAGTATTACATGTTCATATTGTACTCTGACTCACTAGTCACTGCTAGTTCCCTATGTATAGTAGATATTTCTATTACAGTTCTCTCTCTGTTTTTTATACTGCACTTCTTTCAGTACTTGTATCTTACTTTACTGCATGTTCATATTTTTCTAACCTGCTATGAATTGTTGAGATGTACTGTGCTCGCTCCAGTCCTGACTGGACATGTTGATAAATTTTACAGATAGCCTGGAGGTGCCTGCTAGCCTAGAGGAGACACAGTAGGGTTTTGTTTAGGTAGTTATTTCATTTTGTCTGGAGTTGTATTTACTTTGGGGATTACTGTATCTTTATTTGAGTTGAGATGTACTTCTGGGTTCATGTATCTTAGACACTTAGACTTCTATCTCCTGTATTTATTTTAGATTTCATGTTTTATCTATCCTTATCATGCTCTACCTTAGATGTGATTGAATTTGTATCTACTATGTCACCCCCATTCGGGGAGTATAAACTGTTTAGCTTTATATTGTTAGATGTTGTGACCTAGGACAGCGTTTCTACCGCCGACACTGCGGCGTAGGCTGGGCGTCGTTACGTTCTCGTGCCCTAACTCTAGGGTGCGGGTCGTGACATCATGACCTAGGTTAGTCTCTAGGTTAGTCTCCTAGTCAACACTAGTCAAAGTCAACTATAGGACCAAATCAAATACTAAAAATCACTAAAAAATCACATTAATTCTAATAAATCTAAATAATACTAACTATCACTAACCATGGTTAGCTAAGACTAGCTATGACTAATCTAGGTTAGGTCCAAACCAAGTTAGGCTAATCATAAAACATGGCAATCAATTAAATAATATTAAAATCACACCATTCTTAATAATACATTAAATTCCAAATAATATATTTAAATTCAATTAAATTCAAAATGACAAAAGTACTCTCGAACTGGAAATGATAAATGAAATACCCTAATCACATGGCTAGGCTCTAGGTTAAGCAGTCTCCAAGGTTACACTATCAAAATACCAAAATCATAAGTCATGATTTAAAATAGTTTTAAATGATTAAAAATCACCAAAAATTATATCATGATTTAAATATCATTATCTAAAGACTAAAATTACAAAATTTCAAAATTACCCTCTTTTGGAAAACTGGGTGTTACACATGCATATAGATGAGAATCACAAGGAAAATATCTTAACTAAATGAGTTTAGGAAAATTCTAAGCATTTAATACCAAGGAAAACAAAAATGACAATAGATTACTATTGTCCAAGAATTTGGCAAGATGTACTTGCCTTGGTTAAGCTTCAAGCCTAATCTTCTACTCCATCACCAAGAGGGGTACGAAACCACACTCTAGACCTCAAGGCCAAGCTCTTGGCAAGCTCCAAGGGAAGAGAAAAAATGAAGAGAGAGTGAAGAGAATGAAAAGAGAGAGGAGAGAGAAAGTGAAATGGTATATAGAAGGGGGAATTAATCTTGGCCGTTGGATGGTGATCCATGTGAAGATCTAAGTCAATCCTAACCATCCAAACAAACCAAATATCCAATAGGTAATAGGGTGCATCTACACTATTCTCGAAAATATCTTAAATACTATTCACGAAAATATCTAAACACTATTCACGAAAATATCTGAAACACTATTCATAAAAATATTAGAAACTGAAAATATCTAAAGTGTAGAAAATATGTCCGGGCGGTATGCCGTCGGTATACACCGGTATACCGGCGGTATGCCGATCAAGGAGAAAACCTATAGTTTTGGGAAAATTTAAAGCATTCCGGAAACCAAGAGAATACGAAATACGCTACAAAATACGTTTAAATTAATATAAATGCTATTGAAAATTATTAAAAACTATTTTTTAAAATCTAGGGGCTTACAGAACGAGTTCAAGTGGGACATGATATATCAAAACGAAGATAATCTTGTCTACTACAAAACTCGTAAAGAGAGTTTCCAGAGATTGGCATCCCTGACGCTCCAGAAGTCAAAGTCACGGAATGGGACATTAATGATCAAAACAATTAAATAATAGAATATTTATAAAAAATAATTTATTTAGAAAATTTAAAATAAACCCTAAAATTCAGGGGGCTTACACGGAGCTAAGGACAGTGTCTGACACGACACTCCCAAAGTCTCGTGTCCAATGGTCTTATGTCGTGTGAGCTAGGACACGTGCACGGGTTCACCACTGTACGTGTCTAGAACAGTGCTGTGTCGTGTGGGTTTTTGGATACGTTTGTGTCAGGTTTTGGATACGATATAGGGTGTACATCACGTGCATGTATTGCTTGTTAATCACCAACTCTTAATTCACCATATTAACATGATTTTTTTATTTGAATTTGAAGTTCCCTATTAGGACTGATACATAGCTTCAGTTTTTAATTTCTGATGTTTCATTCCTATTTTAAAACTGATTCTTAAATGTTTATTTGCCATATTTGATTCACACATGTGTATTAGTTCCTACTGGATAGGTTTTACATGATAGATTAGGTTTTATGTTCATTAATGGGATTTTGATATTGAGATTGGACTGTGCTTAAGTGGACTGATATGCAGTCCTATTTTCTCATGTACTGAACTTTAATTCCAGTTCACAACTGAGTTTGATTTTCAATTCCATGTTTATTCCTAACATATGGTTGTAGTTGTTCATATGTTAGGCTATATTGATGTAGGAAATAGGATTTTGTATGTGGGTTGGGGATGTACCATGTATGGACTGATACACAAGCCCAGATTTTAAATCCTGATTTTAACCTTCCTTCTTAAACTGATTTGTATGATTCTTAGATTCCCATGTTTAATCCAATTACATGTTGCTAGTTCACTGATTAGTTGGGCTCATGACAGTTGATGTCATCATGGTGCATGGTGCTCGAATTGGGTATTGATGATTTGGATAGAAGTTAAACTGTCAATGTTTGCATTCCCTTATTAAACTGTCAAATTGATTCCCTTATTAAACTGTCAATTGATTTCCAGTTTTTCAACTAAATTCTGAAATGTTTGCCATGATCAGTCATTCACCTATGGTAGTTCATATTTGTAGCACCCAGTTTTCCAAATGAGGGTAATTTTGAAATTTCATGTTTATAATTATTTTAATAATGATATTTAATTCATGATATGATTTTTGGTGATTTTAAATTATTTTAAAATTATTTAAATCAATGACTTGTGGTTTTGACGTTTTGCTAGTAAAACCCTAGAGACTGTTTGACCTAGAGCCTAACCATGTGATTATGATATTTTAATATCATTTTTGGCCTAAGGATATTTTTGCATTTGACCTCTTTGAATTATTTTGATATTATTTTATTATTTATGATATTGTTTTGGGGTTATTTGAGTCGGGTTCGAATTTCAACTCAATCCGACTTGAAACGGGGACCCGGGGATAGTTTGACTCTAGTGGGACCCACACACTAGTTAGGCATGGCCCACATGATATTAATTTTAGTCCACATGATAGAAATATTTTAGTTAGAGGTTAGACTAATTATTATGGATAAGGTTAGTGTGATTAGAGACTTTAGAATGACTAATTTAGCCCCAACCAATTAGCCCTTTCCTAATACTCATAGAATAGGTTAGTAGGAGCTTTTAGACTTTTTCTAATAGGACAAAACCACCTTTATGGCCAGCCACAATAACTATAGGGTTGAGCCTCCCATTTGTCATTATCCATCTATTTTCTCTCTCTTGTTCTTCCCCAAATTCCTAGAGAGCAATCCCTAGCAATTTCTTCACCATATCCTTCCATTTTACCACCAAATCTTCTTCTTTCCTTCTCCATTCTAGCCAAGGAGGAAGCTACCCAAGTTTGGGAGGTTCGGAGCTCGTTCGTGTCCTTTTGGAATCTCTACGTGTCGGTGTCGCTCCGGGAAGGTTTTTCTTCGATTCGATCTACCGGGAGGTATAAATCCCTTCTCCTTTTCATTTTCTCATGCATATAGGTCTATTTTGAACCCATAGGAATGACCCTCATGGTTGTATCTCCATTTGTGTCCATTTTGTGTCCATTTGGAGGTCATAGGAGTGTCCTTTGTGTTGTGGATGTGTTCATGTTACATATATAGATTTATATATATATATATATATATATATATATATATATATATATATATATATTGTAATGAGAGTGTATCTATATTTATATATGTAATAAATGGTTCATGATGATTATATAATCAAGTTTGTGAGTGTGGTTCCTCATATTATTATTGCTATTATTGTTGTGGATAATTATGATATATATTGTGTATTCTTTTGGCTCAAACTATCTAAATCCGTCATGATTTTTATCCACGTTTTTAATTTCAGCCCTAACTTAGAAATATCATAACTTCTAGTTCAAAGCTCGGTTTAATCTCCCCTTTTTTTTAAAAGAAGCGTATTGAAGTTAGATTTCCAAAAACATGTATTAATAGGCCTAATTCTTTCTGTAACTTTCTGGAGAATTATTTGAGTGTCAGCTGTACGAAAGACAAACGCGTTCTCGGTGTTTTTTGCGATTCCGGGAGTTTCCGGAAACGAAAATACGATCCGTTTAAAGTTTCGGAAAGCTAACACATAGATCTATAACATACTTTAATCCTAAATTTTAATTCATACTGAGATGGTACAGTATTGATTATTAGTAGGAGTTACTATTCGGCATATGCATTTTGTGCACCCTTGTGTGTAATATAATGTTCTATTTGATTTTAAACCCATGTTAATGTATATACATTTTGTAACTAAATAGAGAATACAAGCATGAGTAAGTGGTTAAATAAATGATGTACGAGGTGTAAGTATTCTATCTAATGTAAGCATGTATAAGTATGGCTTGTAATGAATATGTAGGTTCCATAGTATGTAATGTATGGTACATATAGTAGTGCAAGAGGATAATGAATGATGAATGAATGCAAGCATGAATGTAATGTAATAATAGATGTAATGTATGAAATATACAAGTTAATGAGATGTAATGTTCTATGTTAACACACACAAGCACACCCCTTCCTGTTATTTCCTGCCCACACACACTCATGTTTTATACACACTAGCTCTCTCTCTCTTTCTCTATATTTCTAGCCTTGCATGTTTAGGCATATACAATATATGTGGGTAATTGTATGAGTGCATATATATCTATATCTATGCTTCCTTGCTAGCTAATGATGTAGGAGTTGCAATTAGCCTAGATTGTGTAGTGTAATATTGTGGTGTTAAGCTATGGGTGAAATAGTGAGGTTGTAACTTACTAAGGAATTCTAAAATTAGCTAAGCTACATTGTGATATAGCTAGTATAGGCTTGCCTAGCCTTGTTAGGGGTTTTGCTAGCTAGTATAGATTTGAATAGCCTAGTTTAGGCTTAATTAGACTTGGTTGACCTAGTTTGACTTCTAGGGTTGACCAGAGTTGACCAAGAGTTGACTTTGGCCTAGATTGACCTAGAATCATATAGAATGCATAGTAGGACTTTATTTTACTATTCTGGACCTGTTGTGACTTGTGCTGTTCTGATTAGGAGCCAGACACCACTCCTTGGACAGTACATTTCATTCTGGACACTCAGTTACAGGCGAGTACATTCTCTGATTATTTCATATCCTGCTTAGAATTATTTCCTGCAGTAGATTACTTTACTTGTACTATCACGTTGGTCACACGGATTGGTACTATATGGATCTCTACATGCGATGTTATCCCCCTCGGGAGTATCGGGTACATTGTGCTTGTGCGTTTCACTTACATCGTGTACTCCTGTGCTTTCATTTACATGTGCACTCCGGTGAACTTTGTACTCTCAGGTTCACGGAGCCCCCATGTATACTATCACGTGCACCCTATATGGGCTCCATGTGATATCTTGTACAATAACATAACCTGTTTAGATCCTTGTGTATTGATTGGGGTACGGAAGAGTAGAATTGGGCATGTGAATAATACACCAGTAGTTTCTTATCAGAATCTCATCCTTAGTGTCTCATCAGAATCTCCTATGCCATTTACATGTCCATATTGTACTCTGACTCACTAGTCACTGCTAGTTCTCTATGTATAGTAGATATTTATATTACAGTTCTCTTCCTGTTTACATACTGCATTTCCTTAGTACCTGTATCTTACTTTACTGCATGTTTTTACTTTCTAACCTGCTATGACCTGTTGAGATGTACTGTACTCGCTCCTGTCCTGACTGGACCTGTTGATAAATTTTACAGATAGCCTGGAGGTGCCTGCTAGCCTAGAGGAGACTCATTAGAGGTTGTTTAGGTAGTTATTTCATTTTGTCTGGAGATTGTATTTATTTTGTGGATTACTGTATCTGTATTTGAGTTTTGAGATGTATTTCTGGGTTTATGTATCTTAGACACTTAGACTTCTATCTCCTGTATCTCTTTTGGATTTCATATTTTATCTATCATTATCATGCTCTACCTTAGATGTGATTGAGTCTGTATCTACTATGTCACCCCCATTCGGGGAGTATAAACTGTTTAGTCTTATACTGTTAGATGCATTGAGACCTAGGACAAGCGTTCTACCGCCGACACTGCGGCGTAGGCTGGGCGTAGTTATGTTCTCGTGCCCTAACTCTAGGGTGCGGGTCGTGACAATATTGGATTAAATCCATGTTAGTTTAGGTTCATTGTTGAATGGGATTTGATTTTGGGTTGGAATTGATATATATATAAACTGTCACATGAGTTCCTAAACCTGAGAATAGGTTTCAATGATTCATGAACTATCAATATTAGGTTCACTGTTAGTTTTAGGAACTGATATTTGATTTCCATTCCTCATATGACACTGTCATACACTCTATGTTTTACCCTACCATGCCACATGCCACTATATTCCACTCTCACACACACACTGTTTTTCTATATGGACACACACATGCTCTCATGCTCTACACACACAGGTATCTACACCATATCACCCCACTCACTGTTAGCATACCATGTGGGCACTTACACACTGTTTTCCTACTGTCACTTAACACCAAGCTGCCATGTACCCATACACCATGCCACACACCATAGCACACTCTATAGCTAACTGTCATTGCATTCTGAGTTTTGTACACTATTTTCAATCTACACTATATCAATCCACCTTGATACTACATGTACACACACATTCCTAATCTAGCACTTTACTGTTCACATGATACACATACATACCTTGACACAAATGCATGTTTCCTCTACCTATCACTCTCTCTCTATATATATATATATATATATATATATATATATATATATATATATATATATATATATGTGATACATATATTTTATGTAGCCTATATATGTATATGTGTGAATATATGGTTTGGACTATAGGTAACATAGCCTATGGGTGTATACCTATGGCTCATTGCCTATGGGTATGGCTTGGATGCCAGTTAAGTGTGTTGTTGACTTGTATAGCCTAGATAGTGTGTGTGCTTGCTAGAATAGGCTGGTTAGGCCTAATAAGACTTGTTTGGCTTAGGCTTGACCTAGTTGACTTAGTTTGACTAGTCTAGTTGACTAGAGTTGACCGAGTGTTGACTTTAGTCCAGTTTGACCCCAAACTTCATGTAGATGCATTGTAGCAGTCTGTTATATCATTTTAAACTTATAGTGACTTGTACTGTTCTATAGAAGACAGACACCACTCCTCGGACAGTAGATACTCTTCAGATACTCAGGATACAGGCGAGTACATTCTCTGATCATTTTATATTCTGCTTAGGAGTATATTTTCTGCTTTAGATTACTTTACATAATGCTGACACATTGGAAACACGGATTAGTACTATATGGATCTTGTCGTGCGATGTTATCCCCTTAGCGGATACATCGGGTATTTCATGTTCGTGTACTTTATCATGAGCATCGTGTACTTCTTGTATTCGTGCTTTTCGTGTGCAAATCGTATGAAATCGTGTATACTCATGTGCTCACATGATCTTCGTGTACGACTATACTTCGTGTGCAATAACATAACTTGGCTAGATCCTTGTGTATTGATTGGGAAGGGGGAGTAGAAGTGGTTATGTATTCAATCTAATAGATTACTCGTATACAACCTCTTTAGATTACTCGTGTACAATATCGTACCGTTTACATAACCGTACAAGGTCTTGTACTCTGAATCACTAGCACTGTTAGTCCTTCTATATATAGTATCTATTTATTTACAGTCTTCCTTTTTATCATGTTATTCTTTCAGTTTCCTGTATCTTACTCTCTAGCATGTTTATATTTCCTAACCTGTTATGATTTGCTGAGATGTACTGTACTCGCTCATGTCCTGACTGGACCTGTTAAAAATATTACAGAGGACGAGGTTGAAGCATTCTGCCCTACTTATTACGGTGCGACCCTAGAGGATTGCTGTGACCTGGACCAGCAGTAGGACCCACTAGCAGTGGATGACACTCCCCTAGATTAGGATGTCTTTCATTATCTTTCTGGATTACTGTACTGAGATTCTGAGTTATATTGGGATATGTATTTATTTAGACACTTAGACTTATCTGGATTATATTCTCTGTGATTTCCATTCTGTATCTATCTATCTATCTTTTATCATGCTCTACCTTAGATGTGATTGAGACTGTATTTGCTATATCACCTCCATTCGGAGTGTATATACTGTACAGGTATCTTTATATTGTTAGATATTGACCTAGGACAGCGTTCTACCGTCGACACTGCGGCGTAGGCTGGACGTACCCACGTCTCGTGCCCTTACTCTAGGGTACGGGTCGTGACAACTTTTTCTTAGTGGTATATTATGTAGTGCCCCACTCCCGTTGGGGCGAAGCACTATGTAATAGGCTCGTCGCAAGTCAGACATGGTCGGAAACATAGATGGCTAGTCTGACTCGGCGACGAGTGTCAACCCCTTGACCAAATTTTTCTCCTATTTATAAAATTTTATATTATTCCTTATTGTCTCATAGGTATTTTGTTAAGGTTATATTATTTGAAATATCAACACAGGGACCAAGGATTAATAAATGTATTGACAGGGACCTTAGTGAAAATGACTTTAATTCAAAATTTCTTCAAAACGAGACCCCTGCATCTGAATTCAAATTGAATTCAAATTTACTTCTACCAAGGATAAATCCAAATTGGATTGATTTCGATTTATATAAATCCTATTAGACTTGAGAGGGAATTCGAAGAATACTCTACTAGAAGGAACTGTGAAATCTTCCCACATCCAAATCTGACCAACCACCTACATATGGATCAATTCGAACCTGATTTTAAAAGGATTCCATCCTATCTGTTCTTCTCCGAATCAAATCCAATATGATATATATATATATATATATATATATATATATATATATATATATATATATATATATATATATATATATATATATATATATATATATATGCAATCAAGGCATTCGATTGCTGTCCTCTGAAAACCCTAGAGGCTCTGTTCGCAAGGAGGAATCGCCGAAGGCAAATTCTATTCGAATACAAGGTAAGTCTTTATCCCTCTTAACTTTCTGAAATATTAGATAACATGTAGGTGGTTCAGTTATTAAATCTTATTATCAGGTTTGGCACTCAATTTCAATGTTGTACTTGGTACCAGCCTAGTATAGGTCATCTGATTCTTGTAGTGTATCAGGATGAACCGACTGCAGTCCCACCTTGCTACATGAGAATTCACGTAGGGTGAAGAGGGGAATCTTTAACTTACCTTTGGCTTTCGATTCATAAACTCCTAACATCAGGCTTGATACTTTGGTGTCATATTTAACACTTAATACCTGGTTGTATTCTTTGTATCATGTGCTCAATGCAATGATCCTACCTTTAGGATTTTTATCATCATGGACCTTCAATTAGATAGGAGTCCTCAGAACTTCCTTGATTCGTGCATTTAAGAACCAAGTATCTAGGTGGGGTCCTTAAGAAGGATTGGTGTAGAGAGTAGGGTGCTAGGTATTGACCTACGGGTTAATTCCCAAGTCCTAAGAATGTCTTAGCATATCAGTCAGGGTGTATGTGAGTATCATGGGTTATCAGTAGAAATGGAGTAATATAGTTTAATTACTGTCAGGATAGGATCCTTCCTTGTGTCCTTAGATACTACGGGATGAGCTTTCCTTTGTAGGACAGACTAGTGTTGCAATGTGGACTTTAGATTTGACAATAACATGAACCTCTGGTTGCCCATTGGACTAGGATATGAGAACTACTATTGATTTTGACACTAACACCCTGTCTTTGGATCCATGAGATCCTGATCCATGGACCTCCCTTGTACCCAGTGGATGTTTACATATGGGACATCTTGTATTTCCCTTAATGAATGTATCAGTCAAATACATTAGGTCCATTCAACTAGATGTCCTGACTTGCCATTGTTCTGAACTCAGTCTTTAACTTTATTAGTTTAGTTTCCTGTATACCTGTGCTTGTAAGAATAGGTCTATGTGCAGGCAGTAAACTATAGCTAGGAATACAGTTGGGATACCATATTAAACACTGATACCTGACAATAGATGAACCTATGTAGCACAGGCCAAGGGACTGCTGTTCACTTAGTAAAGAAACAACAGTCCCATCCTTGTACAAGTTGATTTATACCCATAGAGTATCAGCCCACATCATGAATAATGTCAGTCCTTATTTGATAGGATATAAGGCAAACCTGATAATTGTTTGGAAAGTAAGGCAGGGTACCATCATTGGACCTGGCCTTACCTACTACCTGGCATATTAGATCAATTTGGCAATGTGTACTACTGCACTACTGTAGACTCCACAGGAATTGCTTTAAGGACTGAGAAGGAGTGTTGTGTAGACAGGGATATAGGCAATGGGAATACAGGAGCATGGGTTAGAAGAGCATGCAGTAGTTGTAGGCACATTAAGGTATTAGAAACACAATATTGCACTCTTGGTATCAGGTCGAAATTGCATGAGGTGCACCCTCCACTAGCTTTGCACTTAGTTGCCCTTTGGTATCTGATGTCAGAGTGTGCCTGTAGGTAAGATCATAAAAATCCATTGGGAGGTGACCCTGGAGTAAAAAAAAGGATAAACATATAGGTCATATAGAGAAAGGGTGGTGTTCAGTAGAGTATTTGCCATCAAGACAGTTACACCTGTACAGTATTGGCAGGGCAGTAATTAGGATAACCAGGAATGCCAGTTGCAAACAAGTACAACTACTCCATTGCAACTACTGAATGCAAATGCCATATGCCCAAACTTGTATAATACAACTCAGGTGTAGAGGTTATACACACTATATCATAGTAACAGATGACTAAATGCTGGTATCAATAGAAGAAATATTCTATTGGTACGAGTACAACCTTGCTGTGCTATGACTTATCCTGTCATGATGTAACTTATAGATAGAAAGATATGTGGCCAATGCCTAGCACAGTTAGAGATTAAAACCAAACAAGATTAGGAGTACCCTAGAATACTAACAGGCTATAAAACCCAACTTGGCCTAGAAATAGACTTAGAGACTAGTAGGTAATTTTATCATAGATTACAATCGTCTTACTCATATTGTAAATTCTTTAAACAGGCTATTTGGACTTGATACGGATTATTGATCCATGCCAGCAGCTCAGGACCTAAGACAAGTATACCTTGCCTTCCTCTATAGTTTTGCTTACATGCATTTCCTTTCATTTTTCAGTCATTTTGATTATTATGGACATGTGCTTTCGTGTTATATTCTGTAGAGTTGTTTTTATTGCATATAGCCGTGTTCATGTTTGTCCTTGTGTTTCATGCTTGGAGTTCTCACCAGTACCTTGCTTGAGTCGTGTCATAGAACGAGTGCGTGTAGTGAACTGCCATAGCCTTGATTATCGTTTTACACAACCAGAGAGTCCACACTCGGGATGAGGGTTGTTTAGTGCACCAGAGAGTCCACACTTGGAATGAGGGTATTTGTCGTGTTCATTAGCACCAGAGAGTCCATACTGGGGACGAGAGTTGACCAATTACACCAGAGAGTCCACACACGGGACGAGGGTGTCTTGCCGTGAGCTAACCAGAGAGTCCACACTCGGAACGAGGGTTAGTGCTTATTTCAAACTTGTGAGTAGTCCACACTCGGGATGAGGGTTTGGTTCTTCCATTGATCTCGTGTATCGTTCATCCGGCAGTTTATTTATGCGTAGGTGTTCTAGTGTTCGTGTTCGTGTTCGTAGTCATTTGTCTTGTCCTTGTTCTTTCTTGTTTATTTCTTGTGTATGATAAAACTGCTAGATAGGCATGTATATTATGTATCTTGCTATGTCCTCTGAGGACATGATGATCTCTTCAGGTTAGCCGAGTTTGAGTCAGGAGCAGGCAAGTGGATTTGAGTTAGCATCAGACCGCAGTGCTTTGCAGTTTGAGGTTGCTTGGTTAGCAGGTGGTACTCAGTTAGTTATTTCTTGTATTTCTCTATTTTTTGTCTACTGGTAGTGGATTTGTGTCCACCGGATGTGACATTGATTTTGGATACATGCAGTTTATATTCATTATTGCTTAGTTTCATGGATATTCATTGATCTTGATTGTGTCTTGATTATTCTGTGGATGAGATATAGATTTCCTCGTGATTATAGACTCAGTGACTTGTGAGTATAGACAGCGTTCTACCGCCGACACTGTGGCGTAGGCTGGGCTTGGACACGCTTCGTATCCGAAAGGCGGGTGTGGGTCGTGATAAGTTTTTTTGGTAGCCCATGCAGGTCTATGTTAATCACTTCGGTTACGTCACTGTACCGTCGTGAGCCTGCGAATAGGAATAGACACTTAGGATCTCATCCACATGTCTTGACTCATTATTGGCCTCTAGTCCTTGAATTCATTGAATCCTTGACTTGCATCCTGCTTGGAATTCTTCACGGCTAAAGTGTTTGCTCTTGTTACAGTTAAAGATGAACTCTCAAGACAGGAACAACGCTGCACTAAACACTCCATCGGCTACAGGAGACTTTTTTATGTACATGACTCCACCAACACAAGGAGGCCAGCTCACTCATATGAGCAATCCGCCACAGCAGCAGTTCTCGAGATTCCGCAGAGACGACATTCCGCCACCTCTGTAGTTTCCTTCGCAGACTCCACCACCAGCACCCGGTCTGCCACCAGCATTTGTCCTACCGCCAGGGGTTCCATGTCCAGTACCAGCCATGCACCCAGCACCAGCGATGTATCCAGTATTTGCCATGCACCCACCGTCGGCGACGTATCCAGCCCCGATGATGTATCCAGCACCTATTCTGCCTCCGCCACCGGCACTAGACAATGTCACACTCTTGGAGATCTTCCAGCAGCAAGCTAACATGTTCCGCGACACTTTGAGAGAGGCTCTTCAGATTAGAGATGCTCCGTGATAGCGCCCTGGGACGTCCAAGCACTTCATAGACCTCCGACCCAGGGAATTCCATGGGACCGAGGGGATTCTCTACGCTGATGAGTGGTTGGAGAACGTTGAATGATACCTAAAGATGGCCCGAGTCCCAGAGGATCTGAAGATCGAGTCAGCTAGTGGACTGCTTTTTGACATCACGCGGACGTGGTACCAAGGCGAACCCCAATTTTCTGCTCCAGACGTGGCTTGGAAGGAATTCAAGCGACTGTTCAAGAAGAAATTCTACCCATACGTAGCACGAGAGGCGTTGATGAGACAGTTCGAGCATCTAGAGCAAGGAAACCTCACCGTCGACGAGTACACATCAGAGTTTTCTCGCCTCAGCCGCTTCGCAGAGAACTTGGTCAGCACCCCTGAAGACAAGGCACGACGATTCAGGAAGGGACTATCTCACGAGATTCGTCTAGCCATCGCCACCAGTCGAGCCGCCACTTACGAGGAGATTCTAGAGGTCGCCCAAGCTGTTGAAGAAGAGCTGAGTCATAAGCCGAAGAGGAGTCGAGACGTATTCGGAGGAGGCAACAACCAATCAACACCGGCAAAATTTTCCAATATTTTCGAGAGGACCTCAGCACAGCAGCATCAACAGCAACCACGAGCAGCCCCACAACAAGTTCAAGATGCTCCCACCTGCCAATACTACAAAAAGAGAGGCCACGTCCAAGAAAACTGCCGAAGATGGTTAAGATTGTGCTATACTTGTGGATCCAACCAGCGCTTATCTCAAGATTGCCCAAAGAAGAACGCGACAGCACCACCACTACCAGTCGCACAGAAAGGACAAGCATATGCCATGAATACGGTGGATACGACAACACCACAGGGAGCAGCTGGCGAGAATTTTCAGTAGGATTGACAGTATTATAGATAGACCATATTAGACTTTGAATTGTTTTAGAAAAATTGAATTTCTCTTATAGCAGTTTGTTCTAGACTATTCATTCTAGTGGATCACGGCTTATTAAATTTCGAGGACGAAATTTGTTTAAGGGGGGTAGAGTTGTCAACCCCTTGACCAAATTTTCCTCCTATTTATAAAATTTTATATTATTCCTTATTGTCTCATAGGTATTTTTGTTAAGGTTATATTATTTGAAATATCAACACAGGGACCAAGGGGTAATAAATGTATTGACAGGGACCTTAATGAAAATGACATTAATTCAAAATTTCTTCAAACGGAGACCCCTGCATCTGAATTCGAATTGAATTCAAATTTACTTCTACCAAGGATAAATCCAAATTGGATTGATTTAGATTTATATAAATCCTATTAGACTTGAGAGGGAATTCGAATATTACTCTACTAGAAGGAACTGCGAAACCTTCCCACATCCAAATCTGACCAACCACCTACATATGGATCAATCGAAACCTTATTTTAAAGGGATTCCATCCTATCTGTTCTTTTCTGAATCAAATCCAATATGATATATATATATATATATATATATATATATATATATATATATATATATATATATATATATATATATATATATATATATATATATATATATATATATATATATATATATGCAATCAAGGCATTCGATTGCTGTCCTCTGAAAACCCTAGAGGCTCTGTTCGCAAGGAGGAATCGCCGAAGGCAAATTCTATTCGAATACAAGGTAAGTCTTCATCCCTCTTAACTTTCTGAAATATTAGATAACATGTAGGTGGTTCAGTTATTAAATCTTATTATCAGGTTTGGCACTCGATTTTAAAGTTGTACTTGGTACCAGCCTAATATAGGTCATCTGATTCTTGTAGTGTATCAGGATGAACCAACTGCAGTCCCACCTTGATACACGAGAATTCACGTAGGGTGAAGAGGGGAATCTTCAACTTACCTTTGGCTTTCGATTCATAAACTCCTGACATCAGGCTTGATACTTTGGTGTCATATTTAACACTTGATACAAGGTTGTATTCTTGGTATCATGTGCTCAATGCAATGATCCTACCTTTAGGATTTTTGTCATCATGGACCTTTACTTCACCTGTTAGATAGGAGTCCTCAGAACTTCCTTGATTCGTGCATTTAAGAACCAAGTATCTAGGTGGGGTCCTTAAGAAGGATTGGTGTAGAGAGTAGGGTGCTGGGTATTGACCTATGGGTTAATTCCCAAGTCCTAAGAATTTCTTCGCATATCAGTCAGGGTGTATGTGAGTATCAGGGGTTATCAGTAGAAATGGAGTAATATAGAGAATTACTGTCAGGATAGGATCCTTCCTTGTGTCCTTAGATGCTACGGGATGAGCTTTCCTTTGTAGGACAGACTAGTGCTGCAATGTGGACTTTAGATTTGACAATGACATGAACCTCTGGTTGCCCATTGGACTAAGATATGAGAACTGCTATTGATTTCGACACTGACACCCTGTCTTTGGATCCATGGGATCCTGATCCATGGACCTCCCTTGTATCCAGTAGATGCTTACATATGGGATATCTTGTATTTCCCTTAATGAATGTATCAGTCAAATACATTAGGTCCATTCAACTAGATGTCCTGACTTGCCATTGTTCTGAACTCAGTCTTTAACTTTATTAGTTTAGTTTCCTGTATACCTGTGCTTGTAAGAATAGGTCTATGTGCAGGCAGTAGACTATAGCTAGGAATGCAGTTGGGATACCATATTAAACACTGATACCTGACAATAGATGAACCTATGTAGCACAGGCCAAGGGACTGCTGTTCACTTAGTAAAGAAACAACAGTCCCATCCTTGTACAAGTTGATTTATACCCTTAGAGTATCAGCCCACATCATGAATCATGTCAGTCCTCATTTGACAGGATATGAGGCAAACCTGATAATTGTTTGGAAAGTAAGGCAGGGTAACATCATTGGACCTGGCCTATTCCCTGTTCCATGATGAAGGAAGAGTAGGATGCAGTCTAGGATAGGTAAGTAAGGATATGGGCTACAAATGTAGTATTTGCCCTGTGACAGGTGACTTTGTATCCATGAGATACTCTCATGTACCAGTATTTAGAGGGCAGTAGTACCTACCACAGGAAACAGAGTGTAGGTCGAGTACCTGCAGTCTTGTGTACAACAAACCACATGTAATGCATGAATACCTAATGGTGATAACAAGGTATCATATGAAGCAGGAAACAGAGAATATAGAGAATTATTGTCGGGTATTAAAATGATACTACAACTAAGTGGCCAATTACCTACTACCTGGCACATTAGAACAATTTAGCAATGTGTACTATTGCACTACTGTAGACTCCACAGGAATTGCTTTAAGGACTGAGAATGAGTGTTGTGTAGACAGGGATATAGGCAATAGGAATACAGGAGCATGGGTTAGATGAGCATGCAGTAGTTGTAGGCACATTAAGGTATTAGAAACACAATATTGCACTCTTGGTATCAGGTCAAAATTATATGAGGTGCACTCTCCACTAGTTTTGCACTTGGTTGCCCTTTGGTATCTGATGTCAGAGTGTGCCTATAGGTAAGATCATAAAAATCCATTAGGAGGTGACCCTGGAGTAAAAGAAGGGATAAACATATAGGTCATATAGAGAAAGGGTGGTGTTCAGTAGAGTATTTGCCATCAAGATAGTTACCCCTGTACAGTGTTGGCAGGGCAGTAATTAGGATAACCAGGAATGCCATTTGCAAACAAGTGCAACTACTCCATTGCAACGACTGAATGCAAATGCCATATGCCCAAACTTGTATAATACAACTCAGGTGTAGAGGTTATACACACTATATCATAGTAACAGATGACTAAATGCTGGTATCAATAGAAGAAATGTTCCATTGGTATGAGTACAACCTTGCTGTGCTATGACTTATCCTGTCATAATGTGACTTATAGATAGAAAGATATGTGGCCAATGCCTAGCACAGTTAGAGATTAAAACCAAACAAGATTAGGAGTACCCTAGAATACTAACAGGCTATAAAACCCAACTTGGCCTAGAAATAGACCTAGAGACTAGTAGGTAATTTTATCATGGATTACAATCGTCTTACTCATATTGTAAATTCTTTAAACATGCTATTTGGACTTGATACGGATTCTTGATCCGTGCCAGCAGCTCAGGACCTAAGACAAGTATACCTTGCCTTCCTCTACAATTTTGCTTACATGCATTTCCTTTCATTTTTCAGTCATTTTGATTGTTATGGACATGTGCTTTCATGTTATATTCTGTAGAGTTGTTTTTATTGCATATAGCGGTGTTCATGTTTGGCCTTATGTTTTATGCTTGGAGTTCTCACCATTACCTTGCTTGAGTCGTGTCATAGAACGAGTGCGAGTAGTGAACTGCCATAGCCTTGATTATCGTTTTACACAACCAGAGAGTCCACATTCGGGACAAGGGTTGTTTAGTGCACCAGAGAGTCCACACTCGGGACGAGGGTGTTTGTCGTGTTCATTGGCACCAGAGAGTCCACACTCGGGACGAGGGTTGACCAATTATACCAGAGAGTCCACACACGGGACGAGGGTGTCTTGCCGTGAGCTAACCAGAGAGTCCACACTCGGGACGAGGGTTAGTGTTTAGTTCAAACCCGTGAGTCCACACTCGGGATGAGGGTTTGGTTCTTCCATTGATCTTGTGTATCGTTCATCCGGCAGTTCATTTATGCGTAGTTGTTCTAGTGTTCGTGTTCGTAGTCATTTGTCTTGTCCTTGTTCTTTCTTGTTTATTTCTTGCGCATGATAAAACTGCTAGATAGGCATGTATATTATGTATCTTGCTATATCCTCTGAGGACCTGATGATCTCTTCAGGTTAGTCGAGTTTGAGTCAGGAGCATGCGAGTGGATTTGAGTTAGCATCAGACCGCAGTGCTTTGCAGTTTGAGGTTGCTTGGTTAGCAGGTGGTACTCAGTTAGTTATTTCTTGTATTTCTCTATTTTTCGTCTATTGGTATTAGATTTGTGTCCATCGGACGTGACATTGATTTTGGATACATTCAGTTTATATTTATTATTGCTTAGTTTCATGGATATTCATTGATCTTGATTGTGTCTTGATTATTCTGTGGATGAGATATAGATTTTCCCGTGATTATAGACTCAGTGACTTGTGAGTATAGACAGCATTCTACCGCCGACACTGCGGCGTAGGCTGGGCTTGGACACGCTTTATATCCGAAAGGCGGGTGCGGGTCATGACAACGAGTTTGGTATACAAAAATCATGGCATCAATAAAATCGATTTGGACGAGTGATATGAGTACCGTTCCAACTAATGGATCGGCTACTATTGGAATAAGTCCTAGATGCAGTAGGCGGTGTCTTGGCGAATGGACTCTAAAGAGAGCGACGCAACCCGTCCGCTGTTGGTTTTATTGGTTTTCTTGGCTTTCTGAACGAATTGTTGCGTGAATTTGATAGTGTGCTTTCGCGTCGATTTCTGAATACGTCTTTGGGAATTTCGAAGGAGGGATTGAAGGAAGGGTTCTAATTTGATGCTCGTGCCATTGCAGGAGTTCGTGTAACTGATGCTTGACCGTCGTTAAGCGTTCTTCTACCCTCGGCGCAATCTCTTTAGGTGGGTGGTTCTTCGGCCCCTTCTTATCTACTCCTTTCCGCCAACTAAATTCTTAAAGTTCAACGTTCAAATCGATGATGCTAACGGGATGTATGCTTTGCCACTAATATCAAGAACTCGGGATAATGTAGCAACTTAGAGAAGTTAACTCCGAATCTATAAGTTCACACTAAATAGAGAAAAGATAAAGTTCTATGAAAGAGATAGAATTTATTTCATGCTCTGCAAAACACAACGAAGAAACCTTGGTTGCGGTATTTCACGCCTCGAAGAATTTGGTGCCTACGAGATGCTAAATCAGAACGTACGGTTGCGGAAAAAAGGACCCTTGCACGAGTAGGAATGATTATGTGGTTTGATAATGGTTACGCTATGCAAATTACTTCATACACATTAAACTGTTCATACATTCGCATGGTCATGGACGACTTGTGCACAAGGTGAGCTTTCCTCGAGATGGTACCCGGGGCCCTGGGACTGAATCGGCCTAAGAGGAAATTATGGAAATCGTGCTTCGGCGCGAAGCATTGCGAGACCTCCAGTTAGGCTCGCAACCTGAACTGGTAGGGCGCGTCGTAATGCTACGTAATCGTCCTTCATGGTGTCGATATCACCAATGACCGCATATAAGATAGATTGTATGCTCACCTATTGTCTTGTGCAGGTGGTAAGTATTATGTATATTTTGTGCAGGAAAGGAGCACGACCGTGGTAAGAATAGTTGAATTGGTTATGTTGTATCGTTTAAAAATGTGCCTTCGATATGAACTGTAAATCATATAGTTCTAAATAGAAAGATCACTTCGTATGCTAAAATCCTTAATAAACAGTGTCGGTTTAGACGAGCGGGTTCGTCCCATCCACTAGCAAGTGTGCTAACCCCCAACTCCCCAGGTAATGAGCGCGCTGCGGGAGCTCGAGACTAGACTGAAGTTGAAGAACGGGAGGCGGCTCGAAGCTCTCCTATTTTGAAGTATTTTGAAGCCCAATTCAGATCGAAGGCTTTTGTTCAAATGTATAAAGGGGCACGAATGTATGGAACGCCGAAGATTATTTCAAGGCAAGCTTGTCGATAGTTTTTCTTTTGTGTTCAAGATGTAGCTGCAACGGCATATGAAATGTAAAAATGACCTTGCACATACTTTGCAAGTTTATGAATGAAAAGCTAAATTTCTTCCTATGCTATGTCTTCAACTTTCTGCACTGTTTAATTTCAACGTGTCATGTCAAAGGAAATCCCAAGTGCATATTCTTGCCTTGTGCAAGTCCAATAAAGACTTGAACGGCATCACGTCCCAGCTCGTGGGATCGATTTATCTCGAGTCAAGGCGAGGACGACCGATTTGGCAAGTCGGGGCGTGACACGTGTCGCCTCCTGATTGGCCAGCGGGCTGGTGGGCCCAGAAGTTAGTAGGGGGGCAATCAAGTGGTGACACGTGGCCTACGGGGGCAGGACTGCGGTCCAAGCCCGCGGGTAACGTAGCATTTTCGTAATCTATCCCATCTATGAAATTATATAATCCAAATACCCCTGGTATTTGGATTATATAATAGTATAGAAGTATAGATCGATGTCTTGTCCGTGTGGAGTCGTATTGGGCATTTTATGGACACCAACAAAAATACAACAAAATCCATTAGGATAAGCCATAGTCCGTGCATTGCCGGTGTCATCGTATCTGATTCGTGTCGTGTTGGAATCATGCTAAGTCGTAGTCCGTGCATCGCGAGTGTCATCGTGTCTGATTCGTGTCGTGTTGTAATCATGTTCATCAAGAATGACAGTAATAAACTTGTAGACTTTAGAAATCAAATAACCTAAAATCAAACAAAGTCTTCTTTCTCCACGATTAATTTCTATATCTCCAAAACTAAAATCAAACAAAGACTCATTTTTCGCGATAAAGTTAGATCTCCAAAATTAATCTCACATGTCGATTAAGAGTGATATGGAAACACCGGCTATTCGTGTCTAGTTTGCTCTCGTTATAGTCAATCTCTGCCACGCAAAATCGTAAATTGAAATAAATTTCTCAACCAAATAACTAAGCGAGAATTTGAATTCATCCATCAGAGTTGTTTCCATTGCTTCTATTTCCATCTCATGCTCCTGAGTGTAAGTTGTGGAAATTTTTTCCAATTAAAATCAATTGATTATGACAAAAACTATTGGAATGTTCTGGTTAGAAGAAAGAAAAAATATAGAGAAATAGCAGACAAAGAGAGAAAGAGAGACGTGTAACGAACAAAGACTCTTTTTTCGCGATGAAGTACTCGATCTCCAAAATTAATTTCACATGTGGACTAAGAGTGATGTGGAAGCACCAGTTCTTCATGTCTAGTCTGCTCTCACTGTAGTCAAACTCTGTCATGCAAAATCAAAGCAAAGTGAAACAAATTTCTCAACCAAATAACTATAGCGAGAAGGAATGCCTTTGAATTCATCCATCCGAATTGCTTCAAATGCTTCGATTTCCATCTCCTGCTCCTGCGCATAATATGTGGGGAAAAAAAATCCAATTCCAAATAAAATCAATTGATAGGAAAAAAATATTGGAATGCTAGGGTTAGAAGAAAGAAGAAGAAAAAAAAAAAAGAAATATTGAGAAATAGCACACACACATAGAGAGACAGAGACGTGGAGTAATGTGAGTTGGTTTTGTCGGTTTTCTAAAAATATGCATTAATGACGTGACCTTAAATTAAATAATTGTTGTTTCTAATATACTTGAAATTTAAATTAGTGGAAAATAATGACTTTTTTATTCATATATAAATTTATTCTTATCTAACAATCTATATCATCTCATATATATATATATATATATATATATATATATATATATATATATATAACATTTTCTAAATAATTTCTTGTTCTAATTTTTTTCTTCCAAATAAGACCTTTACAAGTTTTTACTATTTGCAACACATTAACACCTAAACAACATGTGCCTTCATGCATAGGGGTGAGCATTCGGCATATTCGGTTCAAACCGAACCGAATAATCAAAAAAATTATATTGGACTGAAAGTCGAATAAGTAAAACCGAAACCGAATCGAATTGGCATCAAAAATTATATTGGACTGAAAGTCGAATAAGTAAAACCGAAACCGAATCGAATTGGCAGATAACCGAACCGAACTAAATCCGTTCGGTTTTCGTTTTATTCGGTTTATTTGTAAAAAAAAAAATTTGTGTGTGTGTGTGTGTGTATATATATATATATATATATATATATATATATATGTGGTTAATAGAGATACATGCTGTCGAGTGGTCAGGATTTCGAATCCCAGTGGGAGCGATTACAGAAAAAATTTACCTGTTTCCAAATATATATATATATATATATATATATATATATATATATATATATATATATATATATATATATATATTTTTTTTTTTTTTTTTTTGAAGCAATGGGTAATTGTGGTGAACTCGCCTCCACTGGGACTCGAACTCCCGACCACTTGGGCCGCATGCATCTCTCTTAACCACTAGGCTAGAGGTCATTTGCTCCAAATATATATATATATATATATATATATATATATAGCAAATGACCTCTAGCCTAGTGGTTAAGAGAGATGCATGCGGCCCAAGTGGTCGGAGTTCGAGCCTCAGTGGAGGCGAGTTCGCCAAGAATTACCCATTGCTTCAAAAAAAAAAAAAATATATATATATATATATATATATATATATATATATATATATATATATATATTGGCAGCTTCGATGTGGATCCTTTAGAAAAATCGGAACAAAGCACGTTACGAAGGCAGGTCTCTTCCGTTGCAGGGACTGGTGGCGGAGATCAAACGGCAGATCGAAAGGAGGCTTCAGTGTCGTGCGACGTGCCAGGGTGTTGGTTAACTGATTGGGGGCAGTGTGTTATTCCCCTCTTCTCTCAATCCTTCCTCCTTATTTTGGTATTGGTATACGGCTTCTAGTATACGTTTTGAGGGTGGGGCTTCTGTGCTTCATCTGTAGCTTGTACGGATGGCCTTTTTTGTTCCCCCACCTTTTGCTTTGGTTCTCTTTGGCGTTTGGCCCACCTTTTGCTTTGGTTCTCTTCGGCGTTTGGCAGTAAAATTTTTTTCCTTTTGATTATATTTATATATATATATATAGGCGTTTGGCCGTATAAAATTTTTCCTTTTGATTATATATATATATATATATATATATATATATATATATATATATATATATATATATATATATATATATATATATATATATATATATATATATATATTTTTTTTTTTCTTATTTGGTTTTTGGTTTGTACCGAACCGAAATCCAACACCGAAACTGAGTAAAAAAATTTAATATTTTTAAAGTCGAAACCGAATCGATTTTTTTTAAAACCGAACTGAATCTCTTATTCGGTCTGTTTCGATTTTCGGTCCAAAATCAAATAATACTTGCCCCTATTCATGCATGTGATGACAAGGGCATAAGTGTAATTCTACCTTAAAATTGTAATAATGATGTTTGGGATATTTTTTTTCTTTTCTTTCAAACATATTATTTAATGAAGGAAGAGAGAGAGAGCTTCGGTCCTTTGGTCACTCTTTTGTGTTCTTCCACTTGGGGTATAAATTCTTCCTATTTTCTTATTATCATTAAATAAGAAATATAGAAAATTCTTAAAAAAAAAAAAAAGAAATATAGAAAAGATTCTACAAACAAGTTATGTGTTTTAAATTTCTAGGTTACATTTGGGAGGGTTTTAGGGGGATCCGGAACCGATTTTTCCAGTTTGGAAAACCTAAGCAAGGCTACCCCCAGATTCCTCTTCCTTTTTTCAACTTCCTCTAAAATTTGAGAAATTTTGGACACCTCCAAATAATTTCTGCATAGACCGAAAATAGTTTCGGGATGATGTCACGTCGGCTCGCCGTATTTTGAAAGCGGGACGTGATATACATATGGGAAATTTTGGTTTACAACCAAACTTTTACAACTTTTTTACAACTTACACCAATTTGCTGACATGTGGGCCAGGCCACCACTTGACCCACATGTCAGGAAATGGGTGAGTGGTTGTAAGAAAGTTGTAAAAGTTTGATTGTAACTGTAGCATTGATCTATACATATTCCAAGAAAGTCATTACTTTCTTATATTTGGGCGTCGAGAAAATAAAAGTGATCCCCAATGGAAAAAAAAAAGGTTCCATCCATCCAAACAAGGATTCACTTTTCCTCTCTTCCAATTTTCTTGGCATTTGCAACACCGAAAAAAAAATGGTAGAAATTATGATTTTTTTTCAAATGAAAGGTAACGCTAAGGAATTAATTTTCTTTCCTTTCCGCGAATCGAGGCCGAAATGTTGAATTCCTTTCCTATGGGAAAGTAATGTGAACTTATTCCTAGAAATACAAAACCTTCCTCCAAATTCCTTTCGTACGAGAAACTAATGGGAACTTGAATTCCTTTTTGTCCTTTTTGGGGTAAAGTGCATTTAAAACCCCCTTAGATATCATGAAAAGGCAAATAAAGACTTCCTGATTTGAAAAACCCAAAAAGTTACGAAAATGCTTAAATCACCTCCTAATCCAACTTTGTTGTTAACCGGTGTTAACTCTTGGGTGAAATGACCCAATTACCCCTGCAATATAATCGAAGCAGCGAACCGACGTTTCATTCTCAACTCTCTCTCTCCCGTCTCGCTCTCTCCCGTTCTCAACTCTCTCTCCCCCGTTCCAAACCCTAAATCTCTTTGCAAACCCTAAATCGATTTGCAAACCCTAAATCGAAGCAGCGAACCGACGTTTCATTCTCAACTCTCTCTCGCTGCTGTTAGTCGATCGGAGTGGAGGTCGGAGTAGAGATCGGAGTGGAGCTTCTTCCAGTATTTTCGACTTATTAGGGTATTCTCGTACTGGTACATTCGAAAATCCTAGTTCTCAGAATTTTTCTATACTTTCGAACGTAGTGCATGAATGATGTAAGTCAGAGCAGAAATTTCTGAAATTTTTGAGAAAAATGCATGAATGATGACTGTTTGTAGTGTATGAGTTGTTAAATTTCTGAATTTTTTTGAGAAAAATGCATGAATGATGTCTGTTTGTAGTATATGAGTTGTTAAATTTCTGAAATTTTTGAGAAAAAATGCATGAATGATGTCTGTTTGTAGTATATGAGTTGTTAAATTTCATAATTTTTTGAAAAAAATGCATGAATCATGTTTGTTTGCAGTATATGAGTTGTTAAATTTCGTAATTTTTTGAGAAAAATGTTTGTTTTCATGCATGATATTTGGTGCTGTTTGTAGTATATGATCCTTGTATGTACGTAGGATTAAATTAGATAAATTTATATTAAAGTAGTTGTCTGTTGTCCCTCTCTTTGTCTATACATTATTTAATTTATATTAAAATAGTTGAATTTATATATATTAAATTAGTTGACTTTCTGTTTGTCTATACATTTTTGCTTCTACATTAATTAGTTGTTTGTCTGTTTGTCTGTTTGTCTATATTAATTAGTAGTACATAGGGAACTGTCTTCTGTTAGTTATTTCATATATGTTGTTGCCTGTGTGTGTATGTACAGAGGGATTAATGGATAACAAGTATGTTGTTAATATGTTTGTTGGGGGAGATTTTAGTGTTGATAACCAATATGTGGGGGGTATAGCATTAGAACTTAAAGAATGTGTGGACAGAGATGAGATGTGCTGGTTTGATCTTGATGGGTTATGTGCATCTGCTGGGGTCCAGGCTCCATATGAAATTTATTATTTTGACCCTGTAGATGGAAGTAAGACTCGGATATTGGGTGACAATGATATATTGAGCATTTTTGAAAAGTTTCCAACCCCTTGTCTTATCAAATTTTATGTACTGGGGAAGCTTGTTGAGTCACTCATTGACTATGGTGAATATGTTGACATTACTGAGTTTACAACCACCAGAATTCTCTGTGGTCCTTCTGAAGCAGCTGATGAGATTGATGTGCAGTTGGGTGATGATTTTTGGGCCAATATAGACTTGACTGGGCCTGCTCAAGCTGATAAAGATGTGGAGTTAGGATCTGGACCTCCTCAACATGTACAAGATGAAGGGACTGCTGAGAATGAAAGCAATGTTGAGAATGAAGACAATGTGGAGGAAGAAAGGACTGAAGGCAATGTGGAGGAAGAAAGAACTGAAGATGTGGAGGAAGAAGCAGTTGGTGTTGACTTTAGTAGTTTTGTCCCCTGTCACGCCCCGCTCCCGTAGGAGCGATCGTCCTCGCTAAGGCGTGATGCCGCACGAGCCTAGATTGCGCTCGTGCAAGGCGGGTTCCATAACGGCCGATTACAGCGGCTGCGACGGGGTCGTCGCACAGAAGTCCCGAGCAGAGACATTGAACACGCAGCGGAAATTTAGAACACAAGCACAAGTTATTCAAAGAAGCTCTTTTATTGAAACAACGGTTACATTGGGGGCACAAGGCCAAGATTACAATCACTCCAATACACTCGTCCCACATTACAAATCGCTCTGCTCTCTCTCATCTCTCGATACAATACTTGAATCCAGCAGAAGCTTCGGAAGGCGATGTCCACACATTATGTCCCGTATAAGTCCGGCCTTCATGCGGCCGCGCGCTTCGAATCGCCAAGGAACTCCGTGCCTCGACTCATCCAAGAAAGCCCCGCACCACGAGCTTCTACCTGTACCTACACATAAACACTGTGTGGGTGTCAGTACCACTGTACTGGTGGAGTGAGCTCCTCGCCCACCCATACAAAACCTACACGTTTCATTTACTTTGTGCAACATAAACCCCTTTACGATTGTCTTTCTAATCTTGCCTTAGGATCGATTTTAGGACCGACGCTCGGCCTATTTAGTGTTTTTAGACCATCTTCGTGCCTTGCACTAATAACGTACCCATACCTTGCCTCGTGCTTGCATTATCAACGTACCGACTCATACTTGTCTTTCGTAATATACTCTTGGACGTAACGACTAGGTCGTGTCAAATACTTGCCCTACGGCCCTTCTCGACTTAACTCGAAACGTATAACCCAACTTGTGGAACCGATGTTGAGAACTCAAGTACGATAACGTATCTCGTGCCGAAGCACGTGTCTTTACGTATAACCGAATCGTAGGCTTTACAACACTTTGGTGCAACCGAGCACACATTTCACAACACATCACAATCGTGCTTACGCTTCCTTTGTTACGACCGACACCGTGCATGCGAATTCGCCGCTTAGCACACCATTTATCTATATGAAAGGCCACTGGCATGACAAGCCATCGCGGATATAGCTCGGGTAGACGGCGGGTCCTTCGATGCAAGGTAGCTAGCCCCATGGAAAGCCCCCGACTACCCACGCAATAAAAGCATGCGTTGCTATAACGTCTACCCCCTAGGATGACTGGGCCCAGTGCCCCGGCGTATAACCAGTCTAGGCAGAAATCCTTGTCGACAAGGTGTCCAATGACCACGCACCTACGAGACATCTAGACTCACGTAAATGCATGGCCTATTTGTTGGTATGACTGGAACTATACTTAGCAACTCGTGCTCTGAATCACACTTGGCATAACGTGCATCGGGACCGCGAGACTCCCAACCGAGGGATCGCCTCGAACTTCTTAACGTGGATAGGAATGCGAGACTCCCAATCGAGGGACCGCCTCGAATACTTAACGTGGATAGGAATGCGAGACTCCCAACCGAGGGACCGCCTCGAATACTTAACGTGGATAGGAACGCGAGACTCCCAACCGAGGGACCGCCTCGAATACTCAACGTGGTTAGGAACGCGAGACTCCCAACCGAGGGACCGCCTCGAATACTTAACGTGGATAGGAACGCGAGACTCCCAACCGAGGGACCGCCTTGAATACTTAACGTGGATAGGAACGCGAGACTCCCAACCGAGGGACCGCCTCGAATACTCAACGTGGTTAGGAACGCGAGACTCCCAACCGAGGGATCGCCTCGAAACACCTTTGAACTCGAGGGAACGACTACTACGTAGCCTTCCAACTTAACTTGAACAAAACGTGTTCCTTAAGTGCCATAGACCGTGGCTAACTTTACTTCGTGCCAACCGTGGCTCGTGCCTGTAACTGACTCACGTCCAACGTGACGCTATCACCCAAGTCATACGTTATATGACGGCACTTGAGATCGTGGGACTATTTAACTTGACAACCGCAGAAAGAGCGGGACGGCACTTAGAATGACTTAGGTCGATCGGCATAACTTTGTCTAACTTTCTCAAGCTTACAACTTAACCCGAGGGACGAGCCAAGGCTATGCCAAGCCTTGCGCAGTGGAAACGTGCATGCTTTATCGAGCATTTATGCGGGCGACGCCTATGACTTAGGCTAACTCATCGTTTGTGTCGAATACCAACTTTCCTTCTCCCAAGCCACGGGACGAAGGACCGAGTGTCATTTTAAAGCACGCTGAGCCGACTTCTATTGAGACCGTGGGACCATTTTCCATGTTCTAAGACATTCCGACGGGTCGGGATTACTCCCTTAGCTATGTGCGTTCGTAGCTTTTATATTAGCCTACTTGTGCAAGTTGAAAACAAACGAATTATTAAGTGAAGGCTAAGATGAAGCGAGTTCACCGAAACTCCCCCACCTGAGCGATGTCTTCGAGTCGCCGTTGTAAGGCCAAGTCCGAATGCCGTCGGCGTTTCGATTCCTCCGATTAACTTTGCGGGACGGGGCACTACAACATACACCACTCAGAACAAGTCTCGTCCTCGAGACTTTCCTGAAGGCAAGCCATCCTACATTTCTATGGCCAAGACTCAATCGTACACATTTCGCCTACGCGTTTCTTCGATTTGGAGCCACGCTCGTGCTATTGCTAACTTAGTCGTAAGGCATACTAATCGATCAACCAACATTCGAATTCGTTTCAAATCAATGATCGTATTATCACCACATTTCTTCGAAACTCACGATTCCAAAATCCTCGACACTTTCCGGTTTCTCAAGTCTCACTTGATTCAACGTATCACTTAGTTGGATCGTGCACATATTCCAGGCGTCCCCAAAATATATGCATGTCAGCCAAGCCTCGTGATAGAGAATCCGCCATCACCACTCGAGTCGGATCGTGCACATATTCGGGCGTCCCTGATATACGTGCATGTCAGCCAAGACTCGCAAGTGGTGCCTCCGTAACTCCTATCGCTTCACGCTCGAACGCCTGCCAAACCGCTAGGTTATGTCTTTTCGTCAGTACTGGAATCATAGTTCCCAAACAACGATATCAACACTGACCCCATCCTAAGGTCAAACCAAATCGTTGGTACGGGGTTTTCTACCCAAGCTCGCATCACTCCGATTTCTAAACATCGAGCATCGATTCCCTATGCACATCCCAATATTCGTAGCACGGGGTTCAGTAAAGCCATCCTACGACAACTCACGTTTCAACAAATTTTACGTCATATCAATATCGTTCGTTCATCAAGCCGTTTCGTATAGTCTATTTCTTCGAACACGTTCGACATAATCTGCCTATCGATCTTTCTAAGTCAAGCACGCTACAACACGATTCATCGCAAAACCATAATTCACATTTCATACTTCCAAAATCATCTATTCCAATTCACGTAATCAATCACAAGGTCGTCTGACTTAACAATATGTTGTGCTCCGATCTCACGCGAGTCCGACTATCCACGGTGGTTCATGAATCACCATGCAACGCTCCCGCGGAATAATCATTCTCATTGGGGCGTAACTCTTGTTTCGTGTCTAGACTCGTTCATTCTCGATGCACGGATTGGACCTACTCAATCCTCAAGTTTAATCAACCGTCAATCACAAGTCCTAATATTCTCGAGTTCTCCTTCGCATCAAACCAACAAGTCGGGACAATCGAAGTTGCCGCAGCCAAATTTTCTGAGTTCGATCATTCCCGCGACATGAATCACCATGTCAGCGCTCACGCGGAACGATCGCCCCAAATCCGACGTAATGCATGTGCGAGGCTAGAGTTGCGCTCGCACAAGACAAGATCATCGACGCTGTGGTTATCCGCGTAACCATCAAAACACGATCACTTTCATCCAAAGTACTAAGTATAGCGTCCAATCGAATAATAGCACTTGCACGATCGTCATTCACTGAGTCAGAGTACCCCCGAGTTATCGCATATCATCTTTGATACGCCTCAATACCATCGACGATATACGTAACCTGACGATCTTCGTTTGCAACAAATTTTGAGTCGTGCGAATGATGCTATCGTCCGACTGGATTATCTCCTCGAATCGTTTACATCATCAATTTCTTCAACCCAAATTCACGTATCGTTTATCCGTCGATCTTAAGTCATCGACTACGTATTTCTTCAATTTGCATCATTCCTTGCTAACTCAAACCATCGAGCACATCAATTTCAATCCTCAGAGTCGTTTGCGTAACTTCAAAGTCAAACCTTTCGTACACGCTATCTTCCCGTCGTGCTAACTTTTCGTATACTATCCGTATCAATTTCTTCAATCAAGTCATCCATTTATTCTATCGTTTAGAATTTCCATTCAACCATTTCGTAATTTGCACTATCATTTACAAATCGTTCGAACGGTATCACGTTTGCGACTCTCGAATCATGACCATCTAAGCGCTACTCGTTCTAAGGCTTTACGATATCATCGCTTGTCTTTCATACTCGTACTATCTGTAACTCCTCTGGTTCTGCTCGAACAATTTCTATAACGTCCATACACCACTCGGGTTCGAGCCATCCGATTTAGTCTTCAATCACGTTCGTATCGACGCACTAAGTCGTTCGCACAATCCTCAAATCCCAATCAATCCTTCGTGTACGCCTAAGTGTTAGTCTGATAATGTTCCTATCGATATACACTTGTATTTTCGTTCCCGATCGAGCGATACTTGATATCACTCGCAATTCGTTTGCACCAATAAGTCGAGGTGCGCGATACGAAACACAACTTAGCCAAAAGGCCGTATGCATAACCATCCCGTATGGGCTATACTCCGACTTTTCACGCTCATTTGCTCATGTCGACGTAGGACTCGTTAGGCACGCACGCGACTTGCTAATATTAGCACGCATTTTCCATCAACTCGAGGTCGGCACCGTTCGGCCCAAAGGCCTACCAACATATCCGGCGATAGCCTACCGATGCGTTCGATGGAACGCGTGTACGAGCTTTCGAAAATATTAGACTTATTGTATGGACATGCCGCGGGACGTTTGAGAGAGAGCGCACCAACGATATCACGTTGCGGAAGCACAATTCAGAGTTTGCGAAACAACGGAGTTAAAGAATTCAATCGGTAGTCCAAGGACGTAAAGCCGTGCTCTGATACCATTATGTCACGCCCCGCTCTCGTAGGAGCGATCGTCCTCGCTAAGGCGTGATGCCGCACGAGCCTAGATTACGCTCGTGCAAGGCGGGTTCCATAACGGCCGATTACAGCGGCTGCGACGGGGTCGTCGCACAGAAGTCCCGAGCAGAGACATTGAACACGCAGCGGAAATTTAGAACACAAGCACAAGTTATTCAAAGAAGCTCTTTTATTGAAACAACGGTTACATTGGGGGCACAAGGCCAAGATTACAATCACTCCAATACACTCGTCTCACATTACAAATCGCTCTGCTCTCTCTCATCTCTCGATACAATACTTGAATCCAGCAGAAGCTTCGGAAGGCGATGTCCACACATTATGTGCTGTATAAGTCTGGCCTTCATGCGGCCGCGCGCTTCGAATCGCCAAGGAACTCTGTGCCTCGACTCATCCAAGAAAGCCCCGCACCACGAGCTTCTACCTGTACCTGCACATAAATACTGTGTGGGTGTCAGTACCACTGTACTGGTGGAGTGAGCTCCTCGCCCACCCATACAAAACCTACACGTTTTATTTACTTTGTGCAACATAAACCCCTTTACGATTGTCTTTCTAATCTTGCCTTAGGATCGATTTTAGGACCGACGCTCGGCCTATTTAGTGTTTTTAGACCATCTTCGTGCCTTGCACTAATAACGTACCCATACCTTGCCTCGTGCTTGCATTGTCAACGTACCGACTCATACTTGTCTTTCGTAATATACTCTTGGACGTAACGACTAGGTCGTGTCAAATACTTGCCCTACGGCCCTTCTCGACTTAACTCGAAACGTATAACCCAACTTGTGGAACCGATGTTGAGAACTCAAGTACGATAACGTATCTCGTGCCGAAGCACGTGTCTTTACGTATAACCGAATCGTAGGCTTTACAACACTTTGGTGCAACCGAGCACACATTTCACAACACATCACAATCGTGCTTACGCTTCCTTTGTTACGACCGACACCATGCATGCGAATTCGCCGCTTAGCACGCCATTTATCTATATGAAAGGCCACTGGCATGACAAGCCATCGCGGACATAGCTCGGGTAGACGGCGGGTCCTTCGATGCAAGGTAGCTAGCCCCATGGAAAGCCCCCGACTACCCACGCAATAAAAGCATGCGTTGCTATAACGTCTACCCCCTAGGATGACTGGGCCCGGTGCCCCGGCGTATAACCAGTCTAGGCAGAAATCCTTGTCGACAAGGTGTCCAATGACCACGCACCTACGAGACATCTAGACTCACGTAAATGTATGGCCTATTTGTTGGTATGACTGGAACTATACTTAGCAACTCGTGCTCTGAATCACACTTGGCATAACGTGCCTCGGGACCGCGAGACTCCCAACCGAGGGATCGCCTCGAACTTCTTAACGTGGATAGGAATGCGAGACTCCCAATCGAGGGACCGCCTCGAATACTTAACGTGGATAGGAACGCGAGACTCCCAACCGAGGGACCGCCTCGAATACTTAACGTGGATAGGAACGCGAGACTCCCAACCGAGGGACCGCCTCGAATACTCAACGTGGTTAGGAACGCGAGACTCCCAATCGAGGGACCGCCTCGAATACTTAACGTGGATAGGAACGCGAGACTCCCAACCGAGGGACCGCCTCGAATACTTAACGTGGATAGGAACGCGAGACTCCCAACCGAGGGACCGCCTCGAATACTCAACGTGGTTAGGAACGCGAGACTCCCAACCGAGGGATCGCCTCGAAACACCTTTGAACTCGAGGGAACGACTACTACGTAGCCTTCCAACTTAACTTGAACAAAACGTGTTCCTTAAGTGCCATAGACCGTGGCTAACTTTACTTCGTGCCAACCGTGGCTCGTGCCTGTAACTGACTCACGTCTAACGTGACGCTATCACCCAAGTCATACGTTATATGACGGCACTTGAGATCGTGGGACTATTTAACTTGACAACCGCAGAAAGAGCGGGACGGCACTTAGAATGACTTAGGTCGATCGGCATAACTTTGCCTAACTTTCTCAAGCTTACAACTTAACCCGAGGGACGAGCCAAGGCTATGCCAAGCCTTACGCAGTGGAAACGTGCATGCTTTATCGAGCATTTATGCGGGCGACGCCTATGACTTAGGCTAACTCATCGTTTGTGTCGAATACCAACTTTCCTTCTCCCAAGCCACGGGACGAAGGACCGAGTGTCATTTTAAAGCACGCTGAGCCGACTTCTATTGAGACCGTGGGACCATTTTCCATGTTCTAAGACGTTCCGACGGGTCGGGATTACTCCCTTAGCTATGTGCGTTCGTAGCTTTTATATTAGCCTACTTGTGCAAGTTGAAAACAAACGAATTATTAAGTGAAGGCTAAGATGAAGCGAGTTCACCGAAACTCCCCCACCTGAGCGATGTCTTCGAGTCGCCGTTGTAAGGCCAAGTCCGAATGCCGTCGGCGTTTCGATTCCTCCGATTAACTTTGCGGGACGGGGCACTACATCCCCCATGAAGACATTGACCAAGACTCTGAATATGCTCCCAGTGATGAGTTGGCTAGTGTACACTCCTCAGAAGAAAGTTTTGATGATGAGGATGAAGGGACTGCTCATGCAGAGCCTCTAGTGACCAAAAAAAGGTTAGTGAGGGAGGAAAATGTGGCTCTTCATGTAGGGCAGAGGTTTGCTTCACATTCAGAATTCAGGAGTGCATTAAGGCTCCATGCCATAAAGAACAAGTACAATATCAAGTGGGTACACAATGAAACAAAGAGGTTGACAGCTAGATGTGCAAATGATGCTTGTCAGCGGAGGATTCATGGGAGTGTTTTTGGTGGTCATGGGAATTTTGTATTAAAGAAGTACGTGTCTGACCATTCAAGGGACTGTGTTGAGGTGGACAGCAATAGACAAGCTACTGCCACATTCCTTGCAAACAGATATGTACACAGATTCATGAATGATCCAGACTGGAAGTATGCTGGGTTTAGAACCCACATTGCGGAAGATTTGGAGATTGACTGTTCAAGACACAAATTGCAAGGGCAAAGAAGAAGGCATTAGAGTTGATTGAAGGGCATGCCCAAGACCAATATGCTTACATCAGGGAGTATGCAATGCTGGTGATGTCTACCAATCCTGGGAGTGTTGTTAGGGTCAAAGGAGAATTAGAGGAAGATGGAAAGTCTACCAGATTTGTGAGAGTGTTCTACACTTTGAAGGCTGTGATAAAGGGTTTTAAAGAAGGTTGTAGACCATTCATTGGTCTGGATGGGTGTTTTCTGAAGACTGAGTACAAAGGGCAACTTCTTAGTGCAGTGGGAAGAGATGGTAACAACAATTTTTTCCCTATTGCTTGGGCTGTTGTGGAGATAGAAAATAAGGAAACTTGGAATTGGTTCATGGATCAACTGTTGGATGCACTTGGCATGGATGGAAATGCAATCACTTGGATTTCTGATAGACAAAAAGGCCTACTGGATGTTTTTCACAATCTTCTTCCTAATGCAGAGCATAGATTTTGTGTTAGGCACATATATGACAATTTTAAGAAGAAACATCCAGGGTCCAAGTTGAAGTATCTTTTGTGGGAAGCTTCAGAGGCATGCACTTTAATTGATTTTGAGAAAGCAATGAATAAGATCATGAAAATAAGCAAGGAGGCCTATGAATGGTTAGATAGACTTCCTGCAGGCCAGTGGTCAAAGCATGGGTTCTCAACCAATTCTAAGTGTGAGCTGTCAAGCAATAATATGTGTGAGTCATAGAATAAGCACATATTGAAAGCAAGGGACAAGACCATTATCTGTCTTCTAGAAACTATAAGAAGATTGCTCATGGTAAGGTTCCATGAGAAGGGAGAAAGAATGGGAGCTCATAATGGGGTCATTGTTCCTAAAGTAATGAAAAAAACTTGAAGAAGCCAAAGAGGGTGCAAAAAAATGTATGGTTATTACTTCTGGGTTCAATAAATTTGAAGTGAGCCAGAGAGGACTTAATGAGGCAGTGGACTTGGAAGCAAAGAGCTGCAGCTGTAGAGAATGGCAACTCACAGGTATTCCATGTGACCATGCAGTTGCATGTATCAAGAAGAGGAGGCACTCTATTGATGACTATGTACACAAGTGCTATCACAAGTCTACTTACTTGAAGGCTTATGCAGAGATAATCAACCCTCTTTCAATGAGGAATCTAAGACAGCTTCAAAATGTTGTACCCATGATACCCCCTGTAGTCCATGTCCAAACTGGGAGAAGGCAAAAGAAGAGAAAGAAACAAGATGATGAAAGAATGGCTAAGAAGGAAGGTGGAAAACTCATGACTAGAGGCACTATCACCTGTGGCAAGTGCAAGCCGTTAGGACATAACTCAAGAGCATGCCCAAATCCTTTCAATGAGAAGGAGATAGTGCCAAAAGGCAAACCAGGTAGGCCTAAGCTAACAAGGTCAACGCTACATGCGTGTGTTGGTAATTCAACACCACATGTTCAAGGAAATGTGGACCATAATTCTGAAAGTGTTGCAAGGGGGGAGAGTGTTAGCTCCAAAAGGTATGTATTTGCATGTTAATCATTTTAAATTTGTTACTCATTTTTAAATTTTGCATTTTAATCATTTGTCACTCATCTTTTCATAGGTTGTAGACAAGGACAGGGTCCTTATCATTTTAGTGACCCTTTTTGAAATGTGGCAATGATGAATTCGAGTTATGTGGGTATAAGGATATATGTGGCAATGATGAATTGGGACCCATTATGCTCTGTCTGTGGGGTCTTTATCATTTTTGTGACCCATTATGCTGTTGTCCCTACCTGTTTAAGTGGGGTGCTCTGTCTGTGGGGAGCTCTGTTACGCTGCATGATGTTGTCCCTACCTCATTTTGTCATGCTAAATATTGCTGTGGGGTTTTTATCATTTTGGTGACCCGTTATCCTTTACTCACTAACTCATCTGAGCCACTGTCCCTACCAAGTTTATCATTTTGTCATGCTGAATGTTGCTGTGGGAGGCACTATCATTTTGGTCTTGCTGTTGTCCCTACCAAGGTTTGTCATGCTACAGGTTCATAACTCTTCTTCATTTCAGCACTATCCCTACCTCATGCTGCTGTCACTAACTCTTTCTTTTTTTCTGCAATATACAAGCATGTGGGAGCAAAGCATATGGAAGTGCAGTTTATATATTTTAGATGAAGAATGGATGTGCAGTTTAAGAAACGATATGTTGATGAACATTTGAACTCTTAAGAAATAGATGAAATGAATGGATGAAATGTGTTTAAGTAGTTGTCTCACCTGTTCTTGTACAAATGGATGAAATGTTGTTGAAGAAATGATATATTGTGCTGTATGTGTTCATTGCCAGTTCATTTGCAGTTACATGTTGGTAAACATTTGATTTTGATGTTTGTTTAAATGATATATTGATGAACATTTGATTTTGATTTTGGTGGCAGTTTACAAATGGATGAAATGATGTCTGTTTAAATGATATGTTGATGAACATTTGATTTTGATTTTGGCAGTTCATTGGCAACTTGCTCATATTGCTGTTCATATAGGAACATATGTGTTCCATTTGGCAGTTCATATAGGAACATATTGGAATGCAACTGCAGTTTACATTTGCTCATGTTGCTTTTTATCATTTTGGAATGCAACTGCAGTTCATATAGTTCACATATGTGTTCCATTTTGCAGTTCCTATTGTGTTTATATTGGCAGTTCATTTGCAGTAAACATGTTGCAATTTCCTCATATTGGAATGCAACTGCAGTTCACATATGTGTTCCATTTTGCAGTTTACATGTTGTAGTTTACATGTTTACATTTGGAATGCAACTGCAGTTTACATTAGCAATTTTTTCATGTTGCTTGGATTGGAAACTTGAATTGTAAATCTTGATACAAAACATGTAAAATATGATCTGGGTACAATACTTGAATTGCAACTTGTAAAACCCCTAAATTTTTACTATTTTTTTATTAATTTTGGTACCGATTTAAAATTTTGTATTGTACGTCGCGTAGTCGTATTATACGTCGCGCACGAAATTTTATTTTTCGTAATTGCTCGACGGGTGCGAATATGTGCGAGCGTACATATTTTTAGAAAAAACATTTTTCTTATTTTTTATAGTTTCAAAATATATATAATAAGTATTTTAGTTATCGTTCCAAAATTCCAAATTTTTTATTTTATTTATAAAGCCTTTTATTTACATAGTTATAATAATAAAAAAAAATTAATTCTATAAAATGGTATATTAGAAAAGTATATCTATGTAAATATCATTTGGACATACATATATAATTAGTAAATATTTCTTGAGTTTAATTGTAAATAATAATGTATTTTCAAAATTATTATATTAGTATTTTTGGAAAATATATTTCAAAATTATTATGGCGATTTAAATCTTGATTTGAATTTATGGATTTATTTAAATAGTTAAATATTTGAAATTTGATTCATCCCATTTGATTTTTTAAAACTAAAAATTTAATTTGATTTAAATTGAATATGTATTTGGATTTGGATTGATTGCTTTTAAATTAAACTACGAATTATCTATTTTAGGTTTAAACAAATCCTAAACTTTATCTTATTGGGAATTCCCACATCCTATAAATAGGCATGTACTCCTCCAATTCATTATTCATCCACACAATTTCCACAAATGTGCGTGCACCGTGTCAGTGTCTATATCTTATTCCATTATTATATATACATTCCATCCTCTTCCATACGACAACTCCGACATGGCAAAATTCTAATCCCATAAGCCTAAGCCTAATCCTAAAACCTATTTTTTTACGACCAGCCACCTCCCTGCCGCTCGCCGCGACCATCGACCATCCTTAACCACCAACAGCCCCGACCAAACCCCGTCACTATCGCGGCCAGCCCCAAGCCAATCTCCCGGCCACCCGTTCCTCCTTCCTGACCAGCATCCAATACCATGACCCACCACTGTTGTCCCAAACTCAGCCACCACACTGCCACCACCATGCCGAACAGCTCGACCCCCAAACCACGGCCCGCGTCCGACTGTCGCACCACCGCAGATCAGCCCCTTCTCCCGACCGTCAGCCCAAACCTACACCACCACCGCGGTCATCGCCGCGGCAGCCCACGCCCGCCACCACCATCCAAAAGAAAAAGAAAAAAGAAGAAAAACCTATCCCTAATCTTACCTCCGCCGAGTCGTGCCCAGCCACCGCGGTCTCCGCCTGAGCACCGCCCCTCCCTGGCCTCCCGATAGTCGCACCCGCGGCGTACTCCGTGCTGCCCGGCGACCAAGACAACACCGTCAGCCCCACGCCGAGCCGACCTCTCCGGCAGCTCCGCCGGCGAGCCGCGCAGCCATCAGCGCCTGTCCGTCGCGCCTTCCCCAAAATCCTTTCCCCGCCTGAGCTCCACCAACTCCGACCATTTCCCCTCGCCAAAACCCTCTTCAGCCGACGCCGACCACCGTACACGCCCAAATCCTCCGCTCGAAACCCCCTCCGACTTCTTCTCCATCTCCTCACCACCGCCACGCCTAGCCGCGGCCACCCGCGCGAGCCGCTCCCCATTCGTCGTCTGCCCGATCAAAACCACCGCCGCCATCCTCCCTTTTCTCTCTGCCGTCTGGCCGAGAAACCCATCCGCGCCAAGTCGCCGGAGTACGCCCTCTTCCCGGCGCCGCCGACCGATCGAAACCGCTCGTCTCCGCTCTCCCGTCTCGATCACTTCCCTCTCTCTTCCTTCTTTCATTCTTTCTGTGTCCTTTTTGGTTTACTCCTAATAAAAGGGAGACAACTAATAAGTTAGCTTTTGGGGATTACTTATTTTAATGTACAGGCTTTTTATAATTATTATTATTAGTATCATTATTATGATTATTATTATTAATATTATCTGTTACTTCTATTATTATTATTATTATTATTATTATTATTATTATAATTATTATTATTATTATTATTATTATTATTATTATTATTCTTATTATTATTAGATGTTTTATTAACAAATTGCTTATTATGGTTATTATTATGTAAATAGTTATACAATATTTTTGTACTTAGACCTTACATGTAATTTCAAAAGGAGTTCAAAGGCCCTCAAATATTATTATATCATTTGTCTAGTATAGTCTTAACCAAAAATTATGTTGACAAAATTAGTTTTTAGCACTAAAAGGTTTTTATATTTTTTAGGCTATTTTTTATGTAATTATCTAAAATATATAGTTTGTCCTTAAATATCTTTTTTGAATTCCAATGTATTTTGACTAATAAAGATATAGGTTCCTATCTACAAATTTATTTTGACTTAAAGTTTTTGCAAAGTAATTTTATGTTTTTAAATTATTTATCTAAAAACTATTTTAACTAGTATAATTATTTTCTTTCTCGAGTGTTACAAATAATTCTCTAAAAATCATATATATATTATTCTTGATTTTTTTTCCTTTCCATGACCAATCCCATTCTCCCTATACCCTAGCAAACTCCGTACCTTCATTATGTCCACCCTAACTAAATTGATCGTCCTGGACCCGATGGAACTGTCCGTGCCACCATCAGAGGTCACCTTGTGTAGTTGTTACACCGAAGTCGCAGTTCGTGCCACCTTGATCATCGCAACACACCAGGCATCCTACCAGGCAAGACACCTTGCCATTTGCTGTTTATTTATTTTAGCTCATATTTCATGCATTATTTATTTTCTTTATGCAAAATAAACTGTGATACATGGCATAAACTGTTAGAACTTACTGTTCATTTATATTCTGCTATGTATTATTTTTTACACATTAAACCTAGATTTAAGGGACCACCTTTGTGTGTTGCATTCATGGCCTTTACACGTTGTACCACGAAGTTGTGTGTCGTATGTAGAACACGGAAGTACGTGATTGGCTGGCCACCAGTACGTACAAGCCGTGCAATAGGAATAACCGCTAATAGAGATTGCATGCTAGTTTGACTTAGCGGTTATAGTGGTTTGTGTTGTGGATACAACACAGTAGGCATTGGGCGGGGAGGACAATTCCTTAGCGTATGGGCTTCGATGCACTTCCCTTGTGACCCGGACTCTCCGCTGAAGATACGGGGTTGATGACCCATGATTACTGACGGCCACTGACGATTCTGCGGAACGTCATGCTCTTACTGATGGGGCCTCTGGTGCCCAAGGGGGACTACGCCGATCCTATTTAGCCAGGGCCCATATGTAGGAAGGATTGTTCTTAACTACATGTCACTTAGAACGGTAGGCTACCTTTATCTGTTAGGTATGAGTACTTTTGGTTTGGGTACTTGTATATGACCGTGGCTTAGAACAATAACTTGTCGCGGATTAGTTCGTCACATCTTGTCCTTGTTTGGTTGTAGGTGTGACTTACTACTTCGATGAGAAGGTATTGAACCTTGTTGGGGTCCGGATACCATATTGGATTCTTAGCATGGAAAGATACGCCACCATGAATTAGTTTACCATCTCCTGTCCTTGTTTGGTTGGGGGGATGGTACGCTCGTTCAGTAGGTGCGTATTGGACCATGTTATAATTCAATTGACTTATTTATTTGAGCAATATTTATTCAGTTTATATGGCATGATATTATGTGTCTTGTTACGTCCCTCTGAGGACCTGGTTATCTCTCCAGGTGTGTGCTATTGTCTTTCGCAGGTGCTCTAGCTCTAGTCGTGACCATCTCCATTTCTTCGAGGATGATTGCACTTGGATCGTCTTCGCTTCGCTCGCCAAAATCTTTCTTTTGTTATATATTTCTTTTCATAGTTGGTAGTGGATTTGTCTCCGCCCAACTACATGTACCAAATGATAATTTCATAGTTAATTATATGATATCTTTTATTCACTTATTCTGTGTGGATGAGATTAGTTTTGGTTCTACTGCATTTTATAGCTTATGTATTCATACGAGGTTTCCATATATTGGAGTGTACTTCGTATGTATACAGCTGGCATGTCTACGTTCCTAGTCCTACGTATTTTGGGACTGGGGCGTTACATGTTTTTGTGGTGGCCCATGCAGGTCAAGATAAATTATTTGGTTACTTTACCGTACCAAGCAAGCCTGCGAATAGGATTAGAAGTCTAGGATCGCATCCACATACTTGACCTCCTTCCTCGATTCCATATTCGAACTACAGTTTGACTCATTGATTGCATCTTGCTTGATTCCTCCTATCATTATTCTTATCTTCCCTTCGTGGTTGTTAGAGAATGACCCTACCAGTTAGATGTCCCAAACACCCTTAGCTTAATTCTTTAAGTTGGGTAGAATACCCCACGACCTGACACACCCTTGACCATTAAGGGAATACAAATAGTATTATCTAGACCATAGAGACTAGAGAAATTTAACCCATTTGGTCAACCAAGCCTTGGTCAATAAAACCGTAGAATGATGGTATAGGAATAAACAAGACTTAGACCCTTATGACTCTTAGACTAGTCATATTGTTTTTATTCATCTACCATCGTGCCTATATTTTTACTATCTAAACTAATGATGCTAATGTAGCCTAGTTTTTGCAAGCTTATCCTTTCATTAAGCTTGTTCAAGACATATGTTATTGGAAGAGCTCCCACTAATATATTGTCTAATCAGAACCGGTGCATAATGGTCTAATCAACCAAGTGCACTTTGGTTCGCTTTTATCTATCGTTCTACGTGGATAGGGATATAGCTAAACTTGCCCTCTAGAATCCCATCCACGACTGCCTTGATAATCCCTTTGAAATTATTCGATCGTCTTTGAATCACGTATTCGTATTCGATAACGCCTCCTTCGAACTCTATATTGCTTTCGCATTCACCTATTTTAGGAGAACGAAGGCGTTATATTAGAAATTTCTCTAGCCTTCCTATCGGCTATGACCATTCTTACTCGATGTTGCTATATCTTCATCCTAAACTACTCGTCCTTTTCTCGGCCCTATCAAGACCCTCTAATCGCTTAATTAAAGCGAATCTATTTCGTTCTCTTAATCGTGACCCTCATTCATTACCCGTGACCATACCGTATTGTTTTTCTACGATCTAGATCGCGATTTCTTATGACATGATTTTGTAAAAATATTGTCATCGTTGGATCCCCATTGATACCCCCTTGTGTCCTCTCACCCCCTACTAATTCTTAATTTCGAGGACGAAATTCTTTTAAGTTGGGTAGGATGTAAAACTCCTAAATTTCTACTATTTTTTTAATTAATTTTGGTACCGATTTAAAATTTTGTATTGTACGTCGCGTAGTCGTATTATACGTCGCGCACGAAATTTTATTTTTCGTAATTGCTCGACGGGTGCGAATATGTGCGAGCGTACATATTTTTAGGAAAAACATTTTTCTTATTTTTTTATAGTTTCAAAATATATATAATAAGTATTTTAGTTATCGTTCCAAAATTCCAAATTTGTTATTTTATTTATAAAGCCTTTTATTTACATAGTTATAATAATAAATAATTTTTTTTCTATAAAATGGTATATTAGAAAAGTATATTCATGTAAATATCATTTGGACATACATATATAATTAGTAAATATTTCTTGAGTTTAATTGTAAATAATAATATATTTTCAAAATTATTATATTAGTATTTTTGGAAAATATATTTCGGAATTATTATGGCAATTTAAATCTTGATTTGAATTTATGGATTTATTTAAATAGTTAAATATTTGAAATTTGATTCATCCCATTTGATTTTTTAAAACTAAAAATTTAATTTGATTTAAATTGAAATATGTATTTGGATTTGGATTGATTGCTTTTAAATTAAACTACGAATTATCTATTTTGGGTTTAAACAAATCCTAAACTTTATCTTATTGGAAATTTCCACATCCTATAAATAGGCAGGTACTCCTCCAATTCATTATTCATCCACACAATTTTCACAAATGTGCGTGCACCGTATCAGTGTCCATATCTTATTCCATTATTATATATACATTCCATCCTCTTCCATACAACAACTCCGACATGGCAAAATTCTAATCCCATAACCCTAAGCCTAATCCTAAAACCTACTTTTTTACAACCAGCCACCTCCCTGCCGCTCGTCGCGACCATCGACCATCCTTAACCACCAACAGCCCCGACCAAACCCCGTCACTATCGCGGCCAGCCCCAAGCCAATCTCCCGGCCACTCGTTCCTCCTCCCTGACCAGCATCCAATACCATGACCCACCACTGTTGTCCCAAACTCAGCCACCACACTGCCACCACCATGCCGAACAGCTCGACCCCCAAACCACGGCCCGCGTCCGACTGTCGCACCACCGCGGCATCAGCCCCTTCTCCCGACCGTCAGCCCAAACCTACACCACCACCGCGGCCATCGCCGTGGCAGCCCACGCCCGCCACCACCATCCAAAAGAAAAAGAAAAAAGAAGAAAAACCTATCCCTAATCTTACCTCCGCCGAGTCACGCCAGCCGCCGCTGTCTCCGCCTGAGCACCGCCCCACCCTGGCCTCCCGATCGTCGCACCCGCGGCGTACTCCGTGCTGCCTGGCGACCAAGACAACACCGTCAGCCCCACGCCGGGCCGACCTCTCCGGCAGCTCCGCCGGCGAGCCGCACAGCCATCAGCGCCTGTCCGCCGCGCCTTCCCCAAAACCCTTTCCCCGCCTGAGCTCCACCTCCTTCGACCATTTCCCCTCGCCAAAACCCTCTTCAGCCGACGCCGACCACCGTACACGCCCAAATCCTCCGCTCGAAACCCCCTCCGACTTTTTCTCCATCTCCTCACCACCGCCACGCCTAGCCGTGGCCACCCGCGCGAGCCGCTCCCCGCTCGCCGTCCGCCCGATCAAAACCACCGCCGCCATCCTCCCTTTTCTCTCCGCCGTCTGGCCGAGAAACCCATCCGCGCCAAGTCGCCGGAGTACGCCCTCTTCCCGGCGCCACCGACCGATCAAAACCGCTCGTCTCCGCTCTCCCGTCCCGATCACTTCCCTCTCTCTTCCTTCTTTCATTCTTTCTGTGTCCTTTTTGGTTTACTCCTAATGAAAGGGAGACAACTAATAAGTTAGCTTTTGGGGATTATCTATTTTAATGTACAGGCTTTTTATAATAATTATTATTAGTATCATTATTATGATTATTATTATTAATATTATCTGTTACTTCTATTATTATTATTATTATTATTATTAATATTATTATTATTATTAGATGTTTTATTAACAAATTGCTTATTATGGTTATTATTATGTAAATAGTTATACAATATTTTTTTACTTAGACCTTACATGTAATTTCAAAAGGAGTTCAAAGGCCCTCAAATATTATTATATCATTTGTCTAATATAGTCTTAACCAAAAATTATGTTGATAAAATTAGTTTTTAGCACTAAAAGGTTTTTATATTTTTTTATGTAATTATCTAAAATATATAGTTTGTCCTTAAATATCTTTTTTTGAATTCCAATGTATTTTGACTAATAAAGATATAGGTTCCTATCTACAAATTTATTTTGACTTAAAGTTTTTGCAAAGTAATTTTATGTTTTTAAATTATTTATCTAAAAACTATTTTAACTAGTATAATTATTTTCTTTCTCGAGTGTTATAAATAATTCTCTAAAAACCATATATATTATTCTTGATTTTTCTCATTTCTATGACCAATCCCATTCTCCCTATACCCTAGCCAACTCCGTACCTTCATTATGTCCACCCTAACTAAATTGACCGTCCTACACCCGATGGAATTGTTCGTGCCACCATCAGAGGTCACCTTGTGTAGTTGTTACACCGAAGTCGCAGTTCGTGCCACCTTGATCATCGCAGCACACCAGGCGTCCTACCAGGCAAGATAACTTGCCATCTGCTGTTTATTTATTTTAGCTCATATTTCATGCATTATTTATTTTCTTTATACAAAATAAACTGTGATACATGGCATAACCTGTTAGAACTTACTGTTCATTTATATTCTGCTATGTATTATTTTTTACACATTAAACCTAGATTTAAGGGACCACCTTTGTGTGTTGCATTCATGGCCTTGACACGTTGTACCACGAAGTTGCGTGTCGTATGTAGAATACGAAAGTGCGTGATTGGCTTGCCACCAGTACGTACAAGCCGTGCGATAGGAATAACCGCTAATAGAGATTGCATGCTAGTTTGACTTAGCGGTTATAGTGGTTTGTGTTGTGGATACAACACAGTAGGCATTGGGCGGGGAGGACAATTCCTTAGCGTATGGGCTTCGATGCATTTCCTTTGTGACCCGGACTCTCCGCTGGAGATACGGGGTTGATGACCCATGATTACTGACGGCCACTGACGATTCTGCGGAACGTCATGCTCTTACTGATGGGGCCTCTGGTGCCCAAGGGGGACTACGCCGATCCTATTTAGCCAGGGCCCATGCGTAGGAAGGATTGTTCTTAACTACATGTCACTTAGAACGGTAGGCTACCTTTATCCGTTAGGTACGAGTACTTTTGGTTTGGGTACTTGTATCTGACCGTGGCTTAGAACAATAACTTATCATGGATTAGTTCGTCACATCTTGTCCTTATTTGGTTGTAGGTGTGACTTACTACTTCGATGAGAAGATATTGAACCTTGTTGGGGTCCGGATACCATATTAGATTTTTAGCATGGAAAGATACGCCACCGTGAATTAGTTTACCATCTCCTGTCCTTGTTTGGTTGGGGAGATGGTACGCCCGTTCAGTAGGTGCGTATTGGACCATGTTATAATTTAATTGACTTATTTATTTGAGCAATATTTATTCAGTTTATATGGCATGATATTATGTGTCTTGTTACGTCCCTCTGAGGACCTGGTTATCTCTCCAGGTGTGTGCTATTGTCTTTCGCAGGTGCTCTAGCTCTAGTCGTGACCATCTCCATTTCTTCGAGGATGATTGCACTTGGATCGTCTTCGCTTCGCTCGCCAAAATCTTTCTTTTGTTATGTATTTCTTTTCATAGTTGGTAGTGGATTTGTCTCCGCCCAACTACATGTACCAAATGACAATTTCATAGTTAATTATATGATATCTTTTATTCACTTATTCTGTGTGGATGAGATTAGTTATGGTTCTACTGCATTTTACAGCTTATGTATTCATACGAGGTTTTCATATATTGGAGTGTACTTCGTATGTATACAGCTCTACGTTCCTATTTCTACGTATTTTGGGACTGGGACGTTACACAACTGCAACATTCATCACATCCGTGTTTCTTAAACGAATAACTTAAATAGTACTAAACATGTCAAAAATCCTAAAATAAATTGCAAAACATGTATGTTGAAGCATGGTCTGGGTTCAGTTGCTGCCATCGCCTCTGTCGATTCTCATGGAATAGGCTGTAAACCTTGGCCTCGATGCTCCTTTACTTCTTTCATTAAATTCCACATTAGAATTTGATAGTGTTATGAAAGTTTCTCATCCTCCCATAGTAGAAAACCACAAGAATTTGTTGGTAAATTTGCACACGCGTAAAATCTTCTTCCAGGATTGGTTGGTGTCCATGAAGTCTTCAGTGGACTAATTAATCCACAATAGCAATAAATTGTTCTTCCATAATTTCTATTTGGACGTCTTGAGAATGAAGATTGCGAGCTACTGGCCATAATTTGCAGTTGGATTTGAGATCTGTAGGTAAGAAAAAGCTTCAACACATTAAATGATAACAAATAAGTAAAATAAAAAGGAATATGAAAAAAATAAAACGTTATTTTCCATACCAGCCAACCGGTCAAATATGTAGAAAATAGAAAGATTGTGTTTAATGTTATGTTTCAAACAAGCTTCCTTCAAACAATCCTATATATAGAGAATGGAATAGGCTGCCAGGAAGCTAACGGTACAATATAGGGGTATTTTGGGGAGTAGAAAAATTCCTCTCCTAAAATTGGGTGCTAACGGCTACTTCTAACGTCATTTTGACGGAAAGGGGTATTCTGAACAAAATATGGTTTGCGGGAGGTGCAAACTGCTTAAGTTTTCTAAAAGGTCTTATTTTGCGAACGAGACAACTCTAAGGAGGGTTTAAATGCACTTTACCCTTCCTTTTTGCTGCAAGTCTTTTATTTTTTATTTTAAATTTATAAATATCCAAACACACGTTTTGTACAAGCGAATATTGCCTTTTAACCCGAACCCGCTAAACGGTAACCTGTACCCGATGGAAGATGAGAACCCATTTTAGTTTTTTGTTTGTTTATGTATATACTTATTTCCTCTCTGAATCTCTCGGCCTTTGCCATCTCTCTAACCTACCCTTCTTTCTAGAACACCATCCTGGTAAGTTTTCCCTTTGGTATATATATATATATATATATATTTTCAAATTCTTTCCGAACATTGCAAAAAATTAGGATGGTATGTTTAGGGAAAACAATTAGTTCAGAACATTGCAAAAATTAGGATTATCAGATGTTGGTCCATATTTTATATTTAGATCTAAAATTTGGTTACAATGTTAATTTTGTAAGTTGTTAATGTTTGTGCGGGGATATGAACAAAATTAAGATAAATTGTGCAGGTATTTAATGTAATTGGTAAGTTTTTTAATTGTGCTGCTGCTGACTTCCTATGTGCTTGATAGAACAATCACGCCGCGCTGCCTGATAAAAACGTGTTCTAAAAACGTGTTCTACATCTGCGGCATTTGGTATACTTGACATTTTTTTTTAGTTTTTTAATTGAGAATGGAACTCGAGATCTGGGGCTGCTTGGTTGGCGGATTTGGAGAACTGAAGTGGTCAAAATCCGAATTTTGGACCATTTCACGTGTTTGGTTGGAGGATTTGTAGACAATATTCACTTTAAATCTTATTTGCCACGAAATCGGAGTTTTGACATCGAAGTTTTTTTCCTCTCTCTGAAGTGGAGCACCGAAGTGGGAAATTCCCATTCCCACTTCTCGCGTTTGGTTGGAGGACCACTTCCTCCCTACTCTTGATGAAAAGAAGATTTACTATTCAAGTCACTTCATCAAAAAAAAGATGCACTTTTCAACTCACTTCAACAACTAGCCAAACACCAAATTTTAGGATTTTCCACTTCTAACCTCCACTTCTTCAAAGCATCCAAACAAAGAATTTTTCACTTCTCTCCACTTCACTGCAACGAATACACAAAATGTCGCTTTCCAGATTTTTCACTTCGCTTCACTTCGTCGAACGAAACAACCCCTAAGCTGAAATTTTAACAACTAAACGAATTATGCACTATTTAGTTGAATTTCTTATAGGAACTTACCTTAAAATGCGACAAACCAAAATTGTATAGCAGTCGACAGAAAACTCGGGAGAGGGACCTCATCCCTATCATCATCATCACCATCTGATATGATCTTCCCGGGCTTCGTTGACATGTTCACTAGGTTGCATATATAGGCACCGGGTTGGATACAAACACGATAAGGATTAAGGATACGAAATATGACATTTATTTGGTGTTTGGGTACGACACGGATACGGTTATATATACATATGAAAACATATTTTTGTATATGTTTTATATATTATATCTTAATATTATTTATATTTAAGCATTTTTGTGTAGTTACTAGGTTCCAAAGTGTTATAGAAAGGATTTAACGCAAAAAAATATTATCTTCTTATATTTCAATTATGTATGACAGGATAAAAAATCTATCAAATTTACTGTCAAGTGTGTTTTGGGTCTCTTTGGAGTCTAGACATAGGTGAGCCGTATTCGACAAGATTGTCGAAGAACTGTCGTGCCCAATACATGTCAGATACGGATACACGCGGATACGGTCCTCCAGAGGTGTATCCGTGCAAAATAGCATGTTCGCAACATCCCTTGAACCTACCGCCCACTTTGTCTACAGAAGATGCGACTACCAGAGTATGTCGTTCGCCACTATACATGAAGGATTACGTATAACCAGGTTTACACATCAACTACCAAGGGATTCACCGACATAATCCTACGTTGCACAAAGCACATTGCACAACATTGTTTCCAGGTTCTATGTAGATAGTTGTTTCAGTTTTTCTGCGCCAATATAAATGCCTTGCATGAAATAGCAGAAGGCAGTTAATATATTTCAGGTAATTCATATTTCCATTATCTACCCTCTCCCATTTCTCTAGGAGGAGCTAGCTTTCAACTTAGAAAATCCATTGCACAAACACCCATCTCACACTCTCGAGTACCCACTCCAATGATCACCACCATGTCGTTGGTGCTTTTATTAAGATTTCTTCCACACTCATGGCGAAAGGTACCCGTCTCCTCATTATTGATGAAATCGCAACCAACCACAACAACTGGTTCGTCACTAACAGACCAACTCACTCGTTTCGTCTCTGTCGTCACCTCAATCGATGGCAAACTCGGACAACTTTGCCTTATCATTAACCATTTCAAACACCCAGAGATATCCTCCATTCTACCCCCCTTGTCATCTGTAACTCGACTTCCCTCGATAAGATGACTCCAACTCTCTTGTTTTGATCTTCAAACAGTCCTCAACTTTTTACCTACCATTACACGTCAGACGACTTTTCTTCATTTCACATGGATGCCCCATTTCCTGCTTGGTTTCAGTGGAGCTTTTTTGCTTCGTTGAATTGGAGATTTGCTTCAGCCAGTTGTAGTACATTCGTGTATGCATTTTGTTTGTTGTACCCTTATCATTTGAGTCCGTACAATAGGAGATGACAGCGAAACGAAGAGTATATGGCAATGGTTGTCTATGAAGGGAGATCTCTACAAGGGGTTCGTAGGTGCATCAGGTGCACCAGTGCATGGATCAGGCTTTGGTAATGGTTGGTACATGGGATCTAGATGATCATCTTTGAGGAAGATGTGCATTAAATCTTGCGGGAGGATGTGGAATTGAGCCTCGCAATGGTGGGCGTGAGAAAATTTCTTATCGCAATTATACACAAGTCCTTCGCGAGCTTGTCTTTCATCCGGTGTAAGGCGACGAACTGGGAATTGATGTGTGGTGGTGTCAATGAAAGACATAAGTGGTTTTGAAACAGATGAGGCTAAATGTATGAGAGGTTTTGCTAGAAATGGAGGCAGGCGGTAGGGATATGGGAGGGAGTTCTTGATCGTCTTCTTGGTGCTTGACGAGTCCCATGCCTGGAAGAGGGTGGTCGGTTGAAAGCTTGGACCTTAGACGAATGTTGGTTCGAAAGTTGGAGATGTAGTAACTGAGCATGAATGTGTCTGGGAGAACAATGGTGCAATTGGCGATCTCTTCGAAGGCGACGGTGTATCTAAGGACAAAAGTGCTCTAATTGAGCTTTCATAAGGTGCCTTGGTGATTGATGTATTGCGATGGGCCGAAACGACTCTCTGGTTTGAAATGATTGTTGTTAAGGCAAAAGTTGTTCGAGTTTACCATCGAATTAGGTGACGGGGGAGACGAGAGCGGTGAGTTCGTCTGTGATAGTGGCGAGCTAGTTATTGGTAACGGTTTCGTCAAGAACGAGGAGACGAGTACATTTTGTTATAGGTGTGGAAGAAGGCTCAATGAAAGCACCAATGATAGGGTTGTGATCAGTGGAGTGGGTAGTTAAGAGTGTGAGATAGGTGTTTGGGTAATTAGTTTCCAGAGTTTTGAGTCTATGAATTAGTTGAATATATTAATAACATATCGCTATTACATCATATTGCCATTTAATGTAAAGGCATTTATATAGGCATGAAAGAACTAACACACATATCTACATAGAATCTGGAAACAACTTTATGCAACGTGGGATTGTCCCGGTGAGGAGAGTGATTGTTCTCTTGGCAATTAACATGTAGATCGGGTCACGTGTAATCTATCAAGTGTAGTGTCGGACAACGTCTTCTGGTTCTTGCAGCTTTTGCAGACAAAGTGGCGGTTGGTGCGGGGTGGTTGCAAACATGTTATCAGAGTCCATGCCTAAATTTATGAACATGCACTACGATGGGTCGAGGAAAATCTCCAATCATCCAATTAGGGCCGGCCCTAGGGCAAGCCTAACAAACCAGTGGGCTTGGGCAACCCCCTATACATAGGGCAACATTCAACCATCCCCAAGTCCCAACACCCCACCCCCCCCCCCCCCCCCCCCCCCCACAAAAAAAAAAAAAAAAAAAGGTTGCTGCTGGCGCATGTGTGCAGGTGCGGCTGGAAGAAAAGCAATGTTCTCTCCTCATCATTTATGATCCTATTCCCATTCCGCCAACTTTTCTCCTTCTTCCTCGAGCCGAACAGTCGCCGAGTCTAATTTGCAGACTGTCGTCCGCCGCTCCGCGTCGAGGTTTCTTCACATCACATCTAGGTATTCCTCTTTCTCTCCTCTCCCTCTAATTTCTCCATCTGGCATGATTTCTGTTAGCGGTGATACTGATAATTTTGTGGAGTTTAGGATTCGCTAAGGTAAAAACAATCAAGAACTCCTGAATTCCTGATTCGTGTCGGTTTCAGTCGACTTTTGGAACCTTGCTCTGAACAAATTCGAAGGGTTGAAAATAAGATATTAATGATTGTTAAGTTTGTTGCATAATATTTATTATTCATGTCTAAAGAACATTGGTTCCAACTAGTGTTGATCAATGACTACAAGAGAGAATCGATGACTTTGTAACTTCTCATGAGGAGCAACAGGAAGAGGTCCTACATTCAGTTCCTTTTACTGAGCGAGAAAATTTAAGGAAACCTCAAAACATGGATTTTGATGCAAACATGAAATTGGATTGATTATATATGTTGGTGTTTTGTTCAAGACCCCATATTAAGCAGACTGAACATGGATTGAAAATTTAATGAAACCTATAGAATTTGGATCTTGAATTTAATCGAGTTAGCAAAGTACTTCAACAAGAAGAGATAAATTTGGAGGATTCAATTACAAGAATAAAGGAGTTCATCATATTTTTTCAAAAGTTTAGAGATGATGGGTTTGAAAGCTTCATAAAAGAAGCTAAAGAACTTGCAAATGAAGTTGGTATCGATCCGACTTTTCCAACAAAGAGAGTTGTTCGTAGAAAGAAGCATTTCGATGAGGATATGGAGGCGGGTGCCGAAGGAAGCTAAACACCGGAGGATAATTTTAGAGTCACCTACTTTATCCACATTATAGATCAGGCTCGTACATCACTTAATGATCGATTTGAACAATTTGGACTTTATTAAGAAATCTTTGGGTTCTTGTTTAATGCAAAGTTGAGAAGTGTTAGTGATGAAAACTTGATGGAGCATTGCACTAAGCTAGAAAGTTTTTTGGAACACGACCAACATTGTGATATAAATGGAAAAGAGTTATTTGGAGACCTTAGGAAATTGAAAGCAATATTGTCCAAAGAAGTAACAAAATCAATTGACATCCTTGACTTCATAAGATCTTATTGGGAAGATGGGAGGTTTTCGGAATGCTTGACTTGCTTACCGAATTTTGTTGACTATACCGGTCACGGTTGCTTCGGCGGAAAGGAACTTTTCTAAGTTGAAGTTGATAAAAAATTACCTTCGTACCACCATGTCACAAGAAAGATTAAATGGTTTAGCTATGATCTCAATTAAAAATGAGCTACTAGAGAAGCTTAAGTATGATCACTTGATTGAAGAATTTGCCTCAAAAAAAGCAAGTAGAAGCATTTTTCTTTGAATCGGAATGTACTAATTTATAAAGTATAATGACCGGACTTACTTTTTTTGTTGTTATTTTTGTAATCAAGATTTTATGGTATAGTTCAAGCTAAAAGCACAATGTAATATTGATTTTATCAATTTTTTTTATCTATATGCTTTTATGTTTTATCTCATTTGTTCTATTATTTTCTTTTAATTTGTTTACTTTCTTATTGTATGCTGATCTTATGAACTTCTGAAATGTTATTTTTCCTTGTCTATCATTTTTGTTACATTTAGTTCTTCTAGTCTTTTTAGGTGTTAGTTGAAGCTTACATTAGAAAGATGTAATTAATTGATGCTTACATGTCAAGAAACTCATCATCTGCATTTGACACAATGTGGTTCAAAATAAAGATGATCAATTCAGTTAGCCTTCTAAGGTTCATATAAGGGCCCAAGAGAAATGCTTTGGGCATCTTGTGCGTACGAAATTCTAGAACCCTGCTAGATTACATGAGAGTTAAAAAAACATTACAATTTACCATCAAGTGCTTAATTGGATTTTGACAAGCATGGAGCAAAAAAAATTAGTTCCGTCTGTAGTGCCCCGTCCCTACATCGTGTCCCGTTCTCCATTCACGGGGTGTGCGAGAAAGGAACACTGTCGCTATCGATTCGGTCGGAACCGATAGGTCGGGATCGATCGAATCGGTTGAACGGGAACGGTTGAATTAAGATCCATTCCCCGTTATGGAATGGCTTCTTCGGAACCAAGTCCCATATTCAGCGGGTTGCGCCTCAAGGATCGACTCTGCGGCTGAGTCGGGAGAGACCTCCCGTTGCTCTGTTTTTTACGCCGTTTGCGTTGGTTTTGGCCTTGGTTTTCTGAATGCGTTTTCGTGAATGTTTTCGATGGTTTTTATGGCTTGCATTTCGAACTCGCATTTTCTATCGAACTTCTTGAATAATACAGTGTTCTAATCGGTTGCTTGTGCGATTTTAGGTAATCGCGTAGGCGACGTCTAGCGCGACCAACAAGTTCTCTCGCCTCAAGCAAACTCAAGGTGAGTGGCTGATCTTTCTCTTCTCGACCCCTTCTTAGGTCAATGAATAATTTTTGTTGCGAATGAAAGGATAAATGCAAGGGCACGAACACGATAAAATGATCAAGTTTTCAAAGAAAATGTAGGCTATATCTTAATAACTAAAAATATGTCTTTGCACGGTCATGGACAACTTGTCGACAAGGTGAGCGTTTTCCCGCACGGCAACCCGGGGCCACGGTACCGTTGCGTCCAAGAAAGGAAACTATATAGCTGTGCTGGGCACGGGTTAGGCGGGAACTTGCAGCGGGGCTCGCTACTCGCGCTGAAAGGGTCCCGACTAACAAAAGCTAAAGGAGTCCAAGATGGTTCTGGGAGCCAGTGACCAATCACACGTAGTATTGCACTTGGTATATAAAAGATAACAATTGACAGGAAAGAACATGATAAGTTTTTTAATGCGCGGCGCGGTCCGCTGTGGGTACGTTCCAACGTGAATTTTATTACGCTTGTCATATGCTTGTCCAAATTTATTAGGATGGTTAGAAACATTCATAAACTAAGTCATATAAACTCTTTAACCAAATGAGAGCTTGGAATTTAAATAGCCACGCACCAGTACGAAGTGTAATGTACTGATCCTCGCTCTCCACGCAGGTAATCCGAACCACGAAGGGCGTGCCACTTAAAGCCCAAGGCGGGGCAAACACTTTTGAAGCCTCGTTCGTGAGTTGAAGGCTTGTTTCTGGAAATTCTTTTGAAGACCCTGTACTCAGTCCAAAAGAAAGAAAAAATGACGACTCGACTTCCCTCAATAGCAGGTGGAAAGTGTTATGTTTTGCTTGTAAAAAGGGGATGTAATGTATGGAACGACTATCTCATCTGCGTTCGTTTTGTAAGTTGAGTCATGTTGTAAGCCAGCGCGGCACTGATTGTAAAGGAGTCTTGTAAATGAAGTTTTATCAATGAAAAGTTTGCTTCTACTTCAAATGTGTCATCCAATTTCTCTGCGTACTGTAACTTGATGTGTTTCGGATAACTTTATGACTATGCCTTTGCGATCGCAACTTAGGTTCTTACGATATTACGTCCGGGGGACGACTATCGATTCTACGGAATCGGGACGTGACATAATGGTATCAGAGCACGGCTTTACATCCTTTGGCCTCATGTCTAGAGTTTCAAACCTTTGACCTCGCATCAATGAGATAAGTTGTTCCATACAATGAGTCCGTAATAATTTGAGACTGATGTGTTTGCTTTCGTATTGCAGAAGTGCCGGAATCTGCGACCGAGCAAGAACAGAGCGCTTCTAGCGGCTCGAGCTGTTCGCGGGTCGGAGCTTCTAACAATACCATCGAAAGGATGTTGCGCATCATGGAGGCGCAGCAGAAACAGTCCGAGAACCAACATCAACAGACGGAGGCGCGACAAGCCCAGTTCGAAGCTTGCTTCGACGCACAAACTAAGCTGCAACAAAAACAGTTAGATATTCTGCAGCAGATCGTCCAGACACTTGTGGCCAACGGAAACTCTGCGACTGCGCCTACTGTCACCGCGCCGACGGCCCAACCCGTCGACGTCGATCAAGAGGAGCCCGAGCGTCAACCGACGACACCGAAGAGATACAACTTTGAAGTGTCAGAATTCAAGAAAGCGTGTCGCACTTCCTTCAGCGGCACCGAAGGCCCTTCTATTGCTATCGACTGGTTGGAAGAGGTGGAAGATCACTTCGAGCTCCTCGGCATTGAAGAATCAAAGCAAGTCACCTGCGCACAACTTCAACTACGATTGAACGCGCACGACTGGTGGGCCGTGCACAAACGAGCGATTCGACGCGACAACAACACAACGTCGATCTCTTGGGCCACATTCCGTAAAGCTTTTGAAGTCGAGTACCTTCCGTCAGCCGTTCGTCAAGCGAAGGAAAATGAGTGCATGCAGTTGAAGCAAGGGAACCTGACAGTGCAACGGTACGCCGCAGAGTTCAATAGATTGTCCAAATTTGCTGGTGCGTTTCTCCACACAGAGGAGTGTCGTGTGTGACGTTTCGAAGTGGGTCTGCGGCCCTCTATTGCTGCTCATGTGACGGTTCCGGAATACAATACCATAGGCGAGGCTCTGAATCATGCTCTCCGCATTGAGAGCCAGTACCCTTCCGTTGCTGTCGACGTTGTGAACCACTCCAATCTCAAACGTCCTAGCCATACTGGAGGCAACAACTACGCGTCAAAGCGTCCAAATAACGGCGGCTATAAGGGTCAGAAAACGATACCTCAGTGCGCAAATTGCAGTCAAGTTGGACACCATGCCAGCCACTGCTTTGCCCCTAAGGTAGATTGCTTCGCTTGCGGACAGAAGGGTCACTTCGCTCGAAACTGCCCAAATTCTCGACTGAATCGCAATTTTCCACCACAACAAAACCGTCAAGAGAATTGAGGACAGGCGTCCCGACCTCCTCAGCCCACTCAACCTAACAACCAAGACCGGCGTCCTAATGTCCAAGGGCGCATCTATGCCATGACTCGAGACGAGGCGTTTGCTTCCGACACTGTTGTGACAGGTATATTGAATTTCAATAATGTACCTGCTCGTGTGTTATTTGATTCAGGCGCTTCGCATAGTTTCATATCGGCGGACTTCGCCGCCGAGCACAAATTTCCTATAACGTCATTAGACCTCGATCTTAGCGTAAGTATGCATTCGGGCGTGCCACTACTCACAAATTTAGCCTGCGGGGGAGGAATCATATGTATTGGGGGTCAAAAGATCGGTCTTGATGCGATAGTTCTAGATATGAAGGACTTCGACATCATACTGGGTATGGATTAGCTCGGTCCTTGCAACGCTACCATCGACTGCGCAGGAAAGAAGGTCACCTTTCGCATACCTGGAGTGTCCGAATTCTGCTATTCGTGTGGTGAAGCATCGCCGACCAGCATGGTTATCTCGGCAATTTCTGCTCGGAAGTCGCTTCATTCCGGATGCGAAGGCTACTTGGCGTCCGTTCGTGACATGAGACAAGATGGTGCAAACGCGGGTCAGACCGACGTTGTGGCAGAATTCCCAGACGTGTTCCCGGACGAGCTACCCGGCATGCCGTCCGATCGAGAAATAGAGTTCACTATCGGCACATTCCCTGACACCCGGCCGATCTCGAAAGCTCCATACAGAATGGTCCTTGCAGAATTGAAAGAACTGAAGGCACAACTACAGGAATTACTTGACAAAGGGTTTATCCGTCCGAGTGTCTCGCCGTGGGGTGCGCCCGTGCTATTTGTGAAAAAGAAGGATGGATCGATGCGGCTCTGCATCGAGTATCGGGAATTGAATAAGGCCACCGTCCGGAACAAATACTCCCTGCCCCGCATCGACGACTTGTTTGACCAGCTCCAAGGTGCAACGGTGTTTTCGAAGATTGATCTGCGATCAGGTTATCACCAACTCAAAGTCAAGCCAGATGACGTGCCGAAGTCTGCTTTCCGCACTTGCTACGGCTACTACGAGTTCTTGGTAATGCTATTCGGTCTGACAAACGCCCCTGCCGTCTTCATGGATCTGATGAATCGGGTGTTCCGTCCATTCGTTGACAAATTCGTAGTAGTCTTCATCGACGACATCCTCGTCTACTCGAAGGTTTGAGCGCAACATGCAGAACACCTGCGGACGGTACTCCAAACCCTTCGAGAGAATCAGTTGTATGCGAAGAGGAGCAAGTGCGAATTCTGGCTGAACAACGTCTCATTTCTCGGGCACATCATCTCCGCCGCGGGCATATCAGTCGATCCGAAGAAAGTTGAGGCAGTTGCTGATTGGAAACAGCCCGCATCAGTTAGCGAAATTCAAGCTTCCTAGTCTTGACGGGATACTACCGAAGCTTCATGAAGGACTTCGCGAAGATTGCATCGTCGTTGACTTGCCTCACCCAAAAGGGAGTCGCATTCGAGTGGTCATACGACTGTGAAGCTTCCTTCCAGTGGCTCAAACAACGGCTCGTTTCGGCCCCGATACTTGCTCTTCCTGAAGGGACTGAGGGATTTCAAATATTCAGCGATGCTTCTGGACAGGGCTTGGGATGTGTGCTTATGCAGCAGGATAATGTGATATCTTTTGCTTCCCGGCAGTTGAAGCCGCACGAGAAGAACTACCCCACGCACGACCTAGAACTGGCGGCGATTGTATTCGCGTTGAAGCTGTGGCGTCACTATCTTTATGGCATGGCGTGCAGGATTTATACGGACCACAAAAGTCTCAAGTATCTCTTCACCCAGAAAGAACTGAATTTGCGACAGAGGCGATGGCTTGAACTGATCAAAGACTATGACTTATCAATCGACTATAAGTCGGGCATAGAAAATGTTGTAGCGGATGCGCTGAGCCGGAAGTACTTAGCTTCGTTATGCATCAACAGTCGACTGCTGCGTGACTTGGAAGGAATGAGCATTGAACTCCGAGTTCGTTTTAGAGACGTGAAACTGGCACAACTGCGGCTGGAACCGAGCCTATTGGAGAGAATCAAGTCTGCTCAGAAGGATGACCCATACCTAGAGAAGATGCGGAAGCTGATATCAACAGGGAAAGCGTCCGACTTTGCAGAGGACGAGTCGGGAGTGTTGCGAGTGAAGGGTCGGCTATGCGTTCCGGATGACGCAGAACTTAGAAAGGAGATAATGACGGAGGCGCATTATGCAAAATATTCCTTGCATCCTGGTAGCACCAAGATGTATAAGGACCTCCATGTTGTCTTTTGGTGGCACGACATGAAGAGGGACGTAGTACTCTTTGTGTCGAAATGTATGGCCTGTCAGCAAGTTAAAGCCGAGCACCAACGACCGGACGGGGAGATGCAGAACCTTGCCATTCCAGAGTGGAAGTGGGATCATGTCACTATGGACTTTGTTGTTGGCTTGCCGAGGACGCCGCGGGGAAACGACGCCGTCTGGGTCATCGTCGATCGACTAACCAAGTCAGCGCACTTCATAGCCATTAAAGTTACTTGGAACGTCGATCGCCTTGCTCAGATATACCTTGATGAAATAGTTCGGCTGCACGGGGTCCCAGTATCTATCGTCTCGAATCGGGATGGACGGTTCGTGGCACGCTTCTGGGGTAGTCTCTATTCAGCGTTGGGGACCAAGTTGAAGTTTAGCTCAGCTTATCATTCTCAGACTGACGGCCAAACAGAGTGGGTGAACCAGATTCTCGAGGACATATTACGACTCTGTGCGATCGACTTGAAGTCAAGCTGGGACTTCCATCTACCGGTGGCCGAGTTTGCATACAACAACAACTATCAATCCAGCATCAAATGGCGCCGTATGAAGCTTTGTACGGCCGGAAGTGCAGATCGCCCATTTACTGGGATGAAGTCGGGGAACGGCAGATACTTGGCCCGGAACTGGTGGAGTAGACTGTGCAGAAGGTCAAGTTGATACGGGAGAGATTGAGAATAGCACAAAGTCGACAAAAGAGTTATGCCGACACGCACCGACGCCCCCTCGAGTTCTCGGAAGGCGATCATGTATTCATGAAAGTAATGCCCATGCGTGGAGTTACCAGATTCGGCGCGAAAGGGAAGTTGAGCCCAAGATTTGTTAGTCCGTTCGAGATATTGAAACGAGTCACCCCAGTAGCTTACCAAATCGCTTTGTCGCCTGCGTTATCGGATGTACACAACGTCTTCCACGTCTCACAATTGCGGAAGTACGTGCACGATCCGAGCCATGCGGTAGATTTGGGTCAGCTGGATCTGAAGGCGGACTTGTCATATGTCGAAGAGCCTGTGCAAGTCTTGGAGCGCAAAGATAAACTTCTCCGCAACCGTGCCATTCCTCTCGTCCGCGTACTCTGGAGAAACCATTCGGTCGAGGAGTCGACGTGGGAGATTGAGTCAGAAATGAAAGAAATTTTTTTTTCATTGTTCTCGTAGAGGTAAGTTCTATTTTTAAGTTTCGAGGACGAAACTTTTTCTTAGTTGGTTATGGTGTAGTGCCCCGTCTCTACATTGTGCCCCATTCTCCGTCTACGGGGTGCGTGAGAAAGGAACACTGTCACTATCGATTCGGTCGGAACCGATAGGTCGGGATCGATCGAATCGGTCGAACGAGAACGGTTGAATTAAGATCCATTTCCCGTTATGGATTGGCTTCTTCGGAACCGAGTCCCATATTCAGCGGGTTGTGCCTCAAGGATTGACTCTGCGGCTGAGTCGGGAGAGACCTCTCGTTGCTCTGTTTTTCACGCCGTTTGCGTTGGTTTTGGCCTTGGTTTCTGAATGCGTTTTCGTGAATGTTTTCGATGGTTTTCATGGCTTGCATTTCAAACTCGCATTTTCTATCGAACTTCTTGAATAATACAGTGTTCTAATCGGTTGCTTGTGCGATTTTAGGTAATCGCGTAGGCGACGTCTAGCGCGACCAACAAGTTCTCTCGCCTCAAGCAAACTCAAGGTGAGTGGCTGACCTTTCTCTTCTCGACCCCTTCTTAGGTCAATCAATAATGTTTGTTGCGAATGAAAGGATAAATGCAAGGGCACGAACACGATAAAATGATCAAGTTTTCAAAGAAAATGTAGGCTATATCTTAATAACTAAAAATATGTCTTTGCACGGTCATGGACAACTTGTCGACAAGGTGAGCGTTTTCTCGCACGGCAACCCGGGACCACGGGACCGTTGCGGCCAAGAAAGGAAACTATATAGCTGTGCTGGGCACGGGTTAGGTGAGGACTTGCAGCGGGACTCGCTACTTGCGCTGAAAGGGCCCCGACTAACAAAAGCTAAAGAAGTCCAAGATGGCTCCGGGAGCCAGTGACCAATCACACGTAGTATTGCACTTGGTATGTAAAAGATAACAATTGACAGGGAAGAACATGGTAAGTTTCTTAATGCGCGGCGCGGTCCGCCGTGGGTACGTTCCAACGTGAATTTCATTATGCTTGTCCAAATTTATTAGGATGATTAGAAACATTCATAAACTAAGTCATATAAACTCTTCAACTAAATGAGAGCTTGGAATTTAAATAGCCACGCACCAGTACAAAGTGTAATGTACCGATCCTCGCTCTCCACGCAGGTACCCCGAACCACGAAGGGCGTGCCACTTAAAGTCCAAGGCGGCGCGAACACTTTTGAAGCCTCGTTCGTGAGTTGAAGGCTTGTTTTTGGAAATCCTTTTGAAGACCCTGCACTCAGTCCAAAAGAAAGAAAAGATGACGACTCGACTTCTCTCAATAGCAGGTGGAAAGTGTTATGTTTTGCTTATAAAAAGGGGATGTAATGTATGGAACGACTATCTTATCATCGTTCATTTTGTAAGTTGAGTCATGTTGTAAGCCCGCGCGGCACTGATTGTAAAGGAGTCATGTAAATGAAGTTTTATTATCAATGAAAAGTTTACTTCTACTTCAAATGTGTCATCCAATTTCTCTGCGTACTCTAACTTGATGTTGTATTTCGGATAACCTTATGACTATGCCTTGTGCGATCGCAACTTAGGTTCGCACGACATCTCGTCCGGGGGACGACTATCGATTCTACGGAATCGGGACGTGACGCCGTCTAGGGCAACCCAAACTCCCGGGCCAGCCCTGCCTCCAATGTAACGATGATTGCATCCTACGTCTATAACTAGTGGTTATGGGAGCTCCAATTGAACCATGCAAGGGTTGGCCTTTCATGTGAAATGAGAAGACAATGAGTTGTTCCTCGTTTGGGAAGCGAAAAATTGATTAGCTTTGAATATTGGCCAAGATATCAAGATGTTAATTGGGCCCGGGGCATTACGGGCCCATATTTGATCTGGCTTGGGTCGGGCTAGGCTGGGCTGGGCCAGTTCGGCCTTGAGCAACAGCCCGAGCCGTGCCTGGCTTGAGATTAAAACTCAAAACCCAGCGCGGGCCCATACCCGGATAGCTTCGGTCCGGACTGGGTTCAAGTTAAATATAGGCTGGGCCCGCCCTGCAAGCCATTTAATTTAAAAAAAGAAAAGAAAAATATTAAGGTTTACTAGTATACAATTTATATATATATACTTATAACAAAAAGTAATGTAGACATAGTTCTTAGCTAGGAAAAGTTTAGTCTCTTTTGAGATTCAGGGTTCAAATTTTCCTATCCTCGTTACTCAATTTTCTTTTGTATATGTACTTATATAAGTGAGTCGAGTTCTTACCGGAACTTTGACCAGGCCAGGCCTACGGGCCTGAAGGGGAAAACTTGGCCTGACCCGTTAGGCCAACCGCGCAGGGCCAGGTCGGACATAGGAGGCAAACCCAGTTCGAACCGAATACAGTAGTGGCCCGGCTCGATGACCGGGCCTGGGCCAACCGAGCATGTTGATCGGGCCTTGGGTTTGACTGGGCCAGAGCAAGTGCCGAGGCCTTGGCCGATCCAGCTCGGGTTTGACTAGGTACGGAGCGGGCTTAGGGCCTCCCGGCCCACATAGCACCTTGACCAAGTGAATTAGTGTCGTTGAAACGAGAAAAGTCAAGTTTCAATAGCGAGGGGTTAGAGTTGAGTGGAGGATGTAGGCTCCTTTGGGTGTTAGAAATGGTGGTTGTTAAGGGAGAGTTGATCAAGTTTACCATTGAATAAGGTGGTGAGGCGTTATGTGATAATCGCTAGCTAGTTGTTGTAGTTGGTTACGGTTTCGTCGAGAACGCAAAGACAAATACCTTCTACTCATAGTTAGTAGTATCGGCCGATACCGATCAATACGGCCGATACGGATACGGTTTGGCATGTTCCGATCCGATACCGACCGATACCCGATACTGATCGATACCGACATTGGGGGTCTCCTTTTCGGTCAATTTGGCAAAGAACATTGAACGAAAAGACCAATCAACAAGGATGTAAAAGCATAAAAAGGTTATAAAAGCATGTAAAAGAAGAAAACTTATTTATCGTATGTAAATCAATCGGTAAGGGTGACTACTATTTCATTCAATTTCAAAACTACTAAGAGACCGCACTAAAAATATTAACATTATGTCTAAATGTATAAAATATATTTTCTAAAATGTTAATAATTTATTAATAATTATTTGTTTTCTGATACCAAAAAATCTGATACTCCGATCCGAAACCTTCGATACTGCCCATCCCGATACTCATAGGAACGTTCTACCGATACTTTGAACCTTGCGTTCTACTGTTCTATCATGGATGTGGGAGAAGAATCAATGAAAGCACCAAGATAGGGTAGTGATGGATTGGAGGATAAGGAGGGTGAGACGGGTGTTTGGGCAATGGATTTCCTAACTTCGAGGCTTGTTCCTCCTAGAAAAGAGTAGAGGGTAGAAGATGGAAACAAGAATTAGGTGAAATATTTAACTACGTACTACTATTACATGCTAGGCCTTTATAAATGATTGAAATAACTGAAACAACTATCTACATGAATCTTGAAACAACTTTGTTCAACATGGAATTATCTCGATGAAGGGAGTCCTTGTTCTCTTGGTAGTTAGAGCGTAGAGTGTTGTAGAACAGGTCACTCTGTAATCCTTAATGCGTAGTGATGGACAACATGCTTTTGTTGTTGCAACTTTTGTCGGGGAAGTTGCGAACATGTCGTTGGAGCACGTGAAGACCATAACCTCCTTCTCCATTCAAAATAGGTTAGCTATGGAGAATAAGAAGCTCTGTAAAAGACCCGATAAAGTTTCTATTGTTTCTATGACCAGCTGTTTACATGTCATCAACCCTCTATATTGAGAATGTTTTTTTTCTAAATTTTGAGGAGCATGAGACGGCGAGGCCATAAACCTAGATTGCCAGCAGTTGGCAGGTTGGTAGACTTGCCTACAAGGAAATTAGGGTTAAAGACAATTTTGAATAATTCAAGCAAAAAAACATGGTGATTATCTCAAAATTAGGAAGCAACAATAATTTTAATTCAGCATGGATAGAGACGCTATTGCTGATATAATAACTTCTAAAGAAATGCTGATTGGATTTACATGAGTCAAATTTATCATCTCTATGGGATTAGATCCCGAGTTATTGCAAAACAAAAAAAGAAGAAGATTATGAAAGTCGATATTCTCGCACTTATTGCTACTGCACCCTTTATTTTAGTTCCTATTGCTTTTTTTTACTTTTCATATACGTAAAAATGGTCAGCCAAAATAATATTAATTTTTTTTTTTAATATATTTTCTACATTTTGGCAGTTATTTTACGAATTCGATATTGGTGGATATTTTTGATTAGTTCAAATGAAGTAGAACAACAAATTATACGGTCGTTGGCTGTCACGTACCATGTTCGTTCCTAACGACATTTTCTCTAAAAAAAATTCCATAACGACAAATATTTGTTTTGCAGGATTCCGATGCTCCTCAAAGGCAACGATCTTCTTAGAAAGACGCATTACGATGTTCTTTCAGTGAAGCAAGGCGCAAGCTATGCCGAGATTCGGGCCAGCTACAGAGCTGCCGTCCTCGATTCTCATCCGGACAAGCTCCTCAAGGTGTCCGACACGTTTGAGAACGGAGATACATTTCTGGATGTACAGAAGGCATGGGAGGTTCTTTCTGACCCGAAAGCAAGATCAAATTATGACAAAGAACTGCAGGCTTCCGTCTCCGAAGTCGAAGCCGTTGCCGATGAAGTCGGATTGGAGGAGATGTCGGCGGAGACTGTTGGCGATGTAGACGAGCTCTTCTATCGATGCAGATGCGGCGATCGTTTCTCCGTCACTTCCGTGGAGCTCGAGGAGATGGGATTTTCGCTGGGCGCAGAGGGAGGACTAACCAGGATAGAGTCTGCTGCTACAGATGTTGCATCAACCTGTGTTCTGCTTCCTTGTGGTTCTTGTTCGCTTAAGATCAGGCTAGTGATAGATTTGAATTGTTGAGTACTTGGTTTGTACGCAGTGCGAAAGCTTGTTCTTGTTCAGAATTTCGAAGAGAGACTGCAGTGCGAAAGCATTTGTTGTTCTGAATTTTGTTTTAGAAGTGTGTAAACATAGTGTGGATTTTTTCGGGACAAATTGTGTTAACTACTCCTATATTTTGCATTTATTACAGAAACAATCCCTACTTTGAAATTAATTATTATGTGGACCATCTTTATATTTTATATAAAAACTTATAACACTGAACTAACCAACCCTAATGTTTTACAAATTGTGGAATTATTGTGTTGACATGTGTTTGGTTTCTTTCCTTTGATATCTATCTAGGGTGAGCATTCGGTTAATTTGGTTTAAACTGAACCGAATAACCCAAAAACTGAATTAGACCGAAACCGAATAAGTAAACCGAAATCGAACCGAATTGGCTTAAAACCGAATTGGCTTAAAACAGAATACTGAAAGAACAACCTGACCGTCTACGTACTAGAAGATAAATCATACTATGGACAATTCAAGGGATAATTGAACATGTCATGATATTTTTAGGATTTCATAGAGTCCTTTGTGACCGTGACCGACCGGTAAATGGACCTTTGTGAGTTTCTAAATTTTTTTTATGGCCATGACCAATAACCTGCGATCAAGAAAAGAAATGTACCAAGTCTCGAACATATACTCCAGAATTTTTTTTTAAAAACCAGCTGTGGTTCAAAAATTTAACAATATTACACACACTAACGACTTCGAAATAGTGCCGCATGTATCATTGTCATCCAATTTTGTGCGAATTACATTCCACCTCTATTTAACAGTACACTATGTGCTTGAAGTAGCTAGAAGAATCTTGCTTTGAATTCCAAGGGGCACTAAATTCTGGTTCATATCCTCAAATAATAATAATAATAATAATAATAATAATAATAATAATAATAATAATAATGTGGTTATTTGAAAATAAAAGAAAAGAAGAAAATATTTTTGTCCCTAAACATCATAAACTTTTTCCCTTATCGAGTTTGAAGTCTATTTATTTCAAGAGAAGAAAAAAGTGATCTTGAGCTGGAAAGAAGGTTTTCAAGGTGAAGAAGTAGAAGTCAAATATTCAATTATGCACATCCATGATATGGTTCAATTTACAGATAATGGATGTCGACCTCCCAAAACAACCGTTTTTTAATCTCTATTTTCACTTGACAAAAAAGCAATTCTGAAAGAAGAAAAAAAAAAAAAACTCCGAAGGGAGGTCGAGCAAGACTCTATCCAACTATTCTACATCTATCTAGCAAAGCCGCGTGAGTGAAGTACCATATGAATGTAGTCAAGACGAAGCACCATTGTGTATGCGAGGATTACATTCTATTGACTTATCCTACATCAGTATTCTAAACTAATATACTTAGCAAGCTGTTATCCTATAATGAATTAGGCCTGAAAGGAGAAGGAAGTGTTTCAAGTTGAGAATGAAGTTATGTTTTTCTTAACATCCAAAGACAACTTAATAAAAAATTGTTTGCAGTATTTAATTATATTTATCAGGGTGTCTATTCGGCAAGGCGGTCCAAAATTCGACTCGAGTCCGCTTTGGTCATATCCGAACTGGGTCGATCTGAGCCCAGTCAACAAGCCGACCTGACCCGACCCATAGTTGTCACGCCCCGCTTCCGTAGGAGCGATCGTCCTCGCTAAGGCGTGATGCCGCACGAGCCTAGATTGCGCTCGTGCAAGACAGGTTCCATAACGGCCAATTTCAGCGGTTGCGACGTGATCGTCGCACAGAAGTCCCAAGCAGAGACATTGAATAATAGCAGAAATTTGAAGCAAAACACAAGTTATTCGAAAGAAGCTCTTTATTGATATTGAAACAAAGATTACAATGGGACGCAAGGCCAAGATTACAATCACTCAAGCTCACTCTTCTCGTATTACAAGTCACTCAGCTCTCTATCATCTCTCAATACAAGTTTTGAGCCAGCGGATGCTACGGAAGGCGGCGTCCATACATTATGTCCCGTATAAGTCTAGACTCCACGCGGCCGCACACCTGCACCACGAGCTTCTACCTGTGCCTGCATATAAACCCTATATGGGTGTCAGTACTCAACTGTACTGGTGGTGTGAGCTCCTCGCCCACCCATACAAAACTGACATGTTAATTTACTTTATGCAACATAGTCCCTTTTTATTGTCTTTCTACTCTTGCCTTAGAATCAGTTTTATGACAGACGAATTGGCCTATTTTGTGTCTCAAGACCATCCCGTGCTTGCAACAACAACGTCACTCATACTTTGCCTCTAGATCCTTCTTGTATCAACAACGTTAACTTATCAAGTCGTGCTTGCCTTTCGGCCCATAATCAGAGACGCAACTACACGATAGTGTCCAATTCCCATGTAACCGTGCTACCTCTTTGAGACAGTGCCTCGCCACTTACTGGCTTGCCTATACTTGTGTTATGACAGCGCGGCCGTACCTCATATATCGAGGTCGTGCCTGGCAACTCAACGTAACTTCACCAAACTTGCCTTATGGCCTTTTTGACTTAACTCGAAACAACTCAATCTTACTTACGCAACTCTATGTCGAGGACCTAACACTCGATGCCACATCTCGTGCCGAAGCACGTCGCCTTCGCTGTAGCCAAATCTTAGGCCCAAACTTTGTGTTTTAACTGCACCCACATACAACTAGACTCAATCCAAAGGCACACACGCGGATTGCCGCCATGCCGACTCATCTATATGAAAGGTCACTGGCCCAAGCCATTGCGGACATAGCCTGGTAAACGGGATCCTTGCACCACAAGTAGCGAGCCCCGATGCAAGTTTCCGAACTACCGGTTGCCTACCCAGCTCGGCTATTACCCTGTTTCCTCCATGGTCGGATCGGTCCTTTGGCCCAGGCTTTCCGATCCGAATAAACGATAAAAATATCCATTGTCGACAAGTCGTCCATGACCACGCACCTATGAGAACATATAGACTCACATAAATGCAAGGCCTAATTTGTGGAATGACTCAACCAAACTTAGCAAACCGTGCTTTGGAACCATACTTGCAATATCATGCATCGAAACCATGAGACTCCTAACAAGGGACCGCCTCGGCGACTAACCATCGCTCGAACTTTCCTTTGCGACTAACCATCACTCAGACCTGATAGTCTTTGAACTCAGGGAACGGCTACGGTATAGCCTTCCCACTTAACTTGAACATAACGTGTTCCTTAAGTGCCAATAGACCGTGGCTACTTTCCACCGAACCAACTGTAGCTCGTACCTTAAACCGACTCGTGTTCTACGTGACGCTATCGCCCTAGTCATACTTTATATGACGGACCTTGGGATCATGGGACTAAATAACTTAACAACCGCAGAAAGAGCGGGACAGTACTTGTAGCACCCAGTTTCTAAAATGAGGGTAATTGTGAAATTTTATAATTATAATCATTTAATAATGATATTTAAACCATGTTATAATTTTTGGTGATTTTTAGTTAATTTAATTTTTTTTAAAACTACGACGTGTGATTTTGATGATTGACTAGTGTAACCCTAGAATTTGGCTAAGCCTAGAGACTAACTATGACCAAGGGAGCCTAGTCATGTGATTAGGATGACTAATTATAACTTTTTAGCCTAGGGGCATTTTGGTCATTTTGACAATTTTGTGAAATTGTAAATTATATTAATTAAATATGTGCTAGTTAATTATTTGAGACTTAACCTAGAAACTTAGCCTAATCTAGATTAGCCTTGATCTTAGAGTAATGATTATTGTAACCTAGCAATGACAAGATTAATAATATCTAGATATTTCTAATAGGATATTTTCCTTTAGGATATTTGTGAAAAGAAAGCCTAGAACCAATAGGAAGGCTTGGAATTGGGTGGAATGACCTTAGCCACTCATCTATACCTAAACAAACCCTAATTCCCTTAGATGACCAGCCATCAAGTGCCCCCCCTTTCCTATAAAGCATCCTTAAGAAGGCCTTTGCCTCTTTTTATAATTTCTTAAAACCCTACAATGTTCTTCCCTAATCTTCTCCCATAATATCCAAATTAAGTCCAACTTGATCCTAATCAATTTCATCATCATCCCCAAACATTAGAGGAGACTTGTGGAGGCTTGCTAGCAAGGTTGGAGGACGTTTGAATCGTAGAAAATCAAGGAAGACGTTGAGTCGAGGCTCTTTTCATTGAGGTTTCACCCTCAATAGGTAAAACCCTACAAACACCTATAAATTCCCAATATAAATTCCCAATTTCTTTCCATAGATGCATCTATTTAGGATTTCCCTAGGTGTAGCCCAAGTTTGGTAGGAGTTCGTGTCCATTTCGTGTCCGTATCGGACACGCATCGGTGTTTTTGAACTTGTGTTCGACGAAATGCCACATAGGAAATTATTTTAGTAATTTTCAAAACTAATTACATGTTTGTGTAGCCTAACATGTGTATATTACAACCCAATTTGACTGAGTCAAAATTAGGCAAGTTTGGACATTGTTTTAAGGCTTGGACACACAACACGAGACACCGTACGGGGCTCGTGCGGCTGCCCTGCTGCTCGACACTGATTGCGGACATGACACACAATGGCTTGACATGAAACTTCATGGACACGTGGACCTAGTGACTGAAATCACACCCATAAAATTTTGTGGGACCTCGTCGACTGTGCACAAAGAAATCGAGGCTGCACTGCCTCGTGCTCCCTGTGCACACACGTGAAAACCCCCACTGATACGGTTTAAAAACTCGAACACGACACAACTTTGACCCATTTCAGGGTGTTTGACACGAACCCCTAGACTTGACCTAGCTCTAGACTCGACCACGAGACCTCGGATAGGACACGTCGTGTCCTATTGAGTGCGGCACACGTGCACGAGACAGTGCACTGCACTGTCTCTGACACCAGTTCGACCCGCACTGGGACACAACTTGGACACGATTGTGACACTGTGTGGACACACACATGACCCCAGGGTCGACACGAAATACCCTCCTGACACGAAAGTTTATTTGAGTTTTTCGAATTGGTTTTTGGTTTCAAATTGGATTTCTGATACCTGTGTTCAGTTATATTTTTCAGAGTTTAATTGATGATTAAATTGAAATTAAATGCTAATTATGTTAATTAGTTGATGTCTATATGTGTACTTACCTGAGTTTTGTTGAAACGGTTAATGAATAGTTACAAGTTAATGGGAAAAAAATGAGAATGGAAATGAGGTTTCAACAGAAATTTATATGAACTGTCAATTGTACAGTTCCTGAGAATTTTAGGAATGCTACCTTACTGTTACACTGATTTCTACTCATGTACACACATTTGCACCATAGTTATAGGTTAAAATGTGTGATGTTCAATACACATTCACTGTTCACTGAAATTCCCTAATTTCTATACTATTAACTGTCTTTATAATGTAGACCTGAGAACTCTAATGAAAACTGAGATTTCAGTTTCTGAAATTCCTGAGAATATTTTCCTGTTTTACTAATACACTTACTGTCATGTACCTACACTATCCCATTAACTGATTTCCTATTTCACTAAACAGTAAACACACACTGTCACTCCCTCACATTATCTCTTTTCACTCACTGTGACCGTTTGATTTTCACACACATATACATATATGCATATGTTGACACCTTCACATGTGCTCCTTTCACCTTCATACCTTGTCTTACCATGCTCACACACACACACACACACACACACACACACACACACACACACACACTTTTCACATCTCATGAACACACACACACACACCCTTTCTTAAATTCCTTTTTCCTTCTCTCTATATATATATAGCTACCTATATATATATACTTGTGTATTGTATGATTGTAACCTAATATAAGAAATACCCTCTATGACTTAAATTGTATGTGTGCCTAGGTTAGATTATGGTATTAGACTAAAGCTAGGTTTTGTGTTGTTTAGACTTGGGTTTTAGATTGGCTAGTTAACCTAGACTTGGTTAGACTAGATTGACTGTTTTAACTAGACTTAGATTTGACTTGACCTAGTTTGACCTAGACAGTTGACCAAAATTGACCAATAGTTGACTTTGATCTAGATTGACTTAGAAATCATATAGATTGCATCATACACTTCAGTTACCTTATTTCTGAATACATCATAACCTGTTTTACTCTAAATAGGACTTTGTGACACCAGTTCGGACATCCATTCATATCAGTCATACATGGTGACAGGCGAGTACATTCTCTGATTGTTTCATAATTGTCAGGACTTATATTCTTGTTCTAGATTACTTTACTTGATACTGGCACGATTGTTATCACGGATTGGTACTATATAGATCTTCTCTTGCGATGTTATCCCCATTGTGTTCAACAGATACATATTGTGATGTGCGTTTCACGAACATATTGTATTTATTGTATACCCCTATTCATGTATACTCATTGTGCATCTTATACTCTCATGATCACATGAGCTTCATGGAGAACTATTTTACAGGTAACGTAACTGATTGGATCCTTGTGTATTGATTGGGGAGGGTGAGTAGGAAATAGTTATGTAATCAAAGTCCATCTTGTACAACTATTATATATGTCCATTGTACACTCACGTATGATGGAGTTACCATTGTTATTGTATATCCTAACCCGTTTACATAACCATATTGTTCTCTAAATCACTAGTACTTGCAGTTTTACTTATCCTATATATATTTTCAGTTATAAATTCTCTCTCATTTTCATGTACATCTTCTTACAGTTCATGTATCTTACTCTTTTGTATGCTTTATATTTTCTAACATGTTATGAACTGCGTGAGATGTATTGTGCTCGCTCCTGTCCTGACTGGACCTGTTAAAAATATTACAGATGATGATGGTGACTGCCCTACCTTCTATGGGGCACATGAGGGTGACCTTCAGGAGCCTGTGGAGCATCTAGCTCAGTAGAGGGTACCTAGTCTAGTCTAGTATTTATAGTTTTTAGTTTGTATCAGATTATTCCGATTGTTAGTTGAGACTTAGTTATGTTCAGGACTTGTAGTTGTTTGTGTTGAACATCTATTTTGTGTGGTGCGATAACTCTATTTATATTTCAGTTCCTTTCTTTTATCTGATTCCATATTGTGCTCTATCTTCCCTAGACTTGTGATTGAGATATAGAGTTGAGATATTATATTATACCTCCGTGCGGAGATGATATATTTATATCATATTGTTGTTAGATGTTAGATATTATAGACGAACTATACAGCGTTCTATCGCCGACACTGCGGCGTAGGCTGGACATACCCACGTTCTCGTGCCCTTCTTCAGGGTATGGGTCGTGACAGTACTTGGAATGACTTAGGTCGACCCGCATAACTTTGCCTAACTTAATCAAGCCTACAACTTAACCCAAGGGACGAGCAAAGGCTATGCCAAACCTTGCATCGTAGAAACCTGCATGCTTTATCGAGCATTTACGCGGGCGACGACTATGACTTAGGCTAATTCATAGTTTTGTGTCGAAGACCAACTTTCCTTCTCCCAAGCCATGGGACGAAGGACCGAGTGTCGATTTTCAAAGCCACTGTGCAACGATTCTAAGCTGACCGTGTGACCTTCTTCCATGTTCTAACTCAACCGACCCAACTTAGAATTATTTCCTTAGCTATATGGATTCGTCTCTTTTATTATCAAGCCTACTTATGCATTTGAAAACTTTCGATTTATTAGTACGAAGGCCAAGCTGAGGCAAGTTCACCGAAGACACCCACCTGAGCGAGGGGTCGCCTCGATCGATCGGGACTTTGAGCAGCCGTCGCATGGCTAAGTCCGAACTCCTTTTAATTCCTCCGATTGACTGAGCGGGACGGGACACTACATCATACACCACGCAGAAAAAGTTTCTTCCTCGAAACTAACTGAGTACTTACTCATCGACTTATCACTCAATTCAACATTCAAAGACTCTCGCACATACTACTCCTATGCGTTCCCTCAATCCGAGCCACGCTCGCTCTACCATCATTATTTTCTTGAAACACGATTTCAAAATCCTTGATACTTTTTTGTTACTCTACTCTCACTTGATTCAACGTATCACTTAGTTGGATCGTGCACATTTTTAGGAATCCCAAAATACATCCATTTCAGCCAAACCTCGTGATAGAGAATCCGCCATCACCACTCGAGTCGGATCGTGCACATATTCGGGCATCCCTGATATACCTGCATGTCAACCGAGCCTCAAGAGTGGTTGTAGTGCCCCGTCCTGCTCAGTCAATCAGAGGAATCGAAACGCCGACGGCGTTCGAACTTGGCCTTGCAACGGTTGCTCGAAGACTCGCTCGGTCGAGACGACTCTTCGCTCAGGTGGGGTAGTTTCGGTAAACTTGCCTCATCTTAGCCTTCATATAATAAATCGTATGTTTTCAACTTACACAAGTTAGGCTTGATAATAAAAAGAGACGCATCCACATAGCTAAGGGAATAATTCCGACGGGTCGGAATATGTTAGAACATGGAAAAGGTCCCACACTCTGCTTAGAAGTTTTCTCAACGTGCTTTCAAAAATGGCACTCGGTCCTTCGTCCCGTAGCTTGGGAGAAAGAAGTTGGCCTAAGTTGCTAAGTTACCACAATGCTGGAATTAGCCTAAGTCATAGGTGTCACCCGCATGAATGCTTGATAAAGCATGCACGGTCCCGTCGTCCAAGGCTTGGCATAGCCTTCGCCTATCCCGTGGTTTAAGTCATGTTGCACGGCTTGTGGCTTAAGTCTAGGCACCCAAAGGGCTTGGTTAATCAAGTCGAGCGCATGCATGGCACGTTCTCTCGATGCAAAGCTTGGCGTAGCCTTTGTTCGTCGAGTCGTCGCCCGAATAAGTTAGACGAGAGTTGTGCTGGGCTATCGAAGTCATAACAAGCACTGTCCCCTGTTTTCAACGGTTGCCAAGTCACTTAGTCCCACGAGAATAAGGCTCGTCATATAAAGTATGTGACTTGAGCGATAGTGTCGCCTAAAGAACAAGGTCTATCTAAGGCACGAGCTACGGTTGGTTTAGTGAAAAGTATGCCACAGACAAAGGAAGTCTACGCGACTGGTTGTCGCCGAGATCGGTTCCGCTACTTGGGAGTCTCGATAAGCAATTACACGAGATCGGTCCCGTTACTTAGGAGTTTCGCTGAGGAAGTACACGAGATCGGTCCCGCTACTTGGGAGTCTCGATAAGTCTAGATAAGGAAGTATGCGAGATCGGTCCCGCTACTTAGGAGTCTCGATAAGGAAGTCCACGCGACTGGTTGTCGCCAAGATCGGTCCCGCTACTTGGGAGTCTCGATAGAAAGTTGGAAAGCATGCTCATGGTTAAGGAAGGACTTGATAGATCGAGTTGAGTCTTGCATGGTCATTGGACAACTTGCGCACAAGGTGAAATTCCTCGAAAGATCCCGGGGTGTCGGGTTCGTGTCGGCCTAGGAGGAATTGCAGATATTGTACGACTTTTATCGACGGTACGACTCGATTGAAGTGAACCATTAAAATATAGGTTGCAGGTCATTCGGTGGGAGCTCGTACCTCGCCATGCAAATTGTCACCGTATGCAAAGATCCAGGATAGCTTGACATTGCTAGTGACCACTCATATAGATGTATCGGCATAAGAGCGGCTATCCGCGTGTATGCCTTTGGATCGCGTCGAGTACTAGCAGGTTACGAGTTGGGTTAACAAGTTACGCTTATAGCAAGCGCTAACCTTAAATTGGCACGGGTTAGGGTGTGCACGGTCGCAACACCATTCTGGAGCCTAAGAGTTGGCTATAACAAGGACACTTGCTTCGGCATAAATGTGGCATCATCTCGAGTTAAGTCAGGAAGGACCGTAAGGCAAGTTGGTTAAGTCTGGTTGGTCCTTGGAAGGCAAGGTCTCGATCTTAAGGCACGAGCAAGTGTATTGGCACGACCAGCATGAGTCGTCCCCTGACGTCCTTGGCACAAGAATGATCTAGAGGCACATAGAACAAGTGAATGTCTTGGCATGGCCGAGTTTACATAAGTTTTCTACTTGGCGAGGCACTACCTCGAATGTATTTATTGAAGCCACGAATAGAGTATAGCATGACCCTGTCATTGCGTTGCCAAGTATAGGCCAAGACGTCTTTGTCCTAAAATTGATCTTAAAGCAAGACTAGAAAGACAATCAAAAGGAATTAAGCTGCACAAAGTAAATGAACGTGTCGGTTTTGTATGGGTGGACGAGGAGCTCACTCCACCAGTACAATTGAGTACTGACACTGTCACGCCCCATTACCGGAATACTAAAATGGACTAGGCCAGCTACTCCATATGAGGTATACAAAAGTCATACGGCGATCGTGGCTGTCAAGAGACAAGGGGGTGCGTGCTGGTCTTACAGGGCATCTATGTCTCAATCATTCAAGCAAAAAAATATCAATTAATGAGCATATAAGATAAAGCAGTAAGGCGTCCCTGACGCTTCATCAAAATAATCATGGGGATCTAGCTTTATAAGTTAGCTAACCCAGAGAGTCATAGGTACATAATCGTATTCAGCTGCAGTTTGATTTAGTTACAATTATATAAAAGACAAAATATCTAGATTAACCGGCTAAACAGGTGCCGGTGGTTAAACGCCAGAACATAAGGGATAAAAACTAGAGTGTTGGAGAAGAAAACCACTCGAGTCCCCCCTAAATTTCTACTATATTTTATTTTTAAATTTGATACCGATTTTTTTTATTTTGTATATAATACGTCGCGTAGTTGAATTGTACGTCGCGCGCGAAATTTGGTTTTTCGTAATTGCTCGACGAGTGCGAATATGTGCGAGCGTACATATTTTAGTAAAATATTTTTTTCTAATTTTATAGTTTCAAAATAATTTATATAATAATTATTTTAGCTATCGTACCAAAATTCCAAGCTCATTATTTTATTTATTTTATTTATACAAAGTCTTTCGTTATAACAATTATTGATAATATTCTTATGCATACGTATATATTTTCTAAATATTTTACTAGTTTATTTTAAATAAAAATGTAAATTTTGAGATTTATTAATATTAATATTTTATTATTCAAAAAGATATTTAAAAATATTTATTATTTTTGAAATTATTATTATTGGTATTTTGAAAAATATATTTGGAAGTTATTATGGCCATTTAAATCTTGATTTAATTTTTGGATTTATTTAAATAGATTAAATTAATATCCATATTTGGAATTTGAATTATCTTATTTGATTTTAAACTAAAGGATGTAATTTAATTAGATTTAAAATTAATTTAGATTTGGATTTGAATTTATTGAATTGATTTAAATTAAGTAGAGAATTATCTAATTGGGTTTTAAATATTCCTAATCCTATCCAAATGGAAATTTTCACATCCTATAAATAGGCAAGTACTCCTCCATAAACTTTTATCATCCATAAATTCTTCCACAAATTTTTTCACAAACCCTAATCCCGTGCATCGTGTCCGTGCCCCTATTTTTTCCTTTCCACTATTTGTATTACATATACATTCCACCCTCTTCGTGTCCACATGTCGGACACGAATTCAACAACAAACCCCTAATCCCCAATTCTCTAATCCTAACCCTACAAAGCAGCCTCTCCGATGCCGCGACTCCCCAGCCGTCTTCTTTCCCACAACCATCTTCCTGACCTCTATATCCACTGATCGCCCTGCCAACCTGACACCGCCACCCAATCCGCGCCCAAAACTCCTTTTCTTGACTATGGCCACCCAGCCACTGGCAACACCGTCGCAGACACCCGACAAACAGACCACTATCGACACCAAACGCCGTAACCCCCGCCATCTCCTCGGCTTACCACCACCTCGCCGTGGCCGTCTCGACGCACCACGACCACCTGTCGCCTTCCCACAACCAGCAAACACCTTCACAACGACGACCCGGCCTCCCCTGGCTCCGGCCACCTCCGTCAACCCCACCGGAAACCCAACAACGACAAAACCCCCAAAACCGAAGTAACACCACCAATAATAACCAAAATCCGACCTCGACTTACCTCCAGCCGACCGCCCGTGTCAACATCCTCCATCGGTGATTCCGGCGCCATTACGAACACGAGATCGCCGCCCCATCACTGCCCCTTCCCACAGCGCCGCCGACGTCCTCCACCGCGAGCCGCGCCCGGCCGCCGCGTTCTCCGCTTGAGCGTCGCCCTTCCTCTCCTCCGCAAACCCCCTGCAGCCTTGGCACCGCCACCAACACCGTGCTCCGGCAACGCCGGATCCGCCTTCTCCTCCGCCACCACTGTTCCTCGGCCACCGGCCGGAACCTCCAAAACCACCCTCGTCATCGCCACCATCCCGAGCGCTGCGCTTTGCCGCACCCACCGCCGCGTCTTCTCCATCTCGCGCGCGAGACCCCTCTCCGGTCGCCGCTCCTCGACTTTCCTTCGTCGAGCTCCCCGCTTCCCCCGCTCTCTTTCCCTCTCCCTCTTTCCCCCTCTCGATTTTTTTTCATCTCTCTCTCTTTCCCTTTCTTTCTAAACACAGCAGAGCTGTGTAGAGAGAGAAACTTTATTTGTTTGTTTTATTGTTGATTATTATTAATATTAATATTAATATTATTTTATTTATTATTATTATTATTCATCTTATTATTATTACTATTATTATTTCATTGTCACTATTATTATTATTATTATTATTATTATTATTATTATTATTATTATTAGTATTTTCATTTTCATTTTGTATATTGTTGTTAATTTTGTAAAAATAAAAACTATTTATTTGCTACTATTATTATTTTAGAAATTTTATGGACACATTATTTTCTAACCGTTTTCAAAGATAGTTTTCACCAAAAATTTCACTTCAACAAAATTATGTTTTTGTCTTAAACTAGTTTTCTAGATTTGTAAATATCTATCAATAACTTTTTACTAGTAAAATATAGTTTAGCCTAAATCAAATTTTCCTTTATTTTAAATATTTATAAAATATTATTTTACTAATAAAAATAGAGCTCCTATCTAATTATCCAATTTTGACAACTTAGAGTTTTGTCAAAAACGATTTGTGACTTTAAGTATTTCTTTTAGACTCAAACTAGTTTTCGATTATTATAAATAGTTTTTCTAAATTTGTATATATATTATTTCTTTCGATTTCCTCCAGTCCGTGACTAAATCCTCTTATTCCTGTTCTGTCACCAAATCCGTACTACCTTATGTCAATCTTAACTAATTTGACCCATCTGGACCCAATAGAATCGTCCATGCCACCATCAGAAGTCACCCTGCATAGTTATTACACAGACATCGCAGTTCGTGCCACATTCATCATTGCAGCACACCAGGTGTACTACCAGGCAAGGCACCTTGCCATTTGCTGTTTATTTATTTTAGCTCATATTTTATGCATTATTCATTATTTTCTTTATGTAAATAAACTGTGATACATGGCATAACCTGTTAGAACTTATTGTTCATTTATATTTCCTGCTATGTATTATTTTTCTTACACATTAAACCTAGATTTAAGGGACTACCATGTGTGTTGCATTCATTGGCCTTGACACGTTGTAACACGAAGTTGTGTGTCGTATATAGGACACGGACGTGCGTGATTGGCTGGCCACCAGTACGTACAAGCCGTGCGATAGGAATAACCGCTAATAGAATTGCATGCTCGTTTGCCTTAGCGGTTATAGAGGTTTTCTGTTGTGGATACAACATAGTAGGCATTGGGCAGGAAGGACAATTTCTTAGCGTATGGGCTTCGATGCACTTTTCCTTGTGACCCGAAAGCTCCGCTGGAGATACGTGATTGATGACCCATGATTACTGACGGCCACTGACGTTCTGCGGAACATTATGCTCTTACTGATGGGGCCTCTGGTGCCCCAAGGGGGGACTATGCCGATCCTATTTAGCCAGGGCCCATACGTAGGAAGGATTATTCTTAACTACATTTCACTTAGAACGGTTAGGCTACCTTTATCCGTTAGGTACGAGTACTTTTGGTTTGGGTACTTGTATCTGACCGTGGCTTGGAACAATAACTTGTCGCGGATTAGTTCGTCATATCTTGTCCTTGTTTGGTTGTAGGTGTGACTTACTACTTCGATGAGAAGGTATTGAACCTTGTTGGGGTCCGGATACCATATTGGATTCATATCATAGAAAGATACGTCATCGTGAATTAGTTTACCATCTCCTGTCCTTGTTTGGTTGGGAGGATGGTAAGCTAGTTCAATAGGTGAGTATTGGACCATGCATGTTATAATTCAATTGACTTATTTATTTGAGCAGTATTTATTCAGTTTATATGGCATGATATTATGTGTCATGTTACGTCCCTCTGAGGGTCTGGTTATCTCTCCAGGTATGTGCTCTTGTCTTTCGCAGGTGCTCTAGCTCTAGCCGTGACCATCTCCATTTCTTCGAGGATGATTGCGCTTGGATCATCTTCGCTTCGCTCGCCAAATTCATTCCTTTTCTCATATTTTTTTTATTTGTTGGTAGTGGATTTGTCTCCGCCCAACGTATTGTATCAAGACAATTCATTACCATTATATGATATCTTTTATTCATTTATTTTGTGTGGATGAGATTAGTTATGGTTCTACTTATTTTACAGCTTATGTATTCATACGAGGTTTCCATATATTGGAGTATACTTCGTATGTATACAGCTGGCATGTCTACGTTCCTAGTCCTACGTATTTTGGGACTGGGGCATTACATATTTTTGTGGTGGCCTATGCAGGTCAAGATAAATTATTTGGTTACTTTGCCGTACCAAGCAAGCCTGCGTATAGGATTAGAAGTTTAGGATCTCATCCACATACTTGACCTCTTTTCTCGATTCCATATTCGACTGACTCATCGATTGCATCTTGCTTGATTCCTCCTATCATTATTCTTATCTTCCCTTCGTATTTGCTAGAGATTGACCCTACTAGTTAGATGTCCCAAACACCCTTAGCTTAATTCTTTTAAGTTGGGTAGAATACCCCACGACCTGACACCCCCTTGACCATTACGGGAATACAAATAGTATTATCTAGACCATAGAGACTAGAGGAATTTAACCCATTTGGTCAACCAAGCCTTGGTCAATAAAACCGTAGAATGATGGTATAGGAATAAATAAGACTTAGATCCTTATAACTCTTAGACTATTTATATTTGTTTTTATTCATCTACCATCGTGCCTATTTATTTTTTTTCTATCTCAACTCATGATGCTAATGTAGCCTAGTTTTTGCAAGCTCAATTCTTCATCAAGCTTGTTCATGACATACGTTATTGGATGCATCCACTAACGTATTGTCTACTCAGAACCGGTGCATGATGGTCTGATCAACCTAGTACACTTTGGTTCGCTTTTATCTATCGTTCTACGTAGATGGGGACATAGCTAAACTTGTCCTCTAGAGTTTTATCCTCGACTGCCTTGACAATTCCTTTGAAATATTCGGTCGTCTTTGAACCACGTATTCGTATTCAATAACGCCTCTTTCGAACTCTATATTGCTTTCGCCTTCACCTATGTTAGAAGGACGAAGACGTTATACTAGAACTTCTTCTAGCCTTCCTATCGGCTATGACCATTCTCACCCGATGTTGCTATATCTTCATCTTAAACTACTCGGCCCTATCAAAACCCTCTAATCGCTTAATTTAAGTAAATCTATTTCGTTCTCTTAATCGTGACCCTCATTCATTACCCGTGACCATACCGTATTATTTTTCTATGATCTAGATCGCGATTTCGTACGACATAATTTTGTTATCGATTGTTCCCCATCGATACCCCTTGTGTCTTCTCACCCCCTACTTATTCTTAATTTCGAGGACGAAATTATTTTAAGTTGGGTAGGATGTAAAACCCCTAAATTTTTACTATATTTTATTTTAAAATTTGATACCGATTTTTTTTATTTTGTATATAGTACGTCGCGTAGTTGCATTGTACGTCGCGCGCAAAATTTGGTTTTTCGTAATTGCTTGACGAGTGCGAATATGTGCGAGCGTACATATTTTAGTAAAATATTTTTTTTAATTTTATAGTTTCAAAATAATTTATATAATAATTATTTTAGCTATCGTACCAAAATTTCAAGCTTATTATTTTATTTATTTTATTTATACAAAGTCTTTCGTTATAACAATTATTAATAATATTCTTGTGCATACGTATATATTTCCTAAATATTTTACTAGTTTATTTTAAATAAAAATATAATTTTTGAGATTAATTAATATTAATATTTTATTATTCAAAAATATATTTAAAAATATTTATTATTTTCGAAATTATTATTATTGGTATTTTAAAAAATATATTTGGAAGTTATTGTGGCCATTTAAATCTTGATTTAACTTTTGGATTTATTTAAATAGATTAAATTAATATCCATATTTGGAATTTGAATTATCTCATTTGATTTTAAACTAAAGGATGTAATTTAATTAGATTTAAAATTAATTTAGATTTGGATTTGAATTTATTGAACTGATTTAAATTAAGTAGAGAATTATCTAATTGGGTTTTAAATATTCATAATCCTATCCAAATGGGAATTTCTACATCCTATAAATAGGCAGGTACTCCTCCATAAACTTTTATCATCCACAAATTCTTCCACAAACCCTAATCCCGTGCATCGTGTCCGTGCCCCTATTTTTCCCTTTTCACTATTAGTATTACATATACATTCCACCCTCTTCGTGTCCACATGTCGGACATGAATTCAACAACAAACCCCTAATCCCCAATTCTCTAATCCTAACCCTACATAGCAGCCTCCCCGATGCCGCGACTCCCCAGCCGTCTCCTTTCCCACAACCATCTTCCTGACCTCCATCTCCACAGATCGCCCTGCCAACCTGACACTGTCACGCCCCGATCCCGGAGGATCAAAAACAAGCCACTAGGCGTGATGCCGTACAAGTCTAGATTGCACTTGTACAAGGCAAACCATTACAGTTCCTGGTAATTCTCAGAAAATATCGTTAACGCAGCAGAACCAAGCAGATAAATTGAAGTCACACAATTTATGAAGAAATGTATCTTTTTATTGATAATCAAAATGGGTTACAAGACTTGCAGCGGAATACAGAGTTTACATTTGATTACAAGACTCTTGAATAGCCAACTGAATGTATACACTTGCCCTTTAGGCTACAACTGAATATACCGACTTCTTTACAATGACTTGCCAATATGGCTACAATCTCACTGGTACAACTGAGTTCCACTGTTCCATACATTATGTCCCGTATAGCAGAAGACATCGTCTTGGAAGAAGAGCTTCTGCACACCCATCCGATTCATCGATGCTAAGCATTGATTCACAGGATTTCCCCCAAGCAAACACCTGTAATATTGCCCACAACGTGGGTCAGTACATCATCAATGTACTGGCGAGCGGTGCTGGCCCAACTCACCTAAGAAGACAACACTAATAATCATGTTACAGAACATTATTAACAGTGGTCTTTCTCGTTGCCTTAGGGTCAATTTCATGTTATAGCCGACAAGAAGTAAAGCATGCAAATCTCATAGCCAACATAATTTAAAGCATGCAGTTATCACCCTTTGGTGATTCTTACCCACGGTCGTGTAGCCATCCCTGTACATTTATAATACTTACCCTGCCTGCACAAGACATTTTTAGAGACAATATCATGATTCAATATGAATATCACCGTTCAGGTGATTCTTACCAACAGCCGACATCCTTCCCTGTATTTGAGTAATAACTTACTCTGCCTGCATAAGACATCATTAGCACCAGACCTATCTATATGAAGGTCACTGGTGACACGCCATCTTGGATCATCTTCTGGTGAACGGCTAACTCCAAATGGGGTGCGAATCCATGGGAGGTTTTCGAAACACCGTGCTACTACTTCAGCACCATGGGATTTTAGCGTCCTTTCAGTGGGCGGTAGCAAGCCTCCACTGCAAGTCCTGCAATCCCGATGTCAGTACATCGACACCATCCTTGTTCCCCCTAGGACGAACCGGGTTCCATGGCCCAGGAATACCGTTCGAGGAACGAAACCTTGTCGACAAGTTGTCCATGACCATGCAACTATATGCAACTTATCTAAGAAGAAAACATATAATGCATGATAAGGAAAGCTAAGCAAAACCATCATTCTCATCCATCTTGCCATCTAGCCATCTTGCCTTGAGCCAATGCTCACATTATCATCTGTCCATCCAGGGTCTTAGTGGGATCAACATTCTACATCGGCGACAGGATACTAGAATGTTGTTACCCAATCCTTTTGCCATATCTTTCCAACCAACTCAATGTACTTACCGCCCAATCTTGGGACTTAGCATCTGTTTAGCATACATTCATTTGAATACAAATTAAGCATACTCACTGCCCAGTTCTTGGGTCTTAACATCTGTTTTGCCATCTATTCATTGAGCCAAAGCTCGATATACTCACTGCCCAAGTATTTGGGACTTTGCCTTCACCTGTCATGTAATTTATCGCAACAGCGTACAAGCATACAATTTATTTAGCCACAACAGTTTACGTTCATGTGATTATTATCTTTCATTCTCTTTCCAAATTCCATGCAAGGTGTTATTGGGCAATTCAACAAGAAACATAACATACTATCCTTATTTTAAGCGTGAAGCTAAAGGATCTTTGAAGGGTTCAACACTACTCACATTCATAGGACGATTTCCGCCACGATCGCATAGCCTTCCTAGCGATCCTTCGCATAATCCCAAGTCCAATAAGGCTTCGTCGAACCAACCATCCATCATAAGGCATCTTGCGGGTCGGGGCACTACAATATATACCACCCAGAAAAAGTTTCGTCCTCGAAACTTAAAACAAAACTCATCCTCAAAACTTCAACCGACTTTTCATGAAACTTCTTAACGATCAACTTGCACCATTTAATATTTCTCCGCAATCTCTCGATTGATTCAAGTAATACACCGTCTCGACATAGCATCTCAATTGATTCAAAATAGTTTACCATCTTTGATCTTTCCTCCGACACTCGTGCAAATCTTTTAGCACATGATAATCTTCCCCGTGGCTTCATTTGAATTCAGCATACCACTTAGTTGGAGTCATGCACATATTTTAGGCGTCTCCGAAATACATACACTTCAGCCAAGTTCAGCGATAGAGAAAACGAACGGGCTACGGTATAACTTCTCTTCCGAACATCAATAATTCTTCTTGAGTATCTCGTATAATCCCACTTTATTTATTCAATATCCAAACCAACTAATAACACAATAGATGTTACCAATTTCAACTCGAGAAATTTTCTACAATCGATCCCAACATTTTCCAAAGTATTCAGACTTAGATGTATCAAGTATTCCTTTCAAGTTCATTGTCATCCATGCCACCAAAGTTGATAACTCCTATTGCCACCTTTCATTTTAATACCCAATTCTCATTGATCAAATCTTGTACTCATCATCGTTCGCATCCATACACTTTGTTTGCAACTTGTAAATTTCTCGATCATGATTCATCCATCAAATTGTACCATCATCCCACTCTAGTAACATTTCTCATTGTACTCAAATATTTCTTCGTATTGATCAAGCCAATATATTATCCTCTCGCATAGGCAACTATCATATTCCAACAACATTAATTCTGAGGGTTATTCCTATTCACATTCGCTCTAGCCGATCTCGGCTACATGCACCATCCAATTCCGTCATTACACTTATCCTCAATCTTGATCCGGTCAATGAAATTATTCCAACTATCTCAAAGCACTACCAACAATTTTACGCAGCTCAATATCAATCGACCAAATCCAACCAGTTCTAACAATTTCCAGCATTCCAATAAAAGTAATTCAATTTCCGACGTTCCAACAAGGCAACCAAATTTTCGAAACCAACATGATCCGTCATCCCATCCAACATTATAACATCAAAATTTTCCAAATATCTATTCCATTCCAAAGCCTACCTTCCAACACATCTTACTCATTCCGACTATACTCACGCAACATCAATAGGGACATCCTACGGTTTTCCAACAGTCAACTTAGCATTCAGTCAAGTCTCTATGGTCAGCTAATCTAAGCTAAACCAAACGTTCAGCTAGCTCATATGAGATGAGTAGCTATCAGGGACCTACTTATCTCTTATCTTAGAGGCAACCAATTCTCATCATAGGGCAACTCTATGGTCTGACCAACTTAGGGACATGGGACACCACCCCAATCTTATGAATTTATTTCCAACACGGTCAACTGCAGAACATAGCCAACCAAATCTGAAACTTAAGCAACCAACAAACATTCTAGGCAACCAACCGACACTCTAGGCAACCAACCGGCAATCTAGGCAACTAGCCAACAATCTAGGCAACCAACCAACATTCTAGGGTCAAGTCTTTCTACCCGTACTCATACTCGAGTCATACCCACGAAGTCTCATTCTAGACTTACCCGCAACCGACCAAATCTATCCGACAATTCTATCCAACAATTCTATGGGTCAATCTCGAAGCTATCATATAAAACTCCTCAATAGAATATTCAACTTTCAATTTCCATTTGCATAGACATAGCATCACTTGTTCAATTCGACTTGCATCCTCATATCGTACTCATATGTCTATTCAATCGGGTCAACTATTCTGAATCATCATCCGACATTGTTATCTCAATTCTTTATCACTTATGATCTCTTTCCTACGGTCTCTTCGCGACATATTCGTTTCCCACCTTTTTAGATCATCGATACGGTCTGTACTCTCTTATCCAACAAAATAAGGCAACTACACAATCATATTTCTTCCGAGGCATCATTTATAAATTTTCTAGCATCAACACGGTCATCTCTTAGCAATTCACGTTAACCACCAATATTAGTTTTGCATCACCTCCTTGTGATCCCATAAGAAGATTTACTATTCATGTAACGATCCAAATCTCTATAGCACCAATCATCTAGCATTCGCATATCGGTCATCTTAGTGGACATAACATAACTCATTAGCTAAGTCATAATCCAACAATTCTATATTCTACCAAACTTGCTATTCATGCGACAACAACATCCACCAACAGGGTCTATTACATATCGCTGTACCTCGATACTTATTTGTATTCCAGCTATTCGACTCTCGTAAGGAGCATCTATTCTTTCATGCATCAAGGGACAAGTACTCATTCTCTGTGCCTCAAAATATTCAAGGGTCATAACATGTTAATTCGGGACATCAATTTCTCTCAAGCACACTGCACCACGTGCTAAGATCATCTATTCCTCAATCCCATTCTCAATCTTTTTCGGTCGTCGGTGCAACTCTCTGCATCTTTTAAATCATTCGCAACATTCCGTTAAGCGTCTAACATCACCATCAATTATGTCGATATCCAACATGCAATTTTCTTATACTCAATTCCAATATCATTCAATATTCGGTCCATAGTTATTCCCGCAAAATCATTCGATAGCAACACCACACTATCGTTACCAAGTCTACCATCCTTTTACCCAACTGATCCAAGTCCTTGCCTGAATCTGAAATTTGTTTCCTTCCCATCCAAGGTATCATTACATATTCTCAATTCTCTTATTATCCAACTTAATGCTAACCGACAAGGTCTAGCGATGGTTCATCTGAACACATCAAAATCTCACAATGGGTCATCCAACTTAACAATCAGGGGACACACCTAGCCGACATGTATCAATCGTAAGCTCAACTACGATTCGATACCACCAAATACCTTATAGGTAAACCAAACACAAAATCATAAACACATCAAGGGTCAAGGGACATCTTATCACGATGAGGGTATATGCAATATACCACTCAGAGCTCAAGCCATTCCGACACAATATTCCCTCGCATCAAACCATCATCTAGCATGGACAATCCATCCCGCAGTGGTTATGCTGACCACAAATATCGACTCAAAATTCTGTCGATTCCCATTCACTGAAATCCATGCACATTCTGTTCCAACAAACCATGCCATCACCCACGTTCGATTGCTGCATAACAATCGACACAAAGAATCCCACACATAAGACATCCAGCATACGTCACAACTTATTATAGCATCGCATCATTGTTAATCTTTTTGGTATCTTTTAGAAATTCAACAAAGCACACATATCACAGCCCACATATTTAGACTTATTGTATGGAACACCCAGTGAGAGGTTAGAATGATCAACGAACTTCCAGTCAAGGGAACAACTTAGAATAGTTTGGAAGCAACACAGAACAATCGCAGAAGCACTATGAATCATCATAGAGGCAACTTTGATTTCATCGCAAAAGCAACTTTGAGTATTCGCGGAAGCAACTTTGATTCACCGCGGAAGCAACTTTGAATAATCGTGGAAGCAATCTTTGAATAATCGCGAAAGCAGCTTAGAATTATCTTAGTAGCAACATTGATTCGAAACAAATCGAATAGGAATCCAAGGACGTAAAGCCGTGCTCTGATACCATTATGTCACGCCCCGATCCCGGAGGATCGAAAACAAGCCACTGGGCGCGATGCCGTACAAGTCTAGATTGCACTTGTACAAGGCAAACCATTACAGTTCCTGGTAATTCTCAGAAAACATCGTTAACGCAGCAGAACCAAGCAGATAAATTGAAGTCACACAATTTATGAAGAAATGTATCTTTTTATTGATAATCAAATTGGGTTACAAGACTTGCAGCGGAATACAGAGTTTACATTTGATTACAAGACTCTTGAATAGCCAACTGAATGTATACACTTGCCCTTTAGGCTACAACTGAATATACCGACTTCTTTACAATGACTTGCCAATATGGCTACAATCTCACTGGTACAACTGAGTTCCACTGTTCCATACATTATGTCCCGTATAGCAGAAGACATCGTCTTGGAAGAAGAGCTTAAGCATACCCATCCGATTCATCGATGCTAAGCATTGATTCACAGGATTTCCCCCAAGCAAACACCTGTAATATTGTCCACAACGTGGGTCAGTACATCATCAATGTACTGGCGAGCGGTGCTGGCCCAACTTACCTAAGAAGACAACACTAAGTAATCATGTTACAGAACATTATTAACAGTGGTCTTTCTCGTTGCCTTAGGGTCAATTTCATGTTATAGCCGACAAGAAGTAAAGCATGCAAATCTCATAGCCAACATAATTTAAAGCATGCAGTTATCACCCTTTGGTGATTCTTATCCACGGTCGTGTAGCCATCCCTGTACATTTATAATACTTATCCTGCCTGCACAAGACATTGTTAGAGACAATATCATGATTCAATATGAATATCACCGTTCAGGTGATTCTTACCAACAGTCGACATCCTTCCCTGTATTTGAGTAATAACTTACTCTGCCTGCATAAGACATCATTAGCACCTGACCTATCTATATGAAGGTCACTGGCGACACGCCATCTTGGATCATCTTCTGGTGAACGGCTAACTCCAAATGGGGTGCGAATCCATGGGAGGTTTCCGAAACACCGTGCTACTACTTCAGCACCATGGGATTTCAGCGTCCTTTCAGTGGGCGGTAGCAAGCCCCCACTGCAAGTCCTGCAATCCCGATGTCAGTACATCGACACCATCCTTGTTCCCCCTAGGATGAACCGGGTTCCATGGCCCAGGAATACCGTTCGAGGAACGAAACCTTGTCGACAAGTTGTCCATGACCATGCAACTATATGCAACTTATCTAAGAAGAAAACATATAATGCTTGATAAGGAAAGCTAAGCAAAACCATCATTCTCATCCATCTTGCCATCTAGCCATCTTGCCTTGAGCCAATGCTCACATTATCATCTGCCCATCCAGGGTCTTAGTGGGATCAACATTCTACATCGGCGACAGGATACTAGAATGTTGTTACCCAATCCTTTTGCCATATCTTTCCAACCAACTCAATGTACTTACCGCCCAATCTTGGGACTTAGCATCTGTTTAGCATACATTCATTCGAATGTAAATTAAGCATACTCACTGCCCAGTTCTTGGGTCTTAACATCTGTTTTGCCATCTATTCATTGAGCCAAAGCTCGATATACTCACTGCCCAAGTATTTGGGACTTTGCCTTCACCTGTCATGTAATTTATCGCAACAGCGTACAAGATACTATTCATTTAGCCACAACAGTTTACGTTCAAGTGATTATTATCTTTCAATATCTTTCCAAATTCTATGCAAGGTGTTATTGAGCAATTCAACAAGAAACATAGCATACTATCCTTATTTTAAGCGTGAAGCTAAAGGATCTTTGAAGGGTTCAACACTACTCACATTCATAGGACGATTCCCGCCACGATCGCATAGCCTTCCAAGCGATCCTTCGCATAATCCCAAGTCCAATAAGGCTTCATCGAACCAACCATCCATCATAAGGCATCTTGCGGGTCGGGGCACTACAATATATACCACCCAGAAAAAGTTTCGTCCTCAAACTTAAAACAAAACTCATCCTCAAAACTTCAACCGACTTTTCATGAAACTTCTTAACGATCAACTTGCACCATTTAATATTTCTCTGCAATCTCTCGATTGATTCAAGTAATACACCGTCTCGACATAGCATCTCAATTGATTCAAAATAGTTTACCATCTTTGATCTTTCCTCCGACACTCGTGCAAATCTTTTAGCACATGATAATCTTCCCCGTGGCTTTATTTGAATTCAGCATACCACTTAGTTGGAGTCATGCACATATTTTAGGCGTCCCCGAAATACATACACTTCAGCCAAGTTCAGCGATAGAGAAAACGAACGGGCTACGGTATAACTTCTCTTCCGAACATCAATAATTCTTCTTGAGTATCTCGTATAATCCCACTTTATTTATTCAATACCCAAACCAACTAATAACACAATAGATGTTACCAATTTCAACTCGAGAAATTTTCTACAATCGATCCCAACATTTTCCAAAGTATTCAGACTTAGATGTATCAAGTATTCCTTTCAAGTTCATTGTCATCCATGCCACCAAAGTTGATAACTCCTATTGCCACCTTTCATTTTAATACCCCAATTCTCATTGATCAAATCTTGTACTCATCATCGTTCGCATCCATACACTTTGTTTGCAACTTGTAAATTTCTCGATCATGATTCATCCATCAAATTGTACCATCATCCCACTCTAGTAACATTTTTCATTGTACTCAAATATTTTTTCGTATTGATCAAGCCAATATATTATCCTCTCGCATAGGCAACTATCATATTCCAACAACATTAATTCTGAGGGTTATTCCTATTCACATTCGCTCTAGCCGATCTCGGCTACATGCACCATCCAATTCCGTCATTACACTTATCCTCAATCTTGATCCGGTCAATGAAATTATTCCAACTATCTCAAAGCACTACCAACAATTTTACGCAGCTCAATATCAATCGACCAAATCCAACCAGTTCTAACAATTTCCAGCATTCCAATAAAAGCAATTCAATTTTCGACGTTCCAACAAGGCAACCAAATTTTCGAAACCAACATGATCCGTCATCCCATCCAACATTATAACATCAAAATTTTCCAAATATCTATTCCATTCCAAAGCCTACCTTCCAACACATCTTACTCATTCCGACTATACTCACGCAACATCAATAGGGACATCCTACGGTTTTCCAACAGTCAACTTAGCATTCAGTCAAGTCTCTATGGTCAGCTAATCTAAGCTAAACCAAACGTTCAGCTAGCTCATATGAGATGAGTAGCTATCAGGGACCTACTTATCTCTTATCTTAGAGGCAACCAATTCTCATCATAGGGCAACTCTATGGTCTGACCAACTTAGGGACATGGGACACCACCCCAATCTTATAAATTTATTCCCAACACGGTCAACTGAAGAACATAGCCAACTAAATCTGAAACTTAAGCAACCAAGAAACATTCTAGGCAACCAACCGACACTCTAGGCAACCAACCGGCAATCTAGGCAACTAGCCAACAATCTAGGCAACCAACCAATATTCTAGGGTCAAGTCTTTCTACCCGTACTCATACTCGAGTCATACCCACGAAGTCTCATTCTAGACTTACCCGCAACCGACCAAATCTATCCGACAATTCTATCCAACAATTCTATGGGTCAATCTCGAAGCTATTATATAAAACTCCTCAATAGAATATTTAACTTTCAATTTCCATTTGCATAGACATAGCATCACTTGTTCAATTCGACTTGCATCCTCATATCGTACTCATATGTCTATTCAATCGGGTCAACTATTCTGAATCATCATCCGACATTGTTATCTCAATTCTTTATCACTTATGATCTCTTTCCTACGGTCTCTTCGCGACATATTCGTTTCCCACATTTTTAGATCATCGATACGGTCTGTACTCTCTTATCCAACAAAATAAGGCAACTACACAATCATATTTCTTCCGAGGCATCATTTATAAATTTTCTAGCACCAATACGGTCATCTCTTAGCAATTCACGTTAACCACCAATATTAGTTTTGCATCACCTCCTTGTGATCCCATAAGAAGATTTACTATTCATGCACCGATCCAAATCTCTATAGCACCAGTCATCTAGCATTCGCATATCGGTCATCTTAGTGGACATAACATAACTCATTAGCTAAGTCATAATCCAACAATTCTATATTCTACCAAACTTGCTATTCATGCGACAACAACATCCACCAACAGGGTCTATTACATATCGCTGCACCTCGATACTTATTTGTATTCCAGCTATTCGACTCTTGTAAGGAGCATCTATTCTTTCATGCATCAAGGGACAAGTACTCATTCTCTGTGCCTCAAAATATTCAAGGGTCATAACATGTTAATTCGGGACATCAATTTCTCTCAAGCACACTGCACCACGTGTTAAGATCATCTATTCCTCAATCCCATTCTCAATCTTTTTCGGTCGTCGGTGCAACTCTCTGCATCTTTTAAATCATTCGCAACATTCCGTTAAGCGTCTAACATCACCATCAATTATGTCGATATCCAACATGCAATTTTCTTATACTCAATTCCAACATCATTTAATATTCGGTCCATAGTTATTCCCGCAAAATCATTCGATAGCAACACCACACTATCGTTACCAAGTCTACCATCCTTTTATCCAACTGATCCAAGTCCTTGCCTGAATCTGAAATTCGTTTCCTTCCCAACCAAGGTATCATTACATATTCTCAATTCTCTTATTATCCAACTTAATGCTAACCGACAAGGTCTAGCGATGGTTCATCTGAACACATCAAAATCTCACAATGGGTCATCCAACTTAACAATCAGGGGACACACCTAGCCGACATGTATCAATCGTAAGCTCAACTACGATTCGATACCACCAAATACCTTATAGGTAAACCAAACACAAAATCATAAACACATCAAGGGTCAAGGGACATCTTATCACGATGAGGGTATATGCAATATACCACTCAGAGCTCAAGCCATTCCGACACAATATTCCCTCGCATCAAACCATCATCCAGCATGGACAATCCATCCCGCAGTGGTTATGCTGACCACAAATATCGACTCAAAATTCTATCGATTCCCATTCACTGAAATCCATGCACATTCTGTTCCAACAAACCATGCCATCACCCACGGTCGATTGCTGCATAACAATTGACTCAAAGAATCCCACACATAAGACATCCAGCATACGTCACAACTTATTATAGCATCGCATCATTGTTAATCTTTTTGGTATCTTTTAAAAATTCAACAAAGCACACATATCACAGTCCATATATTTAGACTTATTGTATGGAACACCCAGTGAGAGGTTAGAATGATCAACGAACTTCCAGTCAAGGGAATAACTTAGAATAGTTTGGAAGCAACACAGAACAATCGCAGAAGCACTATAAATCATCATAGAGGCAACTTTGATTTCATCGCAAAAGCAACTTTGAGTATTCGCGGAAGCAACTTTGATTCACCGCGGAAGCAACTTTGAATAATCGAGGAAGCAATCTTTGAATAATCGCGGAAGCAGCTTAGAATCATCTTAGTAGCAACATTGATTCGAAACAAATCGAATAGGAATCCAAGGACGTAAAGCCGTGCTCTGATACCATTATGTCACGCCCCGATCCCGGAGGATCGAAAACAAGCCACTGGGCGTGATGTCGTACAAGTCTAGATTGCACTTGTACAAGGCAAACCATTACAGTTTCTGGTAATTCTCAAAAAATATCGTTAACGCAGCAGAACCAAGCAGATAAATTGAAGTCACACAATTTATGAAGAAATGTATCTTTTTATTGATAATCAAAATGGGTTACAAGACTTGCAGCGGAATACAGAGTTTACATTTGATTACAAGACTCTTGAATAGCCAACTGAATGTATACACTTGCCCTTTAGGCTACAACTGAATATACCGACTTCTTTACAATGACTTGCCAATACGGCTACAATCTCACTGGTACAACTGAGTTCCACTGTTCCATACATTATGTCCCGTATAGCAGAAGACATCGTCTTGGAAGAAGAGCTTCTGTACACCCATCCGATTCATCGATGCTAAGCATTGATTCACAGGATTTCCCCCAAGCAAACACCTGTAATATTGCCCACAACGTAGGTCAGTACATCATCAATGTACTGGCGAGCGGTGCTGGCCCAACTCACCTAAGAAGACAACACTAAGTAATCATGTTACAGAACATTATTAACAGTGGTCTTTCTCGTTGCCTTAGGGTCAATTTCATGTTATAGCCGACAAGAAGTAAAGCATGCAAATCTCATAGCCAACATAATTTAAAGCATGCAGTTATCACCCTTTGGTGATTCTTACCCACGGTCGTGTAGCCATCCCTGTACATTTATAATACTTACCCTGCCTGCATAAGACATTGTTAGAGACAATATCATGATTCAATATGAATATCACCGTTCAGGTGATTCTTACCAACAGCCGACATCCTTTCCTGTATTTGAGTAATAACTTACTCTGCCTGCATAAGACATTATTAGCACCTGACCTATCTATATGATGGTCACTGGCGACACGCCATCTTGGATCATCTTCTGGTGAACGGCTAACTCCAAATGGGATGCAAATCCATGGGAGGTTTCCGAAACACCGTGCTACTACTTCAGCACCATGGGATTTCAGCGTCCTTTCAGTGGGCGGTAGCAAGCCCCTACTGCAAGTCCTGCAATCCCGATGTCAGTACATCGACACCATCCTTGTTCCCCCTAGGACGAACCGGGTTCCATGGCCCAGGAATACCGTTCGAGGAACGAAACCTTGTCGACAAGTTGTCCATGACCATGCAACTATATGCAACTTATCTAAGAAGAAAATATATAATGCTTGATAAGGAAAGCTAAGCAAAACCATCATTCTCATCCATCTTGCCATCTAGCCATCTTGCCTTGAGCCAATGCTCACATTATTATCTGCCCATCCAGGGTCTTAGTGGGATCAACATTCTACATCGGCGACAGGATACTAGAATGTTGTTACCCAATCCTTTTGCCATATCTTTTCAACCAACTCAATGTACTTACCGCCCAATCTTGGCACTTAGCATCTGTTTAGCATACATTCATTCGAATGCAAATTAAGCATACTCACTGCCCAGTTCTTGGGTCTTAACATCTGTTTTGCCATCTATTCATTGAGCCAAAGCTCAATATACTCACTGCCCAAGTATTTGGGACTTTGCCTTCACCTGTCATGTAATTTATCGCAACAGCGTACAAGCATACAATTCATTTAGCCACAACAGTTTACGTTCATGTGATTATTATCTTTTATTATCTTTCCAAATTCCATGCAAGGTGTTATTGAGCAATTCAACAAGAAACATAGCATACTATCCTTATTTTAGGCGTGAAGCTAAAGGATCTTTGAAGGGTTCAACACTACTCACATTCATAGGACGATTCCCGCCACGATCGCATAGCCTTCCAAGCGATCCTTCGCATAATCCCAAGTCCAATAAGGCTTCATCGAACCAACCATCCATCATAAGGCATCTTGCGGGTAGGGGCACTACAGACACTGCCACCCAATCCGCGCCCAAAACTCCTTTTCCCGACTATGGCCACCCAGCCACTGGCAAAACCGTCGCAGACACCCGACAAACAGACCACCATCACCACCGCTGGCACCACCAAACACCGTCACCCCTGTCATCTCCCCGGCTTACCACCACCTCGCCATGGCCGACTCGACGCACCACTACCACCTGTCGCCTTCCCACAACCAGCAAACACCTTCACGCACGATGACCAGGCCTCCCCTGGCTCCGGCCACATCCGTCAACCCCACCGGAAACCCAATAATGGCAAAACCTCCAAAACCGAAGTAACACCACCACTAATAACCAAAATCTGACCTCGACTTACCTCCAGCCGACCGCCCGTGTCAGTATCCTCCGTTGGCGATTCCGGTGCCACCACGAATACGAGATCGCCGCCCCATCACCGCCCCTTCCCAGCGCCGTCGGTGCCTTCCACCGCGTGCCGCGCCCGGCCGTCGCGTTCTCCGCCTGAGCGTCGCCCTCCCTCTCCTCCGCAAACCCCCCCGCAGCCCTCCATCTCCTAGTGGGGGATTAGTACTTTCGTCCTCGCTGTACTGATCAAAAACCCACTTAACAAACCGATATTTAGTATTGTATTGATTCATGCAAACATACAATTTAGTTCTCTTTCTATGTTCTCCTTAGGATGAGTTCATGGCATATTCAAAGACTATAAAGCATGGCAAGCATGTTATTCAATTCGTATAAGTAAAACAAGCAAGCAATCTCGCGTTTGATTCGTGGCACAACTTAGCAATATCGACGCACTCGCCCTTGCACCGACGCAAGGTGAATACGCCTATCCGTTTTCCCTGTCATGTTATAAGTGCTCGCTATTCAGGATCCGTCCATGCAGGATATATGCATACCTTGCAATTCCAAACCCGTCGCCCTTAACTATATGAAGGTCACTAGCTTTCTGGGCTAGAATGGACTTATATTTATCGAATCGAAACATAAGACGATGTTAACTCTGTACGGTTGCTAACCAACATCAGAGGGCATCGAAATAATCGCAGCAAGTAGCTTATCACATTCACCAGAAGGTCGCTACCCTTCTAAATGAAGTGCACCAATAATACCGAAAATGAATCCCTCCTAGGCCGAACGGTCCCAGCGTCCTGGCGCGCCGCGTTCGAGGGAATACCCATGCACGGGCTTTTATATCTTTAAGTCCATTTGACCATGCAACGAATCTTATCTTTCATACAACCAAGCAAGTTCGCTTATCTCTATTTCAATTGGCACAACGCCCGAATGTCCTCGACGAACGCCCGAAGGCCATAAACATTTCGAAGGGCACCATGCCGCATTATCATCTCGTATTTCTTTCATTAACTTTCTATGTTCTTACGTCTCATACTTCGTTTCAATGTTTCAATGGCATCATGCCTCAACTCAATGCTCGTCAACCTAACGACCCGAAGGTCCCGAACACCTTTCGAGGCATTACGTCATATCCGACAGTTCCGCCACATTCATGCCACAACTGTATTCTTTCACAACGAAGCCACCTTTTATTATCTCGTGCACGTAGGCACGTTTCGATACATTTATCATCTATCCTTTGTGTCGTGCACTTGCTGCACGCGTCAAAGCCGTATTTCTATGCTTTAGTATTCAATGTTCGTGGCTTGTGCGCTAGGGCGCTCGCCTATTGTCTTTCAATGTTCTAGCCGTTCTAACTCGTGCGCAAAGACACGGTATGGTTCGTGCTCTAAGGCACTCGCCGAGTACAGTTATCCCATGTTCTTGTAGCTTGCGCACCGAGGCGCTCGCCTTTGCGATATTCAGTGTTCTATAGCGACTCGTACGATTGTTGTACGATTCATTTTAATTGTTCTATCTTAGTGTTCGACACACACTATGTTTATCTCTCTATCGAGCCACGCCCGTGACGTTGATAGGTTAACTCAGCATTCAATGATATATATTTTACTTAAGCATGACGGAGTAGAAAAGAGAGTTAATGTTTTCCCACCTTGAATCAATGCGCCTTGTCGTTTCGTCGAGCCGTTGCGGCTCTATTTCATAACTTCGTTGCACGGGCAACTCTCCTGACTTAGCCATTCGAGCACTTCGTACTTATTGAATTATATGTCCATTTTGGGCTTACCGTGCCAACGTCTCAGTCTGTCGCAAGGCGATGATTTGCTTTCGCGGACCCCTTACTGAATAAGGCAAAAGATCGACCTCTAACATTTCAGCGTAAACGTAAAGCCTGTACAGGAAACCAACTAAAATCAATACTTGCATCGATTCAGACTTGCGCCTTGGTCGATTCGATTTCTTAGAATCTTCGATCCGTCTCAATGTACTTATCCTTCGAGGCAACGCGGCACTTCGTATCGATTCACTCGATGCATTCTTTGGGACAAGGCAACTCTTCGCATCGACTTAGTTCGATGCATTGCTCAGGACAACTTAACACTTTGTATCGATTCGCATCGATACGTAATTGGGTCAACGCAACTCTTCGAGTCAACGACTCAGCATAATGTATCGTGCGGAACGGGGCATTACATAATATACCACTCAAAATAAGGTTCGTCCCGAACCGAAACCAATACTAAATTTCCAAGGGTTTCATTAGATCGTTCCACGATCTCGTCTCACTATCGTTTGGATCGTGCCACTTAGTTTAGAATCATACACATATTTTAGGCGTCCCACCAATATATGCATTTCAGCCAAGCTTAGTTGTAAGATATCGGAACAACGCAAACATGTAACTTCTTATTTTTTATTTACTTGCCCTCTCGTACTCTCGATCGGACTTGGCTCTATTACTTGTTTTCACAATTCTAGCGCACATGCATATTGATACATACGTGATCGTCCAACAAAATCAAGGCACACGATGCGATTCAAACATCGTATTTCTCACTTTGTATGTTTCATCGGGACTATCAATTCTATGCGTCGCGTCAAGCCGTCGCGCATCCGATCACAACGAGTCTCCGTAATGCCTTGCGTTCGGCATCACTTATCCAATGATTTCTGATGTTTCACTTCGTATCTTATTTTGACATGATTCTCTTTTGTTGACTTGCAAAAGCATCAACATTCAGGACTACGTCCGCTAGGTGACTTACCTAGACACCGTGCTCAAATCCTTCCGACGCAAGTTTAAATTGACATTGCACAAAGGCCACAATCTATCCGACATAACAGTTTACATCAAGGCGATGGTGCTCAAGACAACGATCGCCTTGACACGAAGGTATTTACGATGCGCCTTACGTTCGATTCTTAATGAGTAGGAATTCACTAGCCAAATTCCCGACTTATCCCTCTCGTAACATCGAACATAAGCTTCGATTCACGCAAGCTCAATTGCAAGGTGGATCTGAATCTAACAACATGACTCATAAGTCATTCCCTTATCGCTCCCTCTCGTGCATAGCACGATTCTTGCACTCGCCTATCCGAATCACCAAGTTCGTTGGTGAATTTCAAGTTCGCTCGTCGACCAACGTAACCATTCGAGCATTCATCCGACGAATACTCAAATCTAACTATATCATTCTCAATAGAAAGCTGTTCCAACAATTTTCGATCGCCTAGACTTATCGTCAACATACACCATATTGTATCTGTTATCGATGCAATCTCATATGCGATATCGCATGGGTCATCTTACGGTCTGTAACATTCAATTTGATTTGGCGGTCAAGTCTTCTAGGGTCAGCTGCCCCGAAGCTACGCTCGATAATTATGGATCATCACCGAAGGACAGTTTACTACGAACCATGCTATATCTTATTTCGGAGCCAAATCACGTTCCGACATAACCATTTCTATGTGACTATCAAATCCGTACATAACTATTTCTATCGGCACAACTGATGCGCAACTATCCTTCGAGTAGAGTCATGCATTATCGTCGATGATTCCGTAATTTACGAAACATCTACTCGTATTGAGTTCAAGTATATCTTATTTTGCGGTCGACACACGAGATGCTATACGCATCGAGCAATCGTCGATGACTTATAGTCTCGTCTGATTAATCACCAAGTTCATGATCAACCAGCTCGTTTCATTCTCGTATCGTTACTTATAAACTTTCATAGCGCGAGGCACACTCTATTTTGTATTCTCACATCATTTACGTTTCCTTACGTATCGATCTCGATACGCCGTATCCATTTCGATAACGTAAGGGTCAACTTTGAATCTGTTTCAACGTCAACTTAATTCGCATCGCATACATCCAAGTTCGCAATAAACTTTTCCATACGCATCGACTCGTTCTCCGATTTGCCGCATCTCTTAATACTTCGATCGCGTAACTGAGTTACCGATTATCCAACATCGAACCCTCAAGTCATACGATCTCGCCCTCTAAGTTTTGCGTGTTTTCAGTCGTACTCAAATGAGTTTCACCGTAACGTAACCAACTATTTCTTAGACACGATTACTCACGTAAACCAACTTTTTACCGAAGTCGCACATCGTGCGATTTGATTACAATTCGCATCGCCCAACATTTCTATCGAAATCGCAAGTCGTGTGATTCGATTATAATTTGTATCGTCCAACATTTTCATCGAGCTTGTAAGTCGTGCGGTTCGATTTCAACGTTTCGAGTTTCCTATCCCTTCGATCCGATTGTTGCCTCAAGGCATAACCGTTTCGCTAGTTCCCATCATTCGACCGACACATAAAATTTTAATCGACGTATCATTCAATGTTACAAGTCCCGCCTTACCGTTCTAACCGATCATCGAAGAACACTTGCATCAACATGCCGTCGTACAAATTCTCATTCGAGACTCGGTGCTATCCCGTCCGTTGTGGACAAACATTCCGTAATTCTCACAATAGTCGATGCAATTCATCGCACAAATGGTATTACATATACCACTCAAAATCGAGCCATTCATTGCATCGGTGGTATGCCATATACCACCCAGAAATCAAGTCATTTTCGTTCGCAACGTACTCTTTACGAACCAACGATCTCTTTCGACTCACGATTTTTGCAGTGATCGTACTTGATCACAACCGTAACTCTGATTAAATCATATACGAAACAACTCGGCCAATGTTTTCATTTGCCAACACAAGCTCGGTGCGCAACCGAACCGATTTCACTTCTCGTTTTATAACTTTTGTTTTCTTCCGTTGCATCTTGTGCAATAATTTATTCTCGATATCCATGGCACTTCGTGCAGCGATTACTTTGATACGTGTTACACCACGTGCAATAATTTTACTTTTGATATGCGTTGCACCACGTGCAACATTTTTACTTTCAATACGTATTGCACATCGTGCAACGATTTATTTTCGATATTTATCGCACCTCGTGCATCGATTTATCTTCGACATCTGTTGCACCTCGTGCAACATTTTATTTTCGATATTCAAACTCAATGCTCAAATCCGTTCAACACATTCGATATTGACTTATCGTTTTTCATCGCAACGCACATTCAAAATCGATATGTGAATCCGTTCGACACATTCAATATCAACTTTCATTTTCTTTTCAATGCATCATTTACAATCAACGCGTGGCAATTGTTGCAGCAACATTCTACGACTTTTATTGTATCGATGCAACCAACATTTCTCATATCGATCGTTGCAACCAACGAATATCTCAAATTATAATTCACGACGTGTTGCATCCGCAGCAACAATTCTTCGAATTCAAATCTCGCAACTTATTGCACTTGCAGCAACAAACCTTTCACAACTTTTCCCACAAACACCATATAATTTCCAAAACAACACACGGTAAAATTACATGATTGGTATTAGACTTATTGTATGGAACATCCAGTGCGGCATCGAGTAGAGTCAAGAGTGATTTCGATTGGTGGTGGGCAACTTTTTAGAACTGTAATAAAGCAAGCGTCCAGAGGAAATTGAGCCTAGGGCTCTGATACCAATTTGTCACGCCCCGACCCGGAATCACCCGAATCATCGTCCTCGCTGGGGCGTGATGTCGTACGAGTCTGGAGTTGCGCTCGTGCAAGGCAGTATGACAAGTTCTCAAATGGTTATCTTTGAGTTATATGTTAACAACGAAAGGCAAAACAGAGTATACGAAAATGATTCACTTTATTGATATTCGAAATTAGATTACAAAGGCTTTCGATAGCCCAACGAAATTTGTCAGATTGGCTACAACACTCAAGTTATCTCTTGCCCACAAAGGATTTCATCGTTCCATACATCATGCCTTCTATATCTCGGCCGCAATCCTGCTGCATATCCGAGCGTCAATACGATCGCACGCTTCAATACGCTTCGGCATTCCACGCCTCAACGCGTTCAAGCGAAGCTCCGCCGCGAGCAGACCAATCCCGGAACCTGCTAGCAAACTAGTGGGGGATTAGTACTTTCGTCCTCGCTGTACTGATCAAAAACCCACTTAACAAACCGACATTTAGTATTGTATTGATTCATGCAAATATACAATTTAGTTCTCTTTCTATGTTCTCCTTAGGATGAGTTCATGGCATATTCAAAGACTGTAAAGCACGGCAAGCATGTTATTCAATTCGCATAAGTAAAACAAGCAAGCAATCTCGTATTTGATTCGTGGCACAACTTAGCAATATCGACGCACTCGCCCTTGCACCGACGCAAGGTGAATACGCCTATCCGTTTTCCCTGTCATGTTATAAGTGCTCGCTATTCAGGATCCGTCCATGCAGGATATATGCATACCTTGCACTTCCAAACCCGTCGCCCTTAACTATATGAAGGTCACTAGCTTTCCGGACTAGAATGGACTTATATTTATCGAATCGAAACATAAGACGATGTTAACTCTGTGCGGTTGCTAACCAACATCAGAGGGCATCGAAATAATCGCAGCAAGTGGCTTATCACATTCACCAGAAGGTCGCTACCCTTCTAAATGAAGTGCACCAACAATACCGAAAATGAATCCCTCCTGGGCCGAACGGTCCCAGCGTCCTGGCGCGCCGCGTTCGAGGGAATACCCATGCACGGGCTTTTAAATCTTTAAGTCCATTTGACCATGCAACGAATCTTATCTTTCATACAACCAAGCAAGTTCGCTTATCTCTATTTCAATTGGCACAACGCCCGAATGTCCTCGACGAACGCCCGAAGGCCGCGAACATTTCAAAGGGCACCATGCCGCATTATCATCTCGTATTTCTTTCGTTAACTTTCTATGTTCTTACGTCTCATACTTCGTTTCAATGTTTTAATGGCATCATGCCTCAACTCAATGCTCGTCAACCTAACGACCCGAAGGTCCCGAACACCTTTCGAGGCATTACGTCATATCCGACAGTTCCGCCACATTCATGCCACAACTGTATTCTTTCGCAACGAAGCCACCTTTTATTATCTCGTGAACGTAGGCACGTTTTGATACATTTATCATCTATCCTTCATGTCGTGTACTTGCTGCACGCGTCGAAGCCGTATTTCTATGCTTTAGTATTTAATGTCCGTGGCTTGCGCGCTAGGGCGCTCGCCTATTGTCTTTCAATGTTCTAGCCGTTCTAACTCGTGCGCAAAGACACGGTATGGTTCATGCTCTATACAGTTATCCTATGTTCTTGTAGCTTGCGCACCGAGGCGCTCGCCTTTGCGATATTCAGTATTCTATAGCGACTCGTACGATTGTTGTACGATTCATTTCAATTGTTCTATCTTAGTGTTCGATACGCACTATTTTTATCTCTCTATCGAGCCACGCCCATGACGTTGATAGGTTAACTCAGCATTCAATGATATGTAATTTACTTAAGCACTACGGAGTAGAAAAGAGAGTTAATGTCCCCCCTTGAATCAATACGCCTTGTCGTTTTGCCGAGCCGTTGCGGCTCGATTTCATAACTTCGTTGCACGGACAACTCTTCTGACTTAGCCATTCGAGCACTTTGTGCTTATTGAATTATACGTCCGTTTTGGGCTTACCGTGCCAACGTCTCAGTCTGTCGCAAGGCGATGATTTGCTTTCGCAGACCCCTTACTGAATAAGGCAAAAGATCAACCTCTAACATTTCAGCGTAAACGTAAAGCCTGCACAGGAAACGAACTAAAATCAATACTTGCATCGATTCGGACTTGCGCCTTGGTCGATTCGATTTCTTAGAATCTTTGAGATGTCTCAACGCACTTATCCTTCGAGTCAACGCGGCGCTTCGCATCGATTCACTCGATGTATTCTTTGGGACAAGGCAACTCTTCGCATTGACTTAGTTCGATGCATTGCTCGGGACAACTTAACACTTTATATCGATTCGCATCGATACGTAATCGGGTCAACGCAACTCTTCGAGTCAACGACTCAGCATAATGCACTGTGCGGAGCGGGGCATTACAGAGCTCCCCGCTTCCCCCGCTCTCTTCTCCTCTCCCTCTTTTCCCCTCTCGATTTTTTTTCATCTCTCTCTCATTCCCTTTCTTTCTAAACACAGCAGAGCTGTGCAGAGAGAGGAACTTTATTTGTTTGTTTTATTGTTGATTATTATTATTATTATTATTATTATTATTATTATTATTATTATTATTATTATTATATTTATTATTATTATTCATCTTATTATTATTGTTATTATTACTATTATTATTTCATTGTCACTATTATTATTATTATTATTATTATTGTTATTATTATTATTATTTTTATTTTCATTTTGTATATTATTGTTAATTTTGTAAAAATAAAAACTATTTATTTGCTACTATTATTATTTTAGAAATTTTATGGACACATTATTTTCTAACCGTTTTCAAAGATAGTTTTTACCAAAAATTTTACTTCAACAAAATTATGTTTTTGTCTTAAACTAGTTTTCTAGATTTTTAAATATCTATCAATAACTTTTTACTAGTAAAATATAGTTTAGCCTAAATCAAATTTTTCTTTATTTTAAATATTTATAAAATATTATTTTACTAATAAAAATAGAGCTCCTATCTAATTATCCAATTTTGACAACTTAGAGTTTTGTCGAAAACGATTTTTGACTTTAAGTATTTCTTTTAGACTCAAACTAGTTTTCGATTATTATAAATAGTTTTTCTAAATTTGTATATATATTATTTCCTTCGATTTCCTCCAGTCCATGACTAAATCCTCTTATTCCTGTTCTGTCACCAAATCCGTACTACCTTATGTCCACATTAACTAATTTGACCCATATGAACCCAATGGAACCGTCCATGCCACCATCAGAAGTCACCCTGCATAGTTATTACACAGACATCGCAGTTTGTGCCACATTCATCATTGCAGCACACCAGGCGTACTACCAGGCAAGGCACCTTGCCATTTGCTGTTTATTTATTTTAGCTCATATTTCATGCAATATTCATTATTTTCTTTATGCAAATAAACTATGATACATGGCATAACCTGTTAGAACTTATTGTTCATTTATATTTCCTGCTATGTATTATTTTTCTTACACATTAAACCTAGATTTAAGGGACCACCTTGTGTGTTGCATTCATTGGCCTTGACACGTTGTAACACGAAGTTGTGTGTCGCATATAGGACACGGACGCGCGTGATTGGCTGGCCACCAGTACGTACAAGCCGTGCGATAGGAATAACCGCTAATAGAATTGCATGCTAGTTTGCCTTAGCGGTTATAGAGGTTTTCTGCTATGGATACAACATAGTAGGCATTGGACGGGGAGGACAATTTCTTAGCGTATGGGCTTCGATGCACTTTTCCTTGTGACCCGGAAGCTCCGCTGGAGATACGGGGTTGATGACCCATGATTACTGACGGCCACTGACGTTCTGCGGAACATTATGCTCTTACTGATGGGGCCTCTGGTGCCCCAAGGGGGGACTATGCCGATCCTATTTAGCCAGGGCCCATGCTTAGGAATGATTGTTCTTAACTACATTTCACTTAGAACGGTTAGGCTACCTTTATCTGTTAGGTACGAGTACTTTTGGTTTGGGTACTTGTATCTGACCGTGGCTTGGAATAATAACTTGTCGCGGATTAGTTCATCACATCTTGTCCTTGTTTGGTTGTAGGTGTGACTTACTACTTCGATGAGAAGGTATTGAACCTTGTTGGAGTCCAGATACCATATTGGATTCATATCATGGAAAGATACGTCTTCGTGAATTAGTTTACCATCTCCTGTCCTTGTTTGGTTGGGGGGATGGTAAGCTAGTTCAATAGGTGAGTATTGGACCATGTTATAATTCAATTGACTTATTTATTTGAGCAGTATTTATTCAGTTTATATGGCATGATATTATGTGTCTTGTTACGTCCCTCTGAGGGCCTGGTTATCTCTCCAGGTATGTGCTCTTGTCTTTCGCAGGTGCTCTAGCTCTAGCCGTGACCATCTCCATTTCTTCGAGGATGATTGCGCTTGGATCGTCTTCGCTTTGCTCGCCAAATTCATTCCTTTTCTTATGTATTTTTCTTATTTATTGGTAGTGGATTTATCTCCGCCCAACATATTGTATGAAGACAATTCATTACCATTATTTGATATCTTTTATTCATTTATTTTGTGTAGATGAGATTAGTTATGGTTCTACTGTATTTTACCCCTTATGTATTCATACGAGGCTTTCATATATTGGAATATACTTCGTATGTATACAGCTGGCATGTCTACGTTCCTAGTCCTACATATTTTGGGACTGGGGCGTTACAGCAGGCGCTGCTACGAGATCTGGCCAAACAAAACCAGCGGGGTCAGCCCCGAATAGTAAGTACCACAAGGGAGCACAAAAGAGTGAGATAAAACCCAAACATAAACTAGTAATACTAGTAATAAAAAAGCTTCCAGTCATAACCTCGGTCCACAGCCTGTCATAGCACGATAGACCTACCCAACAATCAAACAAGGACATGGGTTGGACCATGTATCAAGACAGTCCATGTTCCTTGACTACTAACGGAAGGTACAAGGCACGGTCAAATCATTTTTCAAGCGGCCATTCATTCATGCGGCTTTCTATATTTGGCGGAGTTATCCCCGCGATACTGATTAAAATGAATCCTCAGATCGTGCCAACCTAGCAGGGCTAGCCAAACTATTAGACATATAGCACATTAAGTATGCACCGCCCCCCCCCGGAGGGCTACCGCACTAGTACATATAATACATAGCTTGTAGAAGTCGGATATAGTTATCTGCTAAAGGCGAATAAAACCATATTTGTGGCGGCTAACCCGACACGTCAGGACTGGACCTGGGGTGACTAGTATGGCATGATCTCGGGATTCTACCCACCCAATGCATCTACCAAGTTAGTTGCCTAGTTAATCCCTAGGTTATCTTTGGAGTTCACATTTCGTGGTTACATGCTCACTCCCCTAGATGTCGTACAATATACGAGCACCCCAAGAAGGGATCCGCACTGGCTCATGGAGTCATAAGTATGTACCCCTTCTTGGTGTAATGCAACACACAACACATTCGACGACATTGCTACCGACCACTCGTTATGTAAATGCTGGACTCTTGGATGTACGGGCAGGTATCACGTAGGAACACTTAGCACATAGGATAGCACCTCGACGCTCATATAGATTATACCATAGTACATATATAGGTTTATTCAGCACTCGCATAGATAGTCAGATCAGGAATGAGAACCAAGACACAAGGACTCATGCAGCCAAGACTCATGCGGCCAAGCTGTATGCGACCAAGGCTTATGCGGCCAAGGCTCATACGGCCAAGGCTCATGCGGCCAAGCTGCGTGTGACCAAGGCTGCAGTTCGCATGACTTCATGCGGCCATGCATGCAGTCCGCAGGAAGCAATAAAGTCCACAGGACTTCATGCGGCCAAAGCTGTATGTGGCCAAAGCTGCACTGCCGCAGGACTTCCTACGACCAAGCAATAAAGTCCGTATGACTACATGCGGCCAAAGCTCATGCGATCATGCAATAAAGTCTGCATGACTTCATGCGGCCAGGGGTCATGCGGCTATGCAATGAAGTCCGCATGACTTCATGCGGCCAAAGCTCATGCGGCCAAGACTTATGCGGCCGAGGCTCATGCGGCCAAGGCTGCTCATCTTCTCCAAAAATTTGAGGAAGATGGCCATAGAACCCATGAACTTCAAACTGTCACAACTCGGTCAAAACAACATGAAATCTAACTTTTCAGAGGTCAAATTTGGGTAAAATAAAATGCTCTACCAAATGGAACAACTAGATTTTGAAAACAAGCAAGTTTAATAGATCAAAACCAAGGAAAAACTAAAAATGTCATAAACTTAGATCTACAAGAATTTATCCTCAAAAATAAAAAATACCAAGTACTAAACTTGTAGAGGATGATGACAAGAACAATATAGACAAATAATATCAAAGAAAAAATCAAGGAGGAAAAAAATGCACAAATCTCTACTTTTGGGCAAATTGTACTTGCCTAATGGTGGTGGTTGAGGAAAATAAATGAAAGAATGAATGAGGAGAGGGAGTGAGGAAGAGAATATATATAGGGATTGGGTTGGCTTAAGAAAACCCTAATCTCTAATCATGCTCTAATCATTCCACTAATGACATGCTTAAAGTCTACATGCAACCATTAATAAATAATAAATAGAATTATACATAGGTTAAATCGAGATACTAGGTACAAGATTCATTAGAGAATACGTACATCGGGATTGGGGAGTGACATCTCTACCCTCCTTAGAAAAATTTTGCCCTCGGAATTTCTTCCAAGACATGATAGAGAAATCAAAGCAAGCATGATACTAATTACAAGGCTAACTATGCATACAATCTCATCAATTTTAATAGGTATTTAAATAACTATCATCCACCCTAGTGGGTGCAGTAAAAACAAAAAAACATATTACAAAGGCATAAAGGATAAATATACCTTCCGAGTTGAACAAGTATGGATATCGAGATCTAATCTCGTCCTCGTGCTCCCATGTCGAATCCCCCAGAGAGTGATGGCCCCAAGTGACACAGACGAGATTAATAGTCCAGTCCTTGAGCAGCTTCTCTCTCCGATCCAAAATGGATGCAGGTTGCTCCTCGTAAGTCAGGTCAGTACCGAAGACCAGCTCAGAATGATCAAGGATGTGACTCGGATCCGGGACATACCTACGTAACTGAGATACATGAAACACATCATGTACTTCATATAGCGAAGGCGGAAGGACAATACGATAAGCAACATCGCCTACCCGAGCGAGAATATCAAATGGACCAACGTATCTCGGACTAAGCTTTCCTCGGGTTCCAAATCTGATGATACCCCGAGTAAAAGAAATTTGCAGAAACACTTGATCACCAACACCAAACTCTAGAGGCCTACGATGCTGATCTGTCCAGTATCGGTGTCTGTCCTGCACAACTCGAAGCCGCTCTCTGATCAACTTGACTGTTTCTATGGTTTGTGTGATAATCTCTGGTCCCAATAATGTTTGTTCTCCCACATCGTCCCATACAAGAGGGTACCTGTACTTCCTTCCATATAATACTTCAAACGGTGCCATCTGTATACTTGCCTGATAATTATTATTGTAAGAGAACTCTACCAAATGAAGATGATCTTCCCAAGTTCCGTCGAAGTCTAAAGTACAATCCCATAACATATCTTCCAATGTCTAAATGGTTCTCTCTGACTGTCCGTCCGTCTGCGGATGATAGGCTGTATTGAACCTCAACTTGGTATCCAAACTTTGATGCAAACTCTACCAAAAGTGAGAGGTGAACCGTGTGTCTCGATCTGATACTATGCTGACTGGAACACCATGCTGTCTCACAATCTGCTTCATATACATTTCTGCCAACTGCTCAGTAGACTGTCCTACTATGAAAGAAAGGAAATGAGAAACCTTCGTGAGCCGATCCACGATTACCAAAACTGCATTTCGACCAGTCGGAGATCTAGGTAAACCGGTCACAAAGTCCATTATGATGTGCTCCCATTTCTACTCCAGAATAGGAAGCGACTGTAACAATCCTGCTGGTCTCTGCTGCTCTACCTTCACTTGCTGACATACCAAACATTTAGAAATATACCTCACTATCTCCCTCTTCATGCCATTCCACCAAAAGTGTTGCTTTATATCCTGGTACATCTTTGTGCCTCCGGGATGGATAGAATAATGAGAACTATGAGCCTCTGACATAACTTCATGTCGAAGGTCTCCACCTGGTACAGAAAGACAGTTTTCGAACCTAAATGTACCATCCTCATGGATTACTAACTCCTTTCTAAGACCTGATTCACATTGTAATTGAAGATTCTGGATCTGCGAATCCTCTGCCTGGGCTGTTCTGATCCTCTATACTAAAGTAGACTGAATATGCAAACCGGCCATAACTCTTGTATCTTGTGGCAAGATCACTTCAATTTCCATTTCCTGAAGATCTTCCAGAATATGCCTCTGCGAGGTTAAAATGAATGTGCCACCCCTCCTGTTCAAGGCATCTGCTACCACATTCGCATTGCTTGGATGATACCGAAGATTCACATCAAAGTCCTTCAGAAATTCCAACCATCTTTTATGTCTCATGTTCAGGTCCCTCTGGATGAATACATATTTTAAGCTCTTATGATCAGTGTAAATCTCTACTCGATCCCCATATAAATAGTGCCTCCATAACTTAAGCGAAAATACTACTGCTGCTAATTCCAGGTCGTAGGTCGGATAGTTCTTCTCATGATCTCGAAGCTGTCGAGATGCATATGCTACCACGTTACCATGCTGCATCAATACACACCCAAGTCTCTTTCTGGATGCATCACAATACACTGTAAACCCTCTTGATCCTACCTTAGTGTCAAGATTGGGGCTAAGATTAATCTCTTTTTCAACTCTTCAAATGATGTCTGACACTCCACTGACCAAATAAACTCTATATCCTTATGCGTCAAACGCGTCAAGGGTACCAAAATCCTGGCAAAGTCTGCCACGAACCTCTTGTAATAACCTGCCAATCCCAAGAAACTACGCACTTCTGCTACCGTCTTCGGAACTGGCCAATTCTCTACTGTCTCAACCTTCTTCGGATCTACTGACACTCTTGCTCCAGAAATAATGTGTCCCAGGAATGAAATACGATCCAACCAAAACTCACATTTACCGAGCTTCGCAGAAAGTTGATGCTCCCTCAAGGTCTGCAAAACTGTCTGAAGATGTTTCTCATGCTCTTATTTATTTCTGGAATAGATAAGGATTTCGTCTGTGAACACAACTATAAACTTATCCAAATAGGGTAAAAAGATGCGATTTATCAAATCCATGAATACTGCTGGGGCATTAGTTAGTACAAATGGCATTACCAGAAACTCATAATGTCCATATTGCGATCTAAATGCTGTCTTGGGTATGTCCTGCTCCCGGACCCTCACTTGATAATACCCGGATCGAAGATCAATCTTAGAGAAGACACAAGCCTTACTCAACTGATCAAACAAGTCATTAATCCTTGGTAACGGATACTTGTTCTTCACTGTCACTGCATTCAACTACCGGTAATCAATGCACATTCACGTCGATCTATCCTTCTTGGGTACTAGAATCACCGGTGCTACCTAGGGCGATTCACTATCTCAGATAAACTGCTTCGCCTTCAGTTCTTTCTCGTACTGGTGCAACTTGTCCAACTTTGACTGTGACATCCTGTAAACTCTGTGGACCTTAGGCTCCGTTCCAGGATTTAAATCAATATAAAACTCCACATCTCTTACCGGGGTTAAACCAGGAAGCTCATCTGGAAATACATCAAAAAACTTTTTAACCACTCTTGGAATCTGTTCCTGCTCTGCCAATGCTTCTGCAACAATGCCCTTGGGTCGATTCTCCAATGATCGATCAAAGACAAACTCCTCAACGCCATGTACATTAAACACTACCCTACCTCCTCGACTATCTATCATCGCATGACTGTCTCTCAACCAGTCTATGCCTAGGACAACGTCAAAGTTTCCCATAAGAAACTCAATCAGAGATGCGAGTAATAATCGCCCACACACTACGATCGGACAAGGCTCATACGGCCAAGGCTCATGCGGTCGAGGCTCATACGGCCAAGGCTGCTCATCTTTTCCAAAAATTCGATGAAGATGGCCATGGAACCCATGAACTTCAAACTGTCACAACTTGGTCAAAACAACATGAAATCTAACTTCTCAGAGGTTAAATTTGGGTAAAATAAAATGCTCTACTACATGGAACAACTAGATTTTGAAAACAAGCAAGTTTAATAGATAAAAACCAAGGAAAAATAAAAAATAACATAAACTTAGATCTACAAGAATTCAACCTCCAAAATTGAAAAGACCAAGTACTAAACTTGTAGAGGATGATGAGAAGAACAATATAAACAAATAATATCAAAGGAAAAATCAAGGAAGAAAAAATGCACAAATCTCCACTTTTGAGCAAGTTGTACTTGCCTAATGGTGGTGGTTGAGGAAAATGAATGAAAGAGTGAATGAGGAGAGAGAGTGAGGAAGAGAATATATATAGGGGTTGGGTTGGCTTAAGAAAACCTTAATCTCTAATCATGCTCTAACTATTCCACTAATTACATGCTTAAAGGCTATATGCAACCATTAATAAATAATAAATAGAATTGTACACAGGCTAAATATGGGATACCAGGTATGGGATTCATGAATGAATACGTACATCGGGATTGAAGGGTGACAGACACCCATACAGTTTTCATGTGCAGGCACATGTAGAAGCTCGTGGCGTGGAGCTCGCTTGGGTGCGGCAAGGTACGGAGTGCCTTGACGATTCGAAGCGTACGGCCGCGTGGAGTCAAGACTTATACGACACATAATGTATGGACATTGCCTTCGGAAGCATCCGCTTGCTCAAGCATTGTATCGAGAGATGAAAGAGAGCAGAGTGACTTATAAAATAAGAGAAAAGTGAGCATGAGAGACTTGTAATCATGGTCTTGTGTCCCATTATAATCTTATTGTTCAATATCAATAAAGAGCACTTTTAAATAACTTGTGTTTTGCTTCTAAATTTTTGCTGCATGTTCAATGTATCTGCTTGGGACTTCTGTGCGACGCCCCCATCGCAGCCGCTGTAATCGGCCGTTATGAAACTGTCTTACACGAATGCAATCTAGGCTCGTGCGGCATCACGTCTTAGCGAGAATGATCGCTCTTATGGGAGTGGGACGTGACATAATGGTATCAGAGCACAGCTTTACGTCCTTGGACTTCAAGTCGAATCTTTCAGTTTTGAAAGCTCGTCGTTGATAAAGAAGTGTGCGCTCTCTCAAATGTCCCATGGCATGTCCATACAACAAGTCTAAATATTTTCAAAAGCTCGTACAAGTGTTCAATCGAATGCATCGGTAGGCGATGGCCTTTGTGCCGAACGGTGTTAAACTTGAGTTGATAGAAAATACATGATAAAGTTAGCAAGTCGCATGCGTGCCTAAATAGTCCTACGTCGACATTAGCAAATCAGTATACAAAATCAGAGTATAGCCCGTATGGGATAGCTATGCACACAGCCTTTTGGCTATTTTGTGCAGCGTGTCGCACACCTAGACTTTATGGTACAAACGAATTACGAGCGGAGATATACTTAGAGTGTATATCGATAGAACCACTATCGGACTAACGCTTAGGCGTACACGAAAGATTGGTTTAGATTTTGAGGAATAGTGCGAACGACTTAGTACGTCGATATGCGTGAATCATAAATATGATTTACATATAGAATATCGATAGTAGACTATCGAGACAACATGAACGATTATGATAGAGTTTCGTTGAAAGAATCTGAAAGATGTATAAGCGAATAATGCGAACGCGATTGTGGACTAAATCGGATGGCTCGAATCTTGAGTGGTGTATGGTCCGTCTTGGAAATCATTCGAACGAGATTGAGGATTAGGGGTAACAACGAGTATGTCGGTGAGGCGATGCGATCGCACAAAGCCTGAGAACACATCATGCTTAGTTGGTCGTGACTTCGAATGTTCCGAACAAGATGTCGTTCAGACAACTTGTGAATGGGCAATGCGAGTTAGGAAATGATATCGAATCAGGATTCGGAACGATAAATAAAAATGAATTTCTTGATCGAGAAAACCTAGAGGATCGAACTTATGATTTCAGATTAATCGAATGGAATTGTGGTATATCTAATTCGAACAATAGCATCAGTTGCATGACTCGGAGTTCGTTGCAAAAGAAGATCGTCAGGTTACGTACATCATCGATGGTATTAAGGTATATCAAAGATCGATATGCGATAACTTGGGGGTACTCTGATTCGAGGAACGATGATCGTATAAAATGCCATTGTTTTGATGTATGCTATACTCGGGATATTAAAATGTATCGAAGAAAAGATAGACTTGGCTCGAGAATTTTCTAGTTGAACGAATGACGGTCAGACTATCGAACTGAGATTTTGGCTTAGATGAAAATAAAATGTTTGGATTGGTTCGTCGATTACCACAATGTTGACATTCTTGTCTTATGCGAGCGTAACTCCAGTCTTGTACATGCATCACGTCGGATTAGGGCAATCACTCTCGTGAGCATTGGTATGGTAATTCATACAGCGAGGGTGATCGAACTTGCATAGCGTGGCAATTTGATTGCTTTGACTTGTGGTTTGATGCGAAGGTGGACTCAAGAATGAATCAGTGTGCTTGATAATTGAACTTGAGGATTGAGTAGGTCCAATCTGCGTATCGAGAATGAATTAGTCTAGACTCAAACAAGAGTTACGCTCGAATAAGGACGATTATCCTGCGAGAACGTGGCATGGTGATTCATGTCCAACGTAGATAATAGAACTTGCATGAGATTGGGGTGTGACAAATTGTTGTGCTAGACATCTTCGTGATCGAATACATGAATTGGTTAGAATGGATATATGAATTATGTCGATATATCGAAAGGAATAAACTATACAAATTGGTAATTTAAACGGATTCGAATCTACACAATGAATGCCATTATACGAATTAGGTGATCATGCTCAATATTTATAAATCTGAGTGATTCGAATTTGGGTAGAAAACCCCGTACTATCAACTTGGTTTAACCCTAGGATTGGGGTCAGTGTTGGAATTATTGTTGGGGAACTATGATTCCAATCCTGACATTGACTTTAGCATTAAGAAATGGCCTAGCAGTTAGGTGAGACGTCCCTGTTTCGAGAGTTAGCATTCGAAAGATTGATCTTGAGGATTTGTATGGATGGATAGAGTGAATCAAGAATATGAGGATCTCCCTCACGAGATTCGGCTGACATGTATATATTTCAGGGATGCCTGAATATGTACACGATGCGACTCGAGTGAGAATGATAAATTCTCTATCATACGGCTTGGCTGAAATACATGTATTTTAGGGACGTCTAGAATGCGTGCACGATCCAACTAAGTGATATGTTGAATTCAAGTAATACCAGAGGAATAAAAAAGTGTCGAGGATTTTGAAATCGTGTTAAAGGAAAGATTGATAGTAGTACAAGCGTGGCTCGGATTGAAGAAATGCATAGGCAAAATATGTACGAGAGTTCTTTGATCAAAGTGGTCTAAAAGGAAGTGCTCAGTTAGTTTCGAGGACGAGGCTGAGGCAAGTTCACCAAAGCCACCCACATGAGCGAGGGGTCGCCTCGACCGAGCAGGCCTTCGAGCAGTCGTCGTATGGCTAAGTCTGATCTCTGTTGGCGTTTCGATTCATCCGATTGACTGAGCGGAACGGGGCACTACATCATACACCACTCAGAAAAAGTTTCGTCCTCGAAACTAACTGAGTACTTACTCATCGACTTATCACTCAATTCAACATTCAAGGACTCTCGCACACACTACTCCTATGCGTTCCCTCAATCCGAGCCACGCTCGCTCTACCATCAATGTTTTCTTGAAACATGATTTCAAAATCCTTGATACTTTTTCGTTCCTTCAGTCTCACTTGATTCAACGTATCACTTAGTTGAATCGTGCACATATTTTAGGAATTTCAAAATACATGTATTTTTGCCAAGCCTCATGATAGAGAATCTACCATCACCATTCGAGTCGGATCGTACACATATTCGGACATCCCTGATATACGTGCATGTCAACCGAGCCTCATAAGTGGTTGTAGTGCCCTGTCCTGTTCAGTCAATCGGAGGAATCGAAATGCCAATGACTTTCGAACTTAGCCTTGCAACGGTTGCTCGAAGACTCGCTCGGTCGAGGCGACTCCTCGCTCAGGTGGGATAGTTTCGGTGAACTTGCCTCATCTTAGCCTTCACATGATAAATTGTATATTTTTAGCTTGTACAAGTTAGGTTTGATAATAAAAAAAAACACATTCATATAGCTAAGGGAATAATTTCGACGGGTCGGAATGCGTTAGAACATAGAAAAGGTCCCACAGTCTGCTTAAAATTTTGCTCAACGTGCTTTCAAAAAATGACACTCGGTCCTTCGTCCCATGGCTTGGGAGAAGAAAGTTGTCCTAAGTTGCTAAGTTGCCACAATGCTGGAATTAGCCTAAGTCATAGGCGTCGCCCGTATGAATGCTTAATAAAGCACGCACGGTCCCGTCGTCTAAGGCTTGGCATAGCCTTCGCCTGTCTCGTGGTTTAAGTCATGTTACACAGCTTGTGGCTTAAGTCTAGGTATCCAAAGGGTTTGGTTGATCAAGTCGAGCGCGTGCACGGCACGTTCTCTTGATGCAAAGCTTGGCGTAGCCTTTGCTCATCGAGTCGTTGCCCGAATAAGTTAGACGAGAGTTGTGCTAGGCTATCGAAGTCATAGCAAGCACTGTCCCCTGTTCCTGCAGTTGCCAAGTCACTTAGTCCCCCAAAAAAGGCTCATCATATAAAGTATGTGACTTGAGCGATAGTGTCGCCTAGAGAACAAGGTCTATCTAAGGCACGAGCCATGATTGGTTTAGTAAAAAGTATGCCACGGTCAAAGAAAGTCCACGTAACTGATTGTCGTCGAGATCGATCCCGCTACTTGGGAGTCTCAATAAGTCTCGATAAGCAAGTACACGAGATCGGTCCCGCTACTTGGGAGTCTCGATAAGTCTCGATAAGGAAGCACGTGAGATCGGTCCCGCTACTTGGGAGTCTCGATAAGAAAAGTCACGAGATCGGTCCCGCTACTTGGGAGTCTCGATAAGTCTAGATAAGGAAGCACGCGAGATCGGTACAGCTACTTGGGAGTCTCGATAAGGAAGTCCACGCGACTGGTTGTCGTCGAGATCGGTCCCGCTACTTGGGAGTCACGATAGAAAGTTGGAAAGCATGGTCATGGTTAAGGAAGGACTTGATAGATCGAGTTGAGTCTTGTATGGTCATTGGACAACTTGTGCACAAGATAAAATTCTTCGAACGATCCTGCGGTGCCGGGTTCGTGTCGGCCTTGGAGAAATTGTAGATATTGTATAGCCTTCATCGATGGTATGACTCGATTGAAGTGAACCGTTAAAATATAGGTTGCGGGTCATTCGGTGGGAGCTCGTACCTCACCATGCGAATGGTCACCATATACAAAGATCCAGGATAGCTTGACATTGCTAGTGACCACTCATATAGATGTGTCGGCATAAGAGCGGCTATCCGCGCGTATACCTTTGGATCACGTCGAGTACTAGCAGGTTACGAGTTGGGTTAACAAGTTACGCTTATAGCAAGCTCTAATCTTGAATCAGCACGGGTTAGGGTATGCACAGTTGCAACACCATTCTGGAGCCTAAGAGTTGGCTATAGCAAGGACACGTGCTTCGGCATGAATGTGGCATTATCTCGAGTTAAGTTAGAAAAGGCCGTAAGGCAAGTTGGTTAAGTCTGGTTGGTCCTTGGGAGGCACAACCTCGATCTTAAGGCACGAGCAAGTATATTAGCATGACTATCACGAGTCATCCCCTGACGTCTTTGGCACAAGAATGATGTAGAGGCACATAGAATAAGTGAATGTCTTGGCACGATCGAGTTTACATAAGTTTTCTACTTTACGAGGTACTGCCTCAAATGTATCTATTGAAGCCATGAATAGAGTATAGCATGACCCTGTCGTTGCGTTGCCAAGTATAGGCCAAAATGTCTTTGTCCTAAAATTGATCCTAAGGCAGGACTAGAAAGGCAATCAAAAGGTATTAAGTGCACAAAGTAAATAAACGTGTCGGTTTTGTATGGGTAGACGAGGAGCTCACTCCACCAGTATAATTGAGTACTGACACCCACACAGTTTTCATGTACATGCACAGGTAGAGGCTCGTGGCGCGGAGCTCGCTTGGATGCGTCGAGGCACGAAGTTCCTTAGCGATTCGAAGCGTGCGACCGTATGGAGTCAAGTTTTATACGGAACATAATGTATGGACATTGCCTTCCGAAGCATCTGTTGGCTCAAGCATTGTATCGAGAGGAGAGATGAGAGAGAGCTGAATGACTTATAAAATGAGAGAAAAATGAGCATGAGAGACTTGTTATCATGGCCTTGCGCCCCATTGTAATCTTATTATTCAATATCAATAAAGAGCACTTTTGAATAACTTGTGTTTTGCTTCTAAATTTTTGCTACATGTTCAATGTATCTGCTTGGGACTTCTGTGCGACGATCCCGTCGCAGCCGCTGTAATCGGCCGTTATGAAACTGTCTTGCACGAGCGCAATCTAGGCTCGTGCGACATCAAGCCTTAGCAAGGACGATCGTTCCTACGGGGGCGGGGCGTGACAGTGGTGCCTCAAAATTCCTATCGCTCCGTACTGGGACGTCTGCCTAACCGCTAGGCTATATCTTTAGGCTAAAGTCATCCATCAGTATTGGAATCATAGTTTCCAAACAACAATATCAACACTAACCCCATCATAAGGTCAAACCAAGTTGATAGTACGGGATTTTCTACCCATGTTCGTATCACTCCAATTTTTTTAAACATCAAGCATCGATTCCCTATGCACATCCCAACATTCGTCGCACGGGGTCTGAGTCATTCAGCAAAGCTATCCTACGATAACTCACATTTCAACCAATTCCTAGACATATCAATATCACTCGTTCGTCAAGCCATTTCGCATAGTCTATCTCTTTGAACATGTTCGACATAATTCGTCTATAAATCCTTCCAATTCAAGCATACTACGACACAATTTATTGTTAAACCATAATTCACATTCCATACTCCCTAAGCTATTAATCCTAATTTACATAATCAATCACGAGATTGTCTGACTTAACAATGTGTCATTCCTCAATCTCACGCGAGTCCGATTATCCACGGTGGGCATGAAATCACCATACAACGCTTCTGCAGAATAATTATCCTCATCGGGACGTGACTCTTGTTTTGTGTCTAGACTAATTCATTCTCGATACGCGGATTGGACCTACTCAATCCTCAAGTTTATTTCATTCATCAAATTACATGTTCGACCAATCCTCAAATTCACCTTCGCATCAAACCAACAAGTCGAAGCAATCCAAATTGCCACGTTCTGATTTTCTGAGTTCGATCATTTTCGTGATATGAATCACCATGTCAGTGCTCACGCAGAACGATTGCCCCAAATTCAACGTGACGCATGTACGAGGCTGGAGTTGCGCTCGTGTAAGACAAGATCGTCAACGTAGTGGTTATCAACGCAACCATCAAGACACTTCTATTCTTATCCTCCTAAGTATAGCATCCATCGGAACGATAACACTTGTACGATCATTATTCCTCGAATCTGAGTACCCCCGAGTTATCGTATATCGATCTTTGGTACGCCTCAATACCTTCAACGATATACGTAACCTGACGATCTTTATTTGCAACAAATTCTGAGTCGTACGAATGATGCTATCGTCTGACTGGATAATCTTCTTGACATTCAAATTCAAGTTCGATCATTATCTCTCGAATCATTCACAACATCAATTTCCTCAAACCCAAATTCGTGTATTGTACATCAGTCTGTCTTAAGTCATTGAGCACCATTTTTCTTCAAATTACATCATTTCTTGCTAAATCAAATCATCTAACAACATCCATCCCGATTCCTTAAAGTTATTCTTAAATATTGGAATCATTTCCATGCACGCTATCATCCGATCGTGCTAATTTTTTGTATACGATTCTTATCGATTTTCTCGATCGAGTCATCCATTCGTATACCTTAACTTTTCTTCGATTCAGTTTCACCTACTCTATTATTTCCATATTTTATACTTGCACAATCCTCAATTCCGTGCACGTTCTGTGTACGTCGATTTCTAGGTTGTTCGAATCAACTCATCAAATCTTAAGACTACAACTTATTCAACGATACTCAATCTACGGCTTTGCATACACGCGACGCTTGCTGATAGACTCATCGATACCCCGTATCCTTAATCGATCGATCGACATCCCTGAGGCTATCGCATACACCACTCAGGGATGAAGTCATTTAATAAATCTTTAACTTATCATTCGATTCACAATCTATTTCCTCAAATTTTTGTCCGAATGATTCTTTAAATTTCAAGCATGCTCATCTATATCGCACCGACGTTATCGTCGCTCGATAGTACCCCTATCGATAGTCATCACACTTACTCAATCGATTCTAACTCATTTTCATCCGAGACGGATCGAATCTCGCACTCGACTCTTCTAAGGTCGACACAACTTTGGTGTATATGCCCAGCCCGACTTAGCCAACCGTGCTTCACGTGAACCATATATTTTTTCTTGTCAAAAATTATTTTTCTACATTTCGCAAAAACATCGGAGTTAAAGAATTCAATCGAAAGTCCAAAGATGTAAAGATGTGCCCTGATACCATTATGTCACGTCCCGCTCCCGTAGGAGTGATCGTCCTCGTTAAGGCGTGATGCCACACGAGCCTAGATTGTGCTCGTGCAAGGCAGGTTCCATAACGATCGATTTCAGCGGCTACGATGGGGTCGTCGTACAGAAGTCCCAAGCAGAGACATTGAATAATAACAGCAGAAATTTGAAGCAAAACACAAGTTATTCGAAAGAAACTCTTTATTGATATTGAAATAAAGATTATAATGGGGCGCAAGGCCAAGATTATAATCACTCAAGCTCACTTTTCTCATATTACAAGTCACTCAGCTCTCTCATCTCTCAATACAAGTCTTGAGCCAGCGGATGCTACGAAAGGTGACGTCCATACATTATGTCCTATATAAGTTTAGACTCCACGTTGCCGTACATCTCGAATCGCCAAGGAACTCTGTGGCTCGACGCATCCAAGTGAGCTCCACGTCACGAGCTTCTACCTATGCCTGCACATAAACACTGTGTGGATGTCAGTACTCAACTATACTGGTGGTGTGAGCTCATCGCCCACCCATACAAAACTGACACGTTAATTTACTTTGTGCAACATAGTCCCTTTTTATTGTCTTTCTATTCTTGCCTTAGAATCAGTTTTGGGACAGACGCCTTGGCCTATTTTGTGTCTCAAGACCATCCCGTGCTTGCAACAACAATGTCACTCATAGTTTGCCTCTAGACCCTTCTTGTCCCAACAACGTTAACTTATCAAGTCGTGCTTGCCTTTCGGCCCATAATCAGAGACGCAACTACACGATAGTATCCAATTTCCATGCAACTGTGCTACCTCTTTGAGACAGTGCCTCGCCACTTACTGGCTTGCCTATATTTATGTTATGATAGTGCGGTCGTGCCTTATATATCGAGGTCATAACCGACAACTCAATGTAACTTCACCAAACTTGCCTTACGGCCCTTTTTGACTTAACTCGAAACAACTCAATCTTACTTAAGCAACTCTATGTCGAGGACCTAACACTCGACGTCACATCTCGTGCCGAAGCACGTCGCCTTCGTTGTGGCCAAATCTTAGGCCCAAACTTTGTGTTCTAACTGCACACACATACAACTAGACTCAATCCGAAGGCACATACACGGATTATCGCCATACTGACTCATCTATATGAAAGTTCACTGGCCCAAGCCATTGCAGACATAGCCTGGTAAATGGGATCCTTGCACCGCAAGTAGCGATCCCCGATACAAGTCCCCGAACTACCGGTTACCTACCCAGCTCGGCTGTTATCCCGTTTCCTCCACGGCCGGATCGGTCCCTTGGCCCAGGCTTTCCGATCCGAAGAAACGATAAAAACACCCCTTGTCGACAAGTCGTCCATGATCACACACCTATGAGAACATCTAGACTCACATAAATGCAAGGCCGAATTTGTGGAACGACTCAACCAAACTTAGCAAACCGTGCTTTGGAACCATACTTGCAATATTATGCATCGAAACCATGAGACTCCCAATAAGGGACCGCCTTGGCGACTAACCATCGTTCAAACTTTCTTTTGTGACTAACCATCGCTCAGACCTGACAGTCTTTGAACTCAGGGAACGGCTATGGTATAGCCTTCCCATTTAACTTGAACATAACGTGTTCCTTAAGTGCCAATAGACCGTGCTACTATCAACCGAACCAACTGTGGCTCGTGCCTTAAACTGACTCATGTTCTATGCAATGCTATCGCCCCAGTCATAATTTATATGACGGGCCTTGGGATCGTGGGACTAAATAACTTGACAACCGCAGAAAGAGCGGGACAGTACTTGGAATGACATAGGTCGACCCGTATAACTTTGCCTAACTTAATCGAACCTACAACTTAACCCAAGGGACGAGCAAAGGCTATTCCAAGCCTTGCATCGTAAAAGCGTGCATGCTTTATCGAGCATTTACGTGGACGACAACTATGACTTAGGCTAATTCATAATTTTATGTCGAAGACCAACTTTTCTTCTCTCAAGCCACGGGACGAAGGATCGAGTATCAATTTTCAAAGCCATCGTGCAACGATTCTAAGCCGACCGTGGGACCTTTTTCTATGTTCTAACTCAACTGACCCAACTTGGGATTATTCTCTTAGCTATGTGGATTCGTCTCTTTTATTATCAAGCCTACTTGTGCATTTAAAAACTTTCGATTTATTAGTGTGAAGGCCAAGTTGAGGCAAGTTCACCGAAGCCACCCACCTGAGCGAGGGGTCGCCTCGACTGTCACTTCTGTTTCCCGTTATGAGTATTTTTAGTATACGTATACGAATTTTGACCTGTATTTTATTTACTGTATTTTCGTATTTTTTTATTTTCTTATTGCTTGCCAAGATATATCTTGATTAGGGTTGACCTTGGGTTGGTTTGGTCCAACTTAACTTGCTTTGGGATGGCTTGGTTTGGTTATTTTGATGGTTGGTTCAACATGTTGAACCATCTACTCTCTTTATAAACCAATTTCTTTCTCTCTCTTCCTTTACTCTTTATTTACTTCTTTTTCTTCCTCTTAACTCTCCCACCAAACTAGAGAGCTAGGCAAGTGCTAGCTTGCATCATGAGAGAACTCATTTCTATTTGTTCTATTTTCCTTCTTATATGATTTTAAGACACTTTAGGACTTAGCATTTTTCGATTTGGTGGATATTTTCTTGTGGATCTAAGTTTATGTTATTTCGGTTTTCTCGGTTTTGATCTATCAAACTTGTTTGTTTTCAAAATCTAGTTGTTCCATGTTGTGAGAATTTTATTCTATCTTATTTTGACCTATGGAAGTCCAATTTTTGACTTAAATTGGAGGTTGGACGGAGCTTGGAAGCCATGGCTTCCATGGCCCATCTTTTTGGATTTTATAGAAGATGAGCAGTGCTGCCTTGGACGCATGAAGGCTTGCCGCATGAAGTCTTGCGGCAGTACTGTATTGGTCGCATGAAGGCTTGCCGCATGAAGTCCTGCGGCAGTGTTGTCTTGGCCGCATGAAGTCATGTGGACTTCATTGCTTGGCCGCATGACCCTTGGCCGCATGAAGTCATGTGGTCTTCATTGCTTGGCCACATGAAGTCATGCGGACTTCACCGCCTGCTGCATGAACCCTTGGCCGCATGCAGTCCTGCGGGCTACATGCTTGGCCGCATGACCCCTGGTCGCATGAAGTTATGCGGACTGCATGCTTGGCCGTATGAGTCTTGTCCGCATGCCTTAGACCCCCTACATGTTCATCTTTAGTATATAGTTTTATGTTTAAATTGCTTACATTTTGTACTTTGCCTAACTTGCGACTACCCGATTTGATGATTGTGAATCTTGGGCATATCTTGTATTAACTTAGCCATGAGCACGACATGATACATTAACACGACATGACAACACGAACCTGACATGAAATTCTTGATAAGTGGCCCGTCGAGGCGCACTCTTGACAAGTAACAAGTAAACCTGGCATAGCATGATAAGCTTTATAGTGGCCCGTCGAGGTACACCCCTGACAAGTAATTCTGACAAGTAACAAGTAACTCTCGTCTTGACACCGTAGGTGATTTCTCTTGATTATGTCTGTACAAGCTACAAGTCTCGTCTTACATCATGTTTAGGACATGGATTCCTGAGTACCACGGTCAGGAATTCAGACTGAATCTGGCTAGGGTAATGATTAGATAAATCAAGTAGCTCATATAGATAGAGATATTTCGGCTACAAACAATTCCGTTATCTGGGTGCCTTCCTTGTGAACTTGTAGCCTGCCGTCGAGTAGGGCACATTTTCAGCTCACTGTCATGTAGGACACTTCATAAAAAAAGTACTATGCATACTGTCATATGTTGTACTCCAAGTCATCTAATGATTCTTGATAACTCTTACACTTGCGTCTGGATAACCTGGATAGTCTGCAGGGCTTGTGGCCGTAGGAATATCTCATTGCATCTTGCTAGTAACTAGGCTTATGATAACCCTAGTTAGTTAAATTATCAAGCCGTACTTATTGCTTGGCCGTGAATGTTGGATGGGGTCCAATCTTGTCTAGTCTTGTCTAGATCCAGTACATGGTTATCTCAGGACATGCTTGCCTATGCTTTACTTTTGTCGATAATTGGTTAGAGACTAAGCTCTGTCCAGGTGAAGGGTTACAACCCCGGTTCTCGTTTGGTTTAAGGGTTGTAACTTGGTTACCGGAATAGTCCCTTAGTTGTCTCATCGTTTATCACATTGTTTTCCTCTAACTCATGTCTTATGTTATTATTTATGTCTCATGTGCTAATATGCTGGTTTTGGTTCTTAAGTGAAGCCTCCCTTGTGGCACTTGCTCTTTCTGGGTTCTGATCCAGCTGATTTTGTATAGCCAGATTTTGGAGCAGCACCCGAGGATCTCCCAGTCTTCCAGCCAGATGGTGAACACTAGAAGAAACCATGGCAATGAGTGGATTTTATTTTGCTCTCCCACTCCATTGTAAATTATTCTTTTGAGACGTTTAGCCGCCGAACAAGTGTTAGCTCGTGTTGAAAACTTATATTCCTTGTCTGCCTAAGGGCTGTAACAAGATTGACAAATCCTAGGGTTGATCATGTATGACTGAAACTCTTGCTAGTCCTCGTATTTTATACGACTAGCTTCGTGATCATCTGTATATGAAATGTATGGGATGCCTTACTATTGAATATCTGATGGTCTAACATCTTGTAACTATAATTACTTGCTTGAGATTGAGACACTAGGCTTGTTCTTGACCATAAGAGACTGATGGCTTGTAGATAAACCCTCATACATCTAGACAGTGGTGACCGTATATCGAGGTGGATTACACTTCTATATACGTAGCTGGCTGTGTCTTTCCTCCGCTCTCTAGTATTCTAGTTCTGGGCGTGACATGGTTTAAGTAGTGGCCCATGCAGGTCTTGTAAATCAGGATGTGTGGGGGATTTACCGAATAGATGTCTCAATCATTATTTGCCCTTGATATCTACTCGTGCTTTCCAATCTTCCTAAAATCTTGACCTGATCACATGCTTATGCCCTTGATCTATCTCAGTCCTTTCTTATTGTTTCTTATGTCATTACTTCAGTGGCATTGTTCCTACCAATCAGCCGACAGGAGCTCGACTAGCACCCCAGCAGCAACAGGAAGACCAAGTCCAATACTCTGGAGCAACCTCCCGAGTCATGCATTCCAGGGATCTAGAGCCCCCAGTTCAACCCGTCCAGCCCGTAGAGCCTAATAATAGAACCATGGTGGGACTCATCCGAGAATTACTCGTCTCTCAAGATCGTCGGGGCGATGCCCTGCACCAGATAGTACAAGATGCTATGGGTAGAGTGGGTTACCAAGGTAACAATGCATCCAACAATTTCAAGCGCTTGAACCTTCCCTTCTTTGACGGTAGCGAGGATGCGATTGCAGCTGATGCCTGGCTCCAGGACATCGAGATTATCTTGGAAGCAGCCAAGACTCCAGAGGAAGAGAAGGTGGTTGTAGTGCGCATACAGTTATTGGACTTAGCCCACACCTGGTGGATGATGTTAGCAGTTGGATTGGCGGCGCCTGTCCCATGGGCGACATTCAGCGACAAGTTCCAGACAAAGTACTTTAATACAGTGGCTCGATATGAGCTGCAGATGAGATTCACTAATTTGAGGCAGATGAGCAGGACGGGCGATGGATACGCGGCTAAGTTTTCAAGACTGAGTTGGTTTGCTCCCACCTTGGTAGCAACCGAGTTTGATCGAGCGTAGTAGTTTCAGCAGGGACTCCATCTAGAAATTATTCTAGCTGTGGAGCAGTTCGAGCATCAAACTTTTGATGCTGTCTTGAGGGCATCCAGGAGGCACGAGTATACTTCGCAGAGGATCGTGGACCAAACTGGAAGCAGGAAGAGGTCCCATGGGCAGATGAGTCTGTCCTCAGCACCAGCCTCGGCAGCTAGGACTTTGTCGATTGGAGTTCCCCGAAGGACGAATTCAGTTATCGGTTCAACATTCAATACCGACGCACCCTCAACAGCAGAAGCGAAGGCAATATTTCACAATAGGCTGCACTCATTGTGGGAAGCCAGGGCACGTTGTTTTGAAGTGTCGTAGAGCACAGGGATTGTGCTTGGCTTGTGGGGTACCGGACCACATGATAGGGTCCTGCCCGAATAGAGCCAGTTCATCATCGTCAACCTAACTAGTCTATCGGTTAGGGGACCAGCCCCAGCACCAGTGCAGCAGCAGCAGCAGTACCAGCTGTTGGCACAGTTTATTTTGATAACATTAACAGCATCTTTGTAGTCTAGTTTTGCTCTATATTTTAGATTGATATTCTTTAAAAGCTCAACTATATAAAGTCTGTCCATTCAAGACAAGTCATCAAAGCCTTGAAGATTGAAGAAAAGACCAGCGATCCTTAAAGACGGCTCTCAATATTTTAAGATATCGAGTCTGTACAAGGTCTAGGTCTTTCTGTAAACACTTAAGGTTGGATGACAAAATAAAAAGCTCCTCTATTCTTTCAGTCAAAAATCAATGTCTAAAGGAATGGCATACCGCCAGTATACTACGGCATACCGACGGTATATCGTTTTATTAGCCACATAAATCTCTGTGACAAAAGTCGGCATACCGACGGTATACTACGGCATACCGACGGTATACCGATTTATCGACCACAAAACATTCTGTGAAAATTATCGGAATACCGACGGTACACTACGGCATACCGACAATATACCATTTTGTGAGCCATAAAATGTTCTGTGATAAAATATCGGCATACCGAAGGTATACTACGGCATACCGACGGTATACCGATTTGTTTATCACAAAATATTCTGTGGTGAACATCGGTATACCGACGACATACCGTGGCATACCGACGGTATACTGGTTCATCGAATTTGATTTTTGAATGGACGAATACTAGCATTAATTGTTAGCATTAAATGCTCCCAACGGATATAATTATGACCGTTACTGTTCAGAATGACATACCGACGGCATGCCGGTCCATACTGACGGTATGCCGTCTGGGCTGTATCCAGGAGCATTAAATGCTACCTACTCTTGGTTTCTTTATAAATGAATGCCTTCTCTCTCATGAAGGCTTATCCACTCAAGCCATAAATTTTCCAACAACCAAGAGCTCCACCATTAATACTCTACCCAAGCTTTCAATTGTCATCCATTCCAAAAGTGCTAGAGTATTCAAGAGTTGTACTTTTCGATCTTCAAGTGTTAGAAGATCAATAGTTCTCTTCCTTTCCTTTTGAAGTTGGCGAGCCTTCGTAAGAAAACTCGTGTGCAAGAAGTTGGCGAGTTCTTCGGATCTAAACTCGTGTTGAAGTTGGCGAGTTCTTCGGATCCAAACTCGTGTGTACTATTTTACTAAAATAGTGGATTTAAGCCGGAGAGAGTTTCGGGACTGGATTGCCTCTAGCGAGGATACCATGATACATCGCGTGTTTGATTTTCTTACTCTCTCTCTCTTTTGATTGAAGAATATTGCTTCTTGTGTTTAAATTATTTTATTTTCCTATTCACCCCCCTCTAGGGTTCTACAATTGGTATCAGAGCTTTATTCTCTTGAATTGGATTTACACCCTTAGAGTGATCCATGGCCACTAACCCTAGTATCAACACTTTCCACAATGAGGGACACTCCACAAATAGGCCTCCTCGATTTGATGGAACCAACTATAACTATTGGAAGATTAGGATGAGCATTTATCTCAAGTCCATAGATTTCAATTTATGGGATTGTGTGATAAATGGTCTCCCTACTCCTTCCGGAGTTATTGAGGATGTTGTATCTGACACCCTTAGGGACAAACTCACTAAGAATGTCAAGAAGCTTGCTAGTCGAGATGCCAAGGCTATGAACGCTCTTTACTATGCTCTCGATAGCAGCGAATTCAATATAATCTTTACTCGCAAGACTTCCAATGAGATTTGAAAGTTGCTTGAAGTCACACACGAGGGAACATCACAAGTAAAAAAAATCAAAAATTAGTAGACTCACACAAGAATATGAGTCCTTTAATATGAAATAAGATGAGTCTATTACTTGCATGTTTACTCGTTTTGGTGATATCATTAATCCTTTTTCTTCTCTTGGTAAGGAATATCATGCTCATGAAAAGATCAGGAAAATTCTAAGAGGATTGACCAAAGGATGGAGTCCTAAAGCTACCGCAATCATTGAAGGGAATGACCTGACAGTCATTGTAACACCCCAGAACCAGAATACTGGAGAGCGGGGGCGTACATAGCCAGCTCCGTATATTGAAGTGCAACCCACCTCACTATACGGTCATGGCTGTCTAGATACATGAGGGTTTAACTACAAGCCATCAGTCTCCTATGGTCATAAACAAGTCTATTGTCTTAATCTCAAGCAAGCAATAACAGTTTACAAGATATTAGAGCACCAAATATATAATAGCAAGGCGTCCCATATATTACATACTTGGAAGATCATGAAGCTAGTCGTACAAAATTTCAAGACTAGCAAGAGTTTCATTCATACATGATCAACCCTAGGATTTGTCAATCATGTTATAGCCCGTAGGCAGACAGTAAATAAAGGTACAATACGAGCTAACACGTGCTCGTCGGCTAAACGCCTCAAAAGAATAATTTTACAATAGAGTGGGAGAGCCAAAAATAACCCACTCATTGCCAGGGTTACGCCTGGTAGTCACCATCTGGCTGGAAGGTAGGTTGATCCTCTGGAGTTGCTCCGATATCTGGCCATACAAAACCAGCTGGGTCAGACCTCAGAAAGAGCAAGTGCCACAAAGGAGGCTTCACTTAGGAACTAAAACTAGCATATAACAATTGAATATTAGAGATAATTATAAACGAAACTGATAATAACAGAGACAACAATAATAAATTGAGTACGAGGAAACCATTCAAGTAGCCAGGTCGCAACCCTTAAACCAAACAAGGACCGGGATTGCAACCATTCACCTGAATAGAAACCCGTCTCAAATACTGCTGGTAAGATAAAACATGATGAGCTTGACATAGGATGAAATAAGAAAATAAACGAAGAGAGGATAAAGAACTTCTCCGGGAGCCAAGTTACAACCCTTAAACCAAACAAGGACCGGGGTTGTAACCCTTCGCCTGAACAGAACCTTGTCCCTGATCTTTATTGTTAAGGCAAGCATAGGTAATCATACCATGTCACAATCTTGTAAAACATGGCGAGCATGACATGGGGTGCAATAGGACAATAAACGAGAAGAGGACACAGAACTGCTCCGGGAGCCAGGTTACAATCCTTAAACCAAACAAGGACTGGGGTTGTAACCCTTCGCCTGATCAGAACTGGTCCTCTGATCATTATTGTTAAGGCAAGCATAAATAATCAGGACGATATATGATAAGATAACCATGGGACTATTCAAATAGCCAAGTTATAACCCTTAAACCAAACAAGGACCGGGGTTGTAACTCTTCATCTGAACGAAACTTGGTTTCTCATCATTTATCGATAAGTAAAGCACAAGGAATCAGGTCATGTTACAATCTTGTACAGGATCAGGACAAACTAGATTGGGCTAGACTCCATCCAATCAATCACGGCCAAGCAATGAGTACGGCTTGATACTTTAACTAGCTAGGATTAGCAAAGGCCTAGTTACTAGCAAAATGCAATGAGATAATTCCAACTGCCACAAGCCCTGCAGACCATCCAGGCTATCCAGGTCGAATATCCATCCCTGATAGGGGTAACACTTGACAGTGTGCTGGAAATGTGCCCTACTCATCGACAGGCTACAAGTCCACTCGAGCGCCCAGATAACAGGATTGCCTGTAGTGGGGAAATCTCCTCATGGCTACTGATTTATTCTAGTTATTAGTCTTAGTCAATTTTTAGTAGGTACCCCTGACCGTGGTATTCAGGGGTCCCCGTCCTAGACATGATACAAGACAATATTAATTTATTGCACAAACACAATCGTCCACGATGTCCAAACTATTTATTACAGTCATGTCATGCAAGCCGACACAACAGTCTTTCAATAGTTCCCATCATGCTTGCTTGTCATATCCTGTCATGTCATGTCATGTTTACTCCACGCCATGCCATGTATCATTATTGATCCGGTCACATCATTCAATCCGTGCTTGTCAAGTCATAAAAAGTACAAGGCTTTAGAAAGACAATCGGATGCACAAGGGATCAAAGCTCTACGCGAGTGAGCCTCTACGCTAGGCCAAGGGCCTCAAGCGTAGAGTGGCTCTACGCTAGTGCGAGCAAGGGTGCACGTGGGTGGTGTTTTACTCTAGCCGGGCTTTACGCAAGCGAGATTATATGCGCATAAGATTTTACGCACGCAAATTCCCGAGCGAAACTTTACGCGAGTGAAACTCTATGCGAGTGAGCTCTACGCGAGGAAACACTCGGGCAAAACTTTACGCTCGCGAGAGTCTGCTCGAGATAGGGTTTTTAAGCGAGCACGATTTTACGCGAGCGGGAGAGCCCGAGCGTAAAATTCGTAGGAACTCAGCGTAAAACGAAGTACGCTGGCACGTAAATGCGTGTGCGTAAAAGGCTGAAATAATACGCTGACACGTAAAACGTGGGCGTAAAGGCTAAACTCTATGCTAACACGTTAGAACGTGTGCATAAAACTCCGTCTTCTTCCCATGGCCAATACAATCATGCGTAAAAGCTCAGGAACTCGAGAAACTCCATCTCGGCCAAGACTTGGTAAAATCCGGCCATCCCAAAACCAAACTTGCGTAAAATCAAAATACCTACTACAAAGAACTCTTAGTTTTCGAAAATAGGCCATTTTAGTAGATCAAAACCAAGAAGATCAAATACTAGAAACTTAGATCTACATGGAATGAGCCATAGAATTTAAAAATGCTAAGTACTAAAGTGGCTTAGAATCTTATGGAGAAGAAAATGGAACAATAAAATTGAGTTCCTCCATGAAGCAAGTTGCACTTGCCTAAACCTCTATCTGGTAGGTGAGGAGAGTAATGGTAAGGAAAAGTAATGAAGAAGAAGAAGTAATGAGGAGAGAGAGAAAGAGTAGGCGGCTATAAAGGAGAAGAGTGGGGGTAGGTGGGGGTTGGTCCACATGAAGAATCAAGCCAAGTCGAACCAGCAAGCTGAACCTAACCAAGCAATCTTGTAATGAGACATGCAATATACGTACACGTATACCAAAATACGTAATACGAACCACGGTCGTTACAACTCTACTCACCTTAAAAGAATTCTGTCCTCGAAATTTAATTAAGAGGCTAGAGAGGCAAGGACAAGCTATACTAATTATAGGCAAGCTATAACAAGGCAATCAATCAAGCAATCATTCATTTAAACAAGGAATTGAAAGCATAAGGCATAAGGAAGACATTATACTTTACGAGTCAAACAGGTCAGGATATCGCGATCGGATATCATCCTCACGCTCCCACGTTGACTCACCCAAAGAGTGATGACCCCAAGCAACACGGACTAAACTAATAGTCTTGTTCTTGAGTATCTTCTCTCTCCGGTCCAATATAGACACGGGCCTCTCCTCATACGAAAGGTTGGTACCAACAACCAATTCTGAATGATCCAGGATGTGATTCGGGTCTGGGATATACCGTCGTAGTTGGGATACATAAAATACGTCATGCACCTTACGTAACGACGGCGGAAGAGCGAGACGATAGGACACATCTCCTACTCGCTCTAGAATGTCGAACAGTCATATATACCTAGGACTAAGATTTCCCCATACGCCGAAACGAATGACGCCACGGTTAGGCAAAATCCTCAGGAATACATGGTCGCCGACAGAAAACTCAAGGGGACGCCGATGAGAATCGGCCCAATGACGCTGGCGATCTTGCGCAACTCGAAGATGATCTCTGACTCTCCTGACCACCTCAACCGTCTGAGCAATCATTTCAGGACCGAGCATCTGCCTCTCTTTAATATCATCCCAGTCTAGCGGAGATCTGCACTTTTTACCGTATAGGGCCTCGAACGGTGCCATCTGGATACTGGCCTGGAAGCTGTTGTTGTTCGAGAACTCCACCAGGTGCAGGTGATCCTCCCACGAGCCACCGAAGTCAAGTGTACAAGATCTCAACATATCTTCTAAGGTCCGTATGGTACGCTTCGACTGACCATCTGTCTGCGGATGATAAGATGAGCTAAACTGGAGGTGAGTTTTCAAACTCTCCTGCAGACTACGCTAAAAATATGACATAAATCTGGAATCTCTGTCCGAGGTGATACTGACTGGTACTCCGTGCAACATGACTGTATGCTTGAGATATATCTCTGCTAGCTGAGCCGTCGACTGACCAACTCTGAATGGGAGAAAGTGAGCCACCTTCGTGAGCCTGTCTATAATGATCCAGATAGCATCTCTACCGGCCGAGGACCGAGGTAAGCCAGTCATGAAGTCCATGGTTATATGCTCCCACTTCCATTCTGGAATCGGCAATGGCTGAAGAAGTCCAGCTGGCCTCTGATGTTCAGCTTTAACTTGTTGGCAAACCAAACATCGAGAGACAAACCGGGCTATCTCCCTCTTCATGCCATTCCACCAAAAGTGCTGACGGATATCACGGTATATCTTCGTGCCACCGGGATGTACAAAATACTGAAAACTGTGAGCCTCTGCCATGATCTCCTGTCTGATATCACCACTGGATACAAAAGAAGCCTTCCATGTCGAAGTGTACCGTCTTCATGGATACATAACTCTGGTCTTCGTCCTGCCTCACACTCTGCTATAAGTCGCTGAAGCTTGGAATCTGTTGACTGCGCCATCCGGATCCTCTCGACTATACTGTACTGAACTTGTATATTGGCCATCAATGCCACACTAGTAGGAAGGATAACTTCTATACCCATCTTCTGAAGATCTGCTAACAGTTCTGGTTGTGCTGCTAGGAAATAAACTTCGGCTCTCATGCTCAATGCATCTATAATGACGTTGGCCTTCCCAGGATGATACTGCAAGTTAACATCATAATCCACAAGCAGCTTTAGCCATCTCCTCTGACGCATGTTAAGATCCTTCTGGGTGAACACATACTTCAGGCTCTTGTGGTCGGTAAAAATCTCCACCCTATCTCCATACAAGTAGTACCTCCACAACTTAAGTGCAAACACTACTGCTGCCTTCTCCAAGTCATGGGTTGGGTAATTCCTCTCATGATCACGAAGTTGACGTGACGCATAAGATATTACCTTCCCATGCTTCATCAGAACACATCCTAAGCCTCTGCCTGAAGCATCACAATACACCGAGAATCCTCCGGTTCCATCTGGAATCGTGAGAATGGGTGCCGTCATCAAGCCTTGCTTTAACTTCTCAAAAGAATCCTGGGACTCTGCTGTCCAAGCAAACTGCACATCCTTGCGGGTCAACTGGGTTAATGGCGCTGAAATCCGAGCAAAGTCTGAAACAAATCGCCGATAGTAGCCGGCCAAGCCAAGAAAACTGTAAACTTCTGCAACTGTGCCAGGTAATGGCCATGTCTTAATAGCCACGATCTTCTGGGGATCCACTTCTACTCCTCCTCTGGTGATGATATGACCCAAGTATGAAATACGATCGAGCCAGAACTTGTATTTACTAAACTTGGCATACAACTGGTACTCTCTGAGAATCTGGAGGACAACTCTGAGATGCTGCTCATGCTCCATTTCACTCTTACTGTAGACCAGGATGTCGTCTATGAACACAATCACGAACTGGTCCAAATAAGGCATGAAGACACGATTCATGAGGTCCATGAATACGGCCGACACATTGGTTGCTCCAAATGGTATAACAAGGAACTCCCAATGCCCATATCTAGATCTAAAGGCTGTCTTCAGGATATCCTGCTCTCTGACTCTGATCTGGTGGTATCCTGACCGTAAGTCAATCTTCAAGAATACTGCTGCCCCCTTGAGTTGATCAAACAAGTCATCTATCCTCGGGAGAGGGTATCTATTCTCGATTGTCACTGAGTTCAAGGTACGATAATCTACACATAATCTGGGTGTACCATCTTTCTTTTTCATAAGAAGCATCGGGGCTCCCCAAGGTGATCCACTAGCACGAATAAATCCCTTGGTTCTGAGTTTTTCAATCATCTTGTACAATATCTCTAGCTCTGACGGTGCCATCTTGTAGTCTTTCTCTGACACTGGGGCTGTCCCTGGGATCAAGTCGATAGTAAACTCGATCTTTCGCTATGACGGCATCCCTGGAAGCTCTTCTGGGAAAACATCTGGAAACTCTTCGACTACCAGGGGCAACTATACTGCTGCTACTGCCATCCGTAACACTGGAGGAGAAGGTTCAACTTCGCCTCGGGAAAAGGAAAACTCTGGCTTGCAGAGAATGCTAAAAACAACCCTGCCAATATGGCAGTCTATCCTAGCATACTGGTCTCTCAACCAATCCATCCCTAATACCACATCATAATCGGCCATCGGAAATTCTATCAACCTAGCGGGAAACTCTCTACCGCTAACTACGATCCGACATGAGGAAAATACTCTATCTACCCCCACAAGTCCGTTACCAATAAGTATATTGAGCCTTACTGATAATGACTCGGGCTTCAGTCCTATCCGTGTCATGAATCGTGCAGACATAAATGAATGCGAGGCACCAGAGTCAAATAATACTGAAGCCGGGAAGGTGTTGACGAGAATAGTACCTTCCACTACCTCACATGGTGCCAATCCTTCCTCTTCCATGGTCAAAGCCAGCACTTGACCATGTCCTCTGGGTGCGGGTCCCCTCTGCTGAAAACTTCTCTGTCTGCTCTGGATCAGGGCTTGGGCTTGGGCATACTGCTGTGGTCTCTGCTGCTGGAATACCTGGGCCTGCGGCGGCAATGACCTCGGGAACGGGTACTGCTGCTGCTGCTGGACTGGTGCTGGTCCGCTAACTGAAGGACTAGAGAAGGCTGATGAAGATGAACTTCCCATGTTCGGGCAGTTCCCAACCCTGTGGTCCGGGGCTCTACAAACCAAGCACAAACCCTGTGCTCTGCGATACTCTGATACCACATGCCCTGGCTTCCCACAGTGTGAACATCCCACTGCGGAAGACTGCTTCTGCTTCTGCTGCTGAGGGTACGTCGGGGTTGAATGTTGAACCGACGTCACTGAGGCCGCCCGCCTCGGAGCTCCAATGGTCAAAGCCCTAGCCGCCGGGGCTGGTGCTGAAGACTGATTCATCTGGCCGTGGGATCGCTTCCGACCCCCGGTCCTGTCCATGATCCTCTGGGAGGTATACTCATGCCTCCTGGCTGCCCTCAATACTGCATCAAAAGTCTAATGCTCAAACTGCTCCACTTCCAGTAAAATCTCGAGATGGAGCCCCTGCTGGAACCGTTGGGCTCTATCGAACTCGGTCGCTACCAAGGTGGAAGCAAACCGACTAAGTCTCGAAAACTCGGCTGTATATCTGTCGACCGTCCTGTCCATCTGCTTCAGATTGGTGAACCTCGTCTGTAGCTCGTATCGAGCTACAGCATCGAAATACTTGGTCTGGAATCTCTCTGTGAATACTGCCCAGGCAATAGGTGCCACTAATCCAACTGCCTGCACTGCCCACCAGCTGCGGGCAAGATCCAATAACTGCAGGCGCACTACGGCCACCTTCTCGTTCTCGGGCGTCTTCGTAGCTTCTAGAATCACTTCTGTGTTCGAAAGCCACGCATCTGCGACAATAGCATCTTCGCTACCATCATAAATGATCAGGCAACTAAAGGGGATACTCGGCACGAGGGATTTCGTCCTTTTAAAATACGAGGAAGACGAAAGCGATAAAGGGTTCCAAAGGTGAATTTATCGAATACGAATACGTGGTTCAAAGGCGACCGAAAAATTTCAAAAAAAAATTTCAAGGCAGTCATGGATGGGACTCTAAAGGCCAAGTTTAATTATGTTCCATCCACGTTGAACGATAGAAAAAAGTGAACCAAAGTGCACTCGGTTGATCAAACCATCATGTACCGGTTCTGATTAGACAATATGTTAGTGGGAGCGACCCAAATAACATATGTCTTGAACAAACTCGATAAAAGAATAAGCTTGCAAAAACTAGGCTACATTAGCATCATTAGTCTAGATAGTAGAACATATGCACGATAGTAGATAAAAATAAAACAATATGAATAGTCTAAGAGTCATAAGGATCTAAGTCTTGTTTATTCCTATACCATCATTCTATGGTTTATTGACCAAGGCTTGGTTGACCAAACGGGTTAACTTCCTCTAGTCTCTACGGTCTAGATAATACTATTTGTATTCCCTTAATGGTCAAGGGTGTGTCAGGTCGTGGGGTGTTCTACCCAACTTAAAGAATTAAGCTAAGGGTGTTTGGGACATCTAACTAGTAGGGTCAATCTCTAGCAAGCACGAAGTAAAGATAATAATTATGATGGAAGGAATCAAGCAAGATGCAGTCGATGAGTCGGTCGAATATAGAATCGAGAAAAAAGGTCAAGTATGTGGATGAGATCCTAGACTTCTAATCCTATTTGCAAGCTTGCTTGGTACGGTAAAGTAACCAAATAATTTATCTTGACCTGCATGGGCCACCACAAAAACATGTAACACCCCAGTCCCAAAATACTTAGGACTAGGAACGTAGACATGCCAGCTGTATTCATACGAAGTACACTTCAATATATGGAACCCTCGTATGAATACATAAGCTGCAAAATGCAGTAGAACCATAACTAATCTCATCCACACAAATAAATGAATAAAAGATACCATATAAAGATAATGAATTATCTTGATACAATATGTTGGGCGGAGACAAATCCACTACCAATAAGTAAAGAAAAAATACATGATGTACAAAAGAATGGTTTTGGCGAGCGAAGCGAAGACAATCCAAGTGCAATAATCCTCGAAGAAATAGAGAAGACCACGACTAGAGCTAGAATACCTGCGAAAGACAATAGCACACACCTGGAGAGATAACCAGGTCCTCAGAGGGACGTAACAAGACACATAATATCATGCCATATAAACTGAATAATTATTGCTCAAATAAATAAGTCAATTGAATTATAACATGGTCCAATACATACCTATTGAACGAGCGTACCATCCCTCCAACCCAACAAGGATAGGAGATGGTAAACTAATTCACGGTGACGTATCTTTCCATGCTACGAATCCAATATGGTATCCGGACCCCAACAAGGTTCAATACCTTCTTATCGAAGTAGTAAGTCATACCTACAACCAAACAAGAACAAGATGTGACGAACTAATCTGCAACAAGTTATTATTCCAAGCCACGGTCAGATACAAGTACCCAAACCAAAGGTACTCATACCTAACGGATAAGGGTGCCTAACCAAATCTTGGTGAATGCAGTTTTAAGAACAGTTCATGGTCGCATGACGACCCGGTCAAGTCAAAAAAAATACCAATACAGTACCTCAGTAGCGAGTCACAACACCATATACTATTTCTCAGTATCGAGCTAGTCTATAGCATATAGTCTACCTATCGTTCCTCAGTAGCGAGCGAGTCTACGATAGATAGGGTGGTAGTCAACTTCCAATCATGTTCTTCCCGCCCAATGTAAACTCATAACTGCTAAGTCTTCTAACATGCAATTCTATTAGCAGTTATTTCCTAACGTACGGCTTATACGTACTGGTGGCCAGCCAATCACGCATGTTCGAGTCCTATATGCGACACACAACAACATGGAATAAATATGTCAAGGCCATGAATGCAACACACAAAGGTGGTCCCTTAAATCTAGGTTTAATGTGTAAGAAAAATAATACATAGCAGAATATAAATGAACAGTAAGTTCTAACGGGTTATGCCATGTATCACAGTTTATTTTGCATAAAGAAAATAATGAACAATTTATGAAATATGAGCTAAAATAAGTAAACAGCAAATGGCAAGGTGTCTTGCCTGGTAGTACGCCTGTGGTGGTGCAATGATCATGCTGGCACAAAATCTGCCTTCGATGTCACAACTATGCAAGACGATCTCATTCGGTGGCACGGACAGTTCCATTGGATTCAGAAGGGTCAAATTAGTTAGATTCGACATAAGGTAGGCTTGAAATGGGCGAGGGAATAGCAAGGATGGGATTGGTCTCGGACAGAAGGATAATTAAAGGAGTAATTAGATAATAATATGATTTTGGAAAATATTTTATAATTCTTCAAATATAATTCATTAGTCAAAATATGCTTTCCAATAAAATACCCAAAAATCGAAAGTCATTTTAGGGCAAAACGCTTAAGTTTGTAGCTTATATATAAAAACTATATATCATTATTAATATCTTCGACAAGTAACTAAAATAAAAATATTTTATAATTTGGAAATCTACTTCTTATGATAAAAATATATTTAAATAAACATTATATAATCTAGAGAATTTATTTTATTATTAGGAACTATATTTTTAAGGGTCAAAATAGTTCTAGATAAATAATCTAGAAATTTGTTTATTCTTTTAAAACGATATCTTGAAATATAGACTAAGTCAAGTATAATATTTATTCATATTTAATAATAAATTTTTTTTTGAAAACATTTGATAACCTTAATAAAATACCAAAACTCACTGATCAATAATAATAACCAAAATCCTAAAACTTAATATTGTAATAATAAGACTAATATTAACAATGAAAATAATAAAATAATAATAGTAATAAAAATAATAACCTTAATAATATTATTAATCAAAAAAAAAAAGAAACAGTTGTGGTTCTCCTTTCGAGGAGAACACAGCAACCAGTAAGAAAGGGTTACCTAAAAAAAAGTAAGAAAGAGAATGAAAAGAAAAAAAAGGCATTTAGAGAGGGGAGAGGGAGAGATCGAGAGCTGAGAGGGAGAGCGAGGGGTCGAGACGAGCGGTCGGAGAGGAGGGAAGAGCGGCGACGGTCGCCGGCGACGCCCAAGCTCGTGGGCGACGGCTAGGGTTGGTCTGCGGCGCTGGGCGGCGACCGAAGGGGGTTACGAGGCAGCGGCGGAGTGGAAAGGCCGGGGCGGCGAGGAGTGGCGCCGACGGAGGAAGCTCGGGAAGCGGAGATGAGGGCGATGGCCGGAGCAGCACACCGGTGGGGCGACGTACGGCTCGGCGGCGGCGGACTCGGATGACCGACAGGGCTCGCGGCAAGATTGGGTCGGAATGGTCGGGGGATGCGTGGGTGCGGAGGGAGACGACAGTTCGGGATGGCTCGTACGGTGGCTGTGTGGCCAGAGACTCCGCACGCCGGCGATAGGGCACGGGGGCGGATCTGGGGAGCCGAGGGCTGACGGAGATTGAGGCGGGCTGGTCGGGCTTGCGGGATCTGGCCGGTGGTCGAGGCTTCGGCCACGGCGAGGTGAGGGTCTGTGTGCGTGTGTTTTATCTATTTATTTATTTCTGGGGTTTGGTGATTGACGGTGGTTATGGCGGTGTTAGTCGTGGTGGCCGAGGTTTGGCCGGGCTGCGGTGAAGTTTGGTGGTGATGATTGTCGGGTTGGATTTGGGGAGGACAAGAGTCGGGTGGCTGGTGGTGATGGGGACATCTCCGTGGCGACGACGGGTGTTCCAAGGGTGGAGGCCAAGGCGGTGATGGTTGGGTGGACAGGGTGGTGTCGGGGTAGTCTGCGACGGGTGGCCGCGTCACTGTGGAGGCATTGGCGGTCTGCAGGCATGGTGAGGAAGATGGTGACGCCGGTGGTGATGACTGCGGTGTGCTTAATGGTGGTGGTTGGAGTAGGCGATGGCGGCGTCGGCAGACAAAATAGGATTAGGGTTTACTAGGAATTGGGTCTTAGGTTTAGGACTTGGTGTCGGAGGAAGGATAATGACAGGTGTCCGTGTGTGGACACGAAGAAAGTGATAATGTAATTGTAATGGAGGAAAAAAATAGTGAAAAGATGGAGACACGGACACGATGCACGCAATGATGTGGGTGGTGAAATATTTGTGGAGAAATTTGTGAATGGTAGCAATTCATGGATGAGTACCTGCCTATTTATAGGATGTGGGAATTTCCAGTTAGATAAGAACTAGGAATATTTAAACCCCAATTAGATAATTCGTAATTAAATCAATGAAATCAAATCTAAATTCAAATACAAATCCAATTTAAATCCAATTAATTTTTAGTTCAAAATCAAATGGGATAAATCAAATTTCAAATATTAACTATTTAAATAAATCCATAAATTCAAATCAAGATTTAAATCTCCACAATAATTTTGAAATATATTTTCCAAAAATACCAATAATAATAATTTCGAAAATTACATTAATATTTTTAAATATCTTTTTGAATAATAAAATATTAATATTAATAAATCTCAAAAATTATATTTTTTTTTAAAATAAACTAGCAAAATATTTATGAAATATATGTATGCACTAAGAATATTATTTATTCTAGATAAAAGGCTTTTCATAAATAAAATAATAAATTTAGAAAATTTTGATAGCTAAATTAAATATTACATATATTATTTTGAAACTATAAAAATAAGAAAAGATATTTTTCTAAAAATATGTACGTTCACACATATTCGCACTAGTCGAGCAATTACGAAAAATAAAATTTCGAGCGCGACGTACAATACAAAATTTTAAAATTGGTACCATATTTAATAAAAAATAGTAGAAATTTAGGGGTTTTACATCCTACCCAACTTAAAAGAATTTCGTCCTCGAAATTAAGGATAAGTAGGGGGGTGAGATGGTACAAGGGGTATGACAAGTCTTCGGACGAGGCAAAGAAATAACGCTTTAACATAAACAAGCATTTAGTAGGTCACGATGGTAGGTTTAGGATCAAAGGAAAAAGCAAATAGTTTTAGGATGAGGATATAGCCACGGGTTGGTAATGGCTAATTACAGGGGTCATAAGTGATCAGGCAGCTAAAGGGGATACTCGGCACGAGGGATTTTGTCCTTTTAAAATAGGAGGAAGACGAAAGCGATAAAGGGTTCCAAAGGTAAATTTATCGAATACGAATACGTGGTTCAAAGGCGACCGAAAAATTTCAAAAAGAATTTTCAAGACAGTCGTGGATGGGACTCTAAAGGCCAAGTTTAATTATGTTCCATCCACGTAGAACGATAGATAAAAGCGAACCAAAGTGCACTCGGTTGATCAAATCATCATGTACCGGTTCTGATTAGACAATATGTTAGTGGGAGCGACCCAAATAACATATGTCTTGAACAAACTCGATAAAAGAATAAGCTTGCAAAAACTAGGCTACATTAGCATCATTAGTCTAGATAGTAGAACATATGCACGATAGTAGATGAAAATAAAACAATATGAATAGTCTAAGAGTCATAAGGATCTAAGTCTTGTTTATTCCTATACCATCATGCATTCTATGGTTTATTGACCAAGGCTTGGTTGACCAAACGGGTTAACTTCCTCTAGTCTCTACGGTCTAGATAATACTATTTGTATTCCCTTAATGGTCAAGGGTGTGTCAGGTCGTGGGGTGTTCTACCCAACTTAAAGAATTAAGCTAAGGGTGTTTGGGACATCTAACTAGTAGGGTCAATCTCTAGCAAGCACGAAGTGAAGATAATAATTATGATGGAAGGAATCAAGCAAGATGCAGTCGATGAGTCGGTCGAATATGGAATCGAGGAAAAAGGTCAAGTATGTGGATGAGATCCTAGACTTCTAATCCTATTCGCAGGCTTGCTTGGTACGGTAAAGTAACCAAACAATTTATCTTGACCTGCATGGGCCACCACAAAAACATGTAACGCCCCAGTCCCAAAATACTTAGGACTAGGAACGTAGACATGCCAGCTGTATTCATACGAAGTACACTCCAATATATGGAACCCTCGTATGAATACATAAGCTGTAAAATACAGTAGAACCATAACTAATCTCATCCACACAAATAAATGAATAAAAGATACCATATAAAGATAATGAATTGTCTTGATACAATATGTTGGGCGGAGACAAATCCACTACCAACAAGTAAAGGAAAAATACATGATGTACAAAAGAATGGTTTTGGCGAGCGAAGCGAAGACGATCCAAGTGCAATAATCCTCGAAGAAATAGAGAAGACCACGACTAGAGCTAGAATACCTGCGAAAGACAATAGCACACACCTGGAGAGATAACCAAGTCCTCAGAGGGACGTAACAAGACACATAATATCATGCCATATAAATTAAATAATTATTGCTCAAATAAATAAGTCAGTTGAATTATAATATGGTCCAATACACACCTATTGAATGAGCGTACCGTCCCCCCAACCAAACAAGGACAGGAGATGGTAAACTAATTCACGGTGACGTATCTTTCCATGCTACGAATCCAATATGGTATCCGGACCCCAACAAGGTTCAATACCTTCTCATCGAAGTAGTAAGTCACACCTACAACCAAACAAGGACAAGATGTGATGAACTAATCCGCGACAAGTTATTGTTCCAAGCCACGGTCAGATACAAGTAGCTAAACCAAAGGTACTCATACCTAACGGATAAGGGTGCCTAACCAAATCTAGGTGAATGCAGTTTTAAGAACAGTTCATGGTCGCATGACTACCCGGTCAAGTGAAAAAAAATACCAATACAGTACCTCAGTAGCGAGTCACAACACCATATACTATTCCTCAGTATCGAGCGAGTCTATAGCATATAGTCTACCTATCGTTCCTCAGTAGCGAGCGAGTCTATGATAGATAGGGTGGTAGTCAACTTCCAATCATTTTCTTCCCGCCCAATGCAAACTCATAACTGCTAAGTCTTCTAACATGCAATTCTATTAGAAGTTATTTCCTAACGCACGGCTTATACGTACTGGTGGCCAGCCAATCACGCATGTCCGAGTCCTATATGCGACACACAACAACGTAGAATAAATGTTTCAAGGCCATGAATGCAACACACAAAGGTGGTCCCTTAAATCTAGGTTTAATGTGTAAGAAAAATAATACATAGCAGAATATAAATGAACAGTAAGTTCTAACGGGTTATACCATGTATCATAGTTTATTTTGCATAAAGAAAATAATGAACAATGTATGAAATATGAGCTAAAATAAGTAAACAACAAATGGCAAGGTGTCTTGTCTGGTAGTACGCCCGCGGTGGTGCAATGATCATGCTGGCACAAAATCTGCCTTTGATGTCACAACTATGCAAGACGATCTCATTCGGTGGCACGGACAGATCCATTAGATTCAGAAGGGTCAAATTAGTTAGGTTCGACATAAGGTAGGCTTGAAATGGACGAGGGAATAGCAAGGATGGGATTGGTCTCGGACAGAAGGATAATTAAAGGAGTAATTAGATAATAATATGATTTTGGAAAATATTTTATAATTCTTCAAATATAATTCATTAGTCAAAATATGCTTTCCAATAAAATACCCAAAAATCGAAAGTCGTTTTAGGGCAAAACGCTTAAGTTTGTAGCTTATATATAAAAACTATATATCATTATTAATATCTTCGACAAGTAACTAAAATAAAAATATTTTATAATTTGAAAATCTACTTCTTATGATAAAAATATATTTAAATAAACATTATATAATCTAGAGAATTTATTTTATTATTAGGAACTATATTTTTAAGGGTCAAAATAGTTCTAGATAAATAATCTAGAAATTTGTTTATTCTTTTAAAACGATATCTTGAAATATAGACTAAGTCAAGTATAATATTTATTCATATTTAATAAAAAAAATTTGAAAACATTTGATAACCTTAATAAAATACCAAAACTCACTGATCAATAATAATAACCAAAATCCTAAAACTTAACATTGTAATAATAAGACTAATATTAACAATGATAATAATAAAATAATAATAGTAATAACAATAATAACCTTAATAATATTATTAATAAAAAATAATTAAAAAAAGAAACAGCTGTGTTTCTCCTTTCGAGGAGAACACAACAACCAGTAAGAAAGAGTTGTCTTAAAAAAATAGTAAGAAAGAGAATGAAAAGAAAAAAAAAGGCATTTAGAGAGGGGGGAGGGAGAGATCGAGAGCTGAGAGAGAGAGCGAGGGGTCGAGACGAGCGGTCGGAGAGGAGGGAAGAGCGGCAACGGTCGCTCGGCGCTGGATCGGTCGCCGGCGACGCCCAAGCTCGTGGGCGGCGTCTAGGGTTGGTCTGCGGCGCTGGGCGGCGACCAGAGGGGGTTGCGAGGCAGCAGCAGAGTGGGAAGGCCGGGGCGGCGAGGAGTGGCGCCGACGGGGGAAGCTCGGGAAGCGGAGATGAGGGCGGTGGCCGGAGCAGCACACCGGTGGGGCGGCGCGCGGCTCGGCGGCGGCGGACTCGGATGACCGGCGGGCTCGCGGCGAGATTGGGTCGGAATGGTCGGGGGATGCGTGTGCGTGTGGAGGAAGACGACGGTTCGGGATGGCTCGCACGGTGGCTGTGCGGCCAGGGACTCTGCATGCCGACGGCAGGGCACGGGGGCGGATCTGGGGAGCCGAGGGCTGACGGAGATAGAGGCGGGCTGGTCGGGCTTGCGGGATCCGGCCGGTAGTCGAGGCTTCGGCCACGGCAAGGTGAGGGTCTGTGTGCGTGTGTTTTATCTATTTATTTATTTCTAGGGTTTGGTGATTGACGGTGGTGATGGCGGTGTTAGTCATGGTGGCCGAGGTTTGGCCGGGCTGCGGTGAAGTTTGGTGGTGATGATTGTCGGGTTGGATTTGGGGAGGACAAGAGTCGGATGGCTGGTGGTGATGGGGACATCGCCGTGGCGGCGACGGGTGTTCCAAGGGTGGAGGCCAAGGCGGTGATGGTTGGGTGGACAGGGTGGTGTCGGGGTAGTCTGCGACGGGTGGCCGCGTCAATGTGGTGGCGTTGGCGGTCTGTAGGCATGGTGAGGAAGATGGTGACGCCGGTGGTGATGACTGCGGGATGCTTAATGGTGGTGGTTGGAGTAGGCGATGGCGGTGTCGGCAGACAAAATAGGATTAGGTTTTACTAGGAATTGGGTCTTAGGTTTAGGACTTGGTATCGGAGGAAGGATAATGACAGGTGTCCGTGTGTGGACACGAAGAAAGTGATAATGTAATTGTAATGGAGGAAAAAATAGTGAAAAGATGGAGACACGGACACGATGCACGCAATAATGTGGGTGGTGAAATATTTGTGGAGGAATTTGTGAATGGTAGCAATTCATGGATGAGTACCTGCCTATTTATAGGATGTGGGAATTCCCAGTTAGATAAGAACTAGGAATATTTAAACCCCAATTAGATAATTCGTAATTAAATCAATGAAATCAAATCTAAATACAAATACAAATCCAATTTAAATCCAATTAATTTTTAGTTCAAAATCAAATGGGTTAAATCAAATTTTAAATATTAACTATTTAAATAAATCCATAAATTCAAATCAAGATTTAAATCTCCACAATAATTTTGAAATATATTTTCCAAAAATACAAATAATAATAATTTTGAAAATTACATTAATATTTTTAAATATCTTTTTGAATAATAAAATATTAATATTAATAAATCTCAAAAATTATATTTTTATTTAAAATAAACTAGCAAAATATTTATGAAATATATGTATGCACTAAGAATATTATTTATTCTAGATAAAAGGCTTTTCATAAATAAAATCATAAATTTAGAAAATTTTGATAGCTAAATTAAATATTACATATATTATTTTGAAACTATAAAAATAAGAAAAAAATATTTTTCTAAAAATATGTACGTTCACACATATTCGCTCTCGTCGAGCAATTACGAAAAATAAAATTTTGTGCGCGACGTATAATACGACTACGCGACGTACAATACAAAATTTTAAAATCGGTACCATATTTAATAAAAAAATAGTAGAAATTTAGGGGTTTTACAAATGCTGCTGAAGAAGACGACATAGGAAACAATAAGGAAGGATCCGGACAGATCAAAGATACAAGCATGTGATCAGGTCAAGATTTCAGGGATTTAGAAGATAAGAGTAGGGATCAAGGGCGAGTACTGATTGAGACATCTTTTCGGTAAACCTTCACATATCTTGATTCTCAAGACCTGCGTGGGCCACCACTTAAACCATGTAACGGCCCAGAACCAGAATACTAGAGAGCGGGGACGTACATAGCCAGCTACGTATATTGAAGTGCAATCCACCTTGCTATACGGTCACGGCTGTCTAGATACATGAGGGTTTAACTACAAGCCATCAGTCTCCTATGGTCATAAACAAGCCTATTGTCTCAATCTCAAGTAAGCAATAACAGTTTACAAGATGTTAGGGCACCAAATATATAATAGCAAGGCGTCCCATACATTACATACTTGGATGATCATAAAGCTAGTCGTACAAAATGTCAAGACTAGCAAGAGTTTCTGTTATACATGATCAACCCTAGGAATTGTCAATCATGTTACAGCCCGTAGGAAGACAGTAAATAAAGGTACAATACGAGCTAACACGTGCTCGTCGACTAAGCGCCTCAAAAGAATAATTTTATAATAGAGTGGGAGAGCCAAACCCACTCGTTGCCAGGGTTACGTCTGGTGGTCACCATCTGGCTGGAAGGTAGGTAGATCCTCTGGAGCTGCTCCGATATCTGGCCATACAAAACCAGCTGGATCAGATCCCAGAAAGAGCAAGTGCCACAAAGGAGGCTTCACTTAGGAACTAAAACCAGCATATAACAATTGAATAATAGAGATAATTATAAACGAAACTGATAATAATAGGGACAACAATAATAAATTGAGTACGAGGAAACCATTCAAATAGCCAGGTCGCAACCCTTAAACCAAACAAGGACCGGGGTTGCAACCCTTCACCTGAATAAAAACCCATCTCAAATACTGCTGGTAAGGTAAAACATGATGAGCTTGACATAGGGTGAAATAAGACAATAAGCAAAGAGAGGATAAAGAACTGCTCCGGGTGCCAGGTTATAACCCTTAAACCAAACAAGGACCGGAGTTGTAACCCTTCGCCTGAACAGAATTGATTGAGTGGGAGAGCCAAACCCACTCGTTGCCAGGATTACGCCTGGTGGTCACCATCTGGCTGGAAGGTAGGTAGATCCTCTGGAGCTGCTCCGATATCTGGCCATACAAAACTAGCTGGGTCAGATCCCAGAAAGAGCAAGTGCCACAAAGGATGCTTCACTTAGGAACTAAAACCAGCATATAAAAATTGAATATTAGAGATAATTATAAACAAAACTGATAATAATAGGGACAACAATAATAAATTAAGTACGAGGAAACCATTCAAGTAGCCAGGTCGCAACCCTTAAACCAAACAAGGATCGGAGTTGCAACCCTTCACCTGAATAGAAATCCATCTCAAATACTGTTGGTAAGGTAAAACATGATGAGCTTGACATTGGATGAAATAAGACAATAAACGAAGAGAGGATAAAGAACTGCTCCGGAAGCCAGGTTACAACCCTTAAACCAAACAAGGACCGGGGTTGTAACCCTTCGCCTGAACAGAACCTTGCCCCTGATCTTTATTGTTAAGACAAGCATAGGTAATCATGTTATGTCACAATCTTGTAAAACATGGTGAGCATGACACGGGGTGTAATAGGACAATAAATGAGAAGATGACACTGAACTGCTCCGGGAGCCAGGTTACAATCCTTAAACCAAACAAGGACCGGGGTTGTAACCCTTCGCCTGAACAGAACTGGTCCCCTGATCATTATTGTTAAGACAAGCATAAATAATCAGGACGATATATGATAAGATAACCATGGGACTATTCAGATAGCCAAGTTACAACCCTTAAACCAAACAAGGACTGGGGTTGTAACTCTTCATCTGAACGAAACTTGATTTCTCATCTTTTATCGATAAGTAAAGCACAAGAAATCAGGTCATATTACAATCTTGTACAGGATCAGGACAAACTAGACTGGGCTAGACTCCATCCAATCAATCACGGCCAAGCAATGAGTACGGCTTGATACTTTAACTAGCTAGGGTTAGTACAGGCCTAGTTACTAGCAAAATACAATGAGATAATTCCAACAGCCACAAGCCCTGCAGACCATCCAGGCTATCCAGATCGAATATCCATCCCTGATAGGGGCAACACTTGACAGTGTGCTGGAAATGTGCCCTACTCATCGGCAGGCTACAAGTCCACTCGAGCGCCCAGATAACGGGATTGCTTGTAGCGGGAAAATCTCTTCATGACTACTGATTTATTCTAGTTATTAGCCTTAGTTAATTTTTAGTAGGTACCCCTGACCGTGGTATTCAGGGGTCCCCGTCCTAGACATAATGCAAGACAATACTGATTTATTGCACAAACACAATCGTCTACGATGTCCAAACCATATATTATAGTCATAACATGCAAGCCGACACAACAGTCTTTCAATAGTTCCCATCATGCTTGCTTGTCATATCCTGTCATGTCATGTTTACTCCACGCCATACCATGTATCATTATTGATCCGGTCACATCACTCAATCCGTGCTTGTCAAGTCATGAAAAGTACAAGGCTTTAGAAAGACAATCAGATGCACAATGGCTCAAAGCTCTACGCGAGTGAGCCTCTACACTAGGCCAAGGGCCTCAAGCGTAGAGTGGCTCTACGCTAGTACGAGCAAGGGTGCACGTGGGTGGTGTTTTACGCTAGCTGGGCTTTACGCAAGCGAGATTATATGTGCGTAAGATTTTACGCACGCAAACTCCCGAGCGAAACTTTACACGAGTGAAACTCTACGCGAGTGAGCTCTACGCGAGAAAACACTCGGGCAAAACTTTACGCTCGCAAGAGTCTGCTCGAGCCAGGGGTTTTACGCGAGCACAATTTTACTCGAGCGGGAGAGCCCAAGCGTATTCGTAGGAACTCAGCGTAAAACGAATTACGCTGGCACGCAAATGCGTGTGCGTAAAAGGCTGAAATAATACGCTGACATGTAAAACGTGTGCGTAAAGGCTAGACGCTACGCTAACACGTTAGAACGTGTGCATAAAACTCCGTCTTCTCCCCATGGCCAATACAATCATGCGTAAAAGCTCCGGAACTCGAGGAACTCCATCTCGGCCAAGACTTGGTAAAATTTGGCCATCCCAAAACCAAACTTGCGTAAAATCAGAATGCCTACTACAAGGAACTCTTAGTTTTCAAAAATAGGCCATTTTAGTAGATCAAAACTAAGAAGATTAAAATGCTAGAAACTTAGATCTACATGGAATGAGCCATGAAATTTGAAAATGCTAAGTACTAAAGTGGCTTAGAATCTTGTGGAGAAGAAAATGGAACAATAAAATTGAGTTCCTCCATGAAACAAGTTGCACTTGCCTAAATCTCTCTCTGGTAGGTAAGGAGAGTAATGGTGAGAAAAAGTAATTAAGAAGAAAAAGTAATGAGGAGAAAGAGAAAGAGTGGGCGGCTATAAAGGAGAAGAGTGGGGGTTGGTGGGGGTTGGTCCACATGAAGAATCAAGCCAAGCCGAACCAGCAAGCTGAACCGAACCAAGCAATCATGTAATGAGACATGCAATATACGTACACGTATACCAAAATAAGTAATACAAACCACGGTCGTTACAGTCATGAACCTTGAGACCCTCATGGGGAAGCTTATGACTCATGAACTCGACATAAAAGATCAAGAGGAATCTTCCATGCAAGAGAAGGAGAAGGAGAAGGCCAAAGAGAAGAAAAAGTCTCTGGCTCTCAAAGTTACAAAATCCTACTCAAAGGATAGCTCCGACGACAACGAGTCGAATGATGGTGAAGAAATAGCTCTCACAGCTAAGCACTTCCGAAAGTTTCTCAAGTTCAACAAAGCCAACCGCTTTAGACGGGACAACGATAAAGATCCGGCGTGCTATCAATGCAGAAGAACCGGACACATCAAGAGAGATTGCCCCATGACAAGAAAAGAATCTAGTAAGTACGAGAAGCCTAGCAAAGAAAACTCCTTCTCCAAAAAATTTGCCAACACCAGTATTTGGTGTGAGAGCGATGCTAGTGATTCAGACAACGACAAAGATTGCAAGCACAATACAAACGTTTGTCTCATGGTTACCGATGAGGTACTCGATGATCTCTTTTTAAATACTCTTACTTATGATGACTTTGAGAATGCTATTCTTGAACTACACGAAGAACACAAAGGATTAGAAATAAATACAAGAAATCTCTAAAAGTGGTTGATGCTCTTCAACTTGAAGTAGAAAGACTCTCAAGCATCATTATTGATGTAAAAGGAAAATCTCCCGCTTTCGACACGGATGAGATAGAGTCTTTGTAACTCAAGTTTCAAGAATCCCTTTTCACCATCAAGAAAAAGGATGATGAGATTCAATCCCTCAGAAGGGCTTATGATTTTGCTCTGCATAAAGTTCAAGATGCTAATAGAAGAGAATATGATACTTCTACTAAGTATAATGATCTTCTTGTTCAGAGTAAGAGACTAGGTAATAAGAACACTACTCACACACATCCTCCAAGACACCCCTACACTCATCACAATACTAGTCATATTTTTTACATGAACAAGAACACTACACACAAGTCCTATTCTAACACTAGAAAAGGACCGTTTGTTAAGAAGAACACCTCGCATCATGCATTCTATTATCATCATCATAACACTCATGATAGAACTCCTCGCGCTAGAGCTTTACATGTGCATAACACTCACACGTTTTCTTCTAAATCTTCTATGATGTGCAACTATTGTGGCTTGCTTGGACATACTTCCAATTATTGTCATACATGGAAACAAGTTGATATGAATGTTTATAAATGGGTTCCTAAGACTAACAATCAAGGACCCAAACGATTATGGGTACCAAAATATTCATCTTCAACTTATGTTGTAGGTGAAGAATCCTTCTCATGCTAGAAGCAAGTGGATTCTCGATAGTGGTTGTTCACGACACATGACCGGTGATGCTTCACTATTTACAATGCTATCGATGAATAAAGAAGAACACGTCTCCTTTGGTAACAATCTTAAAGGTCACATTATAGGAAATGGTAATATCGGTTCCCCTTCTTATCCTTGTATTAAGAATGTGTGTCTTGTTACAAATCTCAAACACAATCTTTTTAGTATTAGTCATCTTACTGATAATAGTTATGATATTAAGTTTGTTAAACTCAAATGCTCCATTATCGATAGCTCTAGTGGATCTATTGTTTATGAAGGCATTAGAGAAAACAATATCTATGTTCTTGTAAAACCCCTAAATTCATACTACAATTTTTTTTATAAATTTGGTATCGATTTTGTTTTTGTAATTGTACGTCTGGTACGAGTTTGCATTTTCGTATTTGTACGTCGCGTACAAAATTACAAGTTGATATATTTTTACAAATATTTAATTAAAAGACTTTTTAAAATAAATATTAATATTTGAATTATTGCGTCACGTCGAACTTTGGCAAACATTATTTATTTAATGTAAAAAATAATATTTTACAAATGTAAGTGATAAGTTAAAAAAATTTTGTTTTATGTAAATATATTTTGTGTGCCAGTGACATGAAATGTCCACTTCATTTTACGAAAACTAATTCTAATTAGTTTAATTATTTATCAAAATATATTTCTAATATAAAGTAATTATCATGATTTTTGAAATTTTTTATTATTATATTTTAATATTTACGAAAAAGATATTCAAATTTTAGTTTGATTTAATACTTGATTAAATATGATAATTTGGATTGGAAAAGATAATATTGGATTTATCGGTTTTATCTTAAAATAGCCATTGGATTTTATCTATTTAAATTTTGATCGAATCGAATAAAGGGGTGATTTATCCACATGAGAATTTAAATCGTCCAAATCCTTATCCATCTAGGAGCACCACCTCATATATAAGGAGAGCCCCAGTGTTCCTTTCTCATAAAAATTCCTACGAACCAGTTCCTCCACAAAGTGTTGTGCATCATGTCCGTAACTTCTCCCATCCACTATATTTATCTTTTACATATACATTGTTCTTCCGTATCCGACAGCCCTGGACACCGACCCGTTCCGTGTCTCACAGGACACGTTTACAGACTCCATCCACGTCCTGCCTTCCCTGACCACCACCGCAGCCCCTGACCCCAGCCTATCATCACTATCCCCGTCGACTTCCTGCTACCGCCGCCACAATGACAATATCACTGCCAACATCATTGTCGCCATCACCACCTCTCCTCTCGACCACCCCGGTCGAGGCAACAGCCAACACCACCATGCCAGCAAACCTTCACCCGACCATCACCAAACCCAACCTTCACCATCGTCTTTCGTCAGCCGATTTGAAACCACCACCTCCACCACCATGTTCGGCCACCCGTCGTGTCCCCAAATCAAACCAACCAAATAAATTACCACCATAAACCTTACCTCCATCGGGCCCGACCTTCGAGCCTCGCTTCCGTCAGCGAGCAGCGCCCGCGATGCCAAAGCTCCGTCGTGTAGGGAAGCTGCTACCTCGCCCCTCAACACCGGTCGCCAACGCCAGGCCCCATGGGTCCAGCACCGCGATCGAGCGCCGGTGGATGCGGCCGCCTTCTCGCGGTGACGTCTCCGCCATAGGACCAGAGCCGTCCTCCACGCTGGCCAAGCCTTGCTTCCTCCAACCGAGTCACCGACGAGACCCGCTTCCGCCGTTGCGGCATCCCACTGCCTCATCACCCACCATCCTCGCTCGGTCACCTCGCCGTGCCGCCGCAGATTCGCCGCCGAGCTCCCGAGCCGTGGGTGCGCGCCTCCGCGCGCTGGGAGCCGTTGCCCCTTCCTCAGGGGCCTCGCCAGGCCGTCTTCTCCGATCTCCGCCGAACTTCGGCGTTCCATCACCGCCGTTCTCCTCTGCGCACCGGACGATGACCGCCGCCTCTTTTTCGCTGTCCGTCATAGCTTCCTTGGTAAAACCCTCACTACCGCCACCGCGAGCGTCCCTCCGTCGACCGCCGGCATGGACTCTACCGTGTCTCTCCGCCTCCATCCGGCCGCCGTGTCATCAGAAACCCACTCGACGCCGTGTCTCCACCTCCAGCTAATTCCCTTCCTTCGGCCAACCGCCCGTGTGTCGGGCCCAGCACCGCGCGGGCAACCCTCTTCCTCCGTCTGGCAGCTCCAGAGCCGCGCGTGCCCTCTATCAGCCACCGCCGGTAAGTCGCTCTCTCCGTCCCCTTTCTCTCCACTCCTCTCTCTCACTTTCCCCTCTCTGACTCTCTCTCTCTCCACCTTTCTTTACTAAAGAAAAAAAGGAGAGCAGCCCTTTAAGGGTATTATTATTATTATTATTATTATTATTATTATTATTATTATTATTATTATAATACTGAGATTATCATCATTTTTATTATTATCATTATTATTATTATTATTATTATTATTATTATTATTATTATTATTATTATTATTATTATTATTATTATTACACTGATTTTTATCTAAATATCATTATTATTATTTTATTATTATGAATATTAATTTTCTATAAAATATGTAAGGTAGATAGTTTCCAAAATTATATATATGTTGATAAACTTTGGCTTGTTCATAGTTTTTGGTCTAGAAGCCCAAAATAGTTTATAGAATTTCTTGTATTATTCTAAAATAATTTAATTAAATAATTCTTCTGTCAAAAATATAAATTTGACAAACTTAGCATATTTGCTTGAATAGATTTTTATATTTTTATAATAAAGTTTCTTCTACTAGAAAATACAATTCAAGTATTTTTCCTACAAATCTTTTTGACTAAGGAAAACATATTTTAAAGTAGTAGAAAAAATTTCCTAAAATAAATAGAATACTCTTCTCCTCAAATTTCATTTATTTGTACATTTCTTCTTATTTAAATTTGTTGGTAGCGGATATGTCTCCGTCCAACGTTTGTACAAATGACTATTTGATCATAACATTAAACCTTCATAATTGTGGATGAGATTTATTTAGTTTGTCATTGCTTTCTACATTTCACAACTTATGTATACCTACGAACATCTCCTGTACTCGTATGTATACAGCTGGCATGATACGTATCTGGTCTCATGTATTTTGGGACTGGGGCGTTATATGTTTTTGTGGTGGCCCACGCAGGTCGAGTTTGTCGTTTCGGTTACATGACTGTACCGAACGGGCCTGCAATATAGGATTAGAGTCTAGGATCTCATCCACAAGCTTGACCTCCTTTCTTGTTTCAAGTTTTGAACTCTTGTTGCCATCCTTGATTTGCATCTTGCTTGACTCCTTCTACCGTAAATTCTTAGTTTCGTACTTAATAAGATGACTACACTAGTATATGCCCATAGGTTAAACACATGGCTAGAAGGTGATATTGACAACTAGTATGCATTAAGATCCTATTTGAGTTATAAAGATATAAGAATAAGAGGAACCATATTTTCTAGAAGTATGAACTCAAGGGTTGTTAATTCCAAGTTGGATAGTAGCAACATTACTAACTTCGAAGGATTGTTAGAACTTTATTTGGATCTACAAAAGGAAAGTAGAACCTATATACAATTGAGAAAGGAAATTGATTTGGTTTTTGAGTTTTGATTTTTGAAGGCCTTTGAGAAAAAAAAATATTTATGATTCATTGATTATAGCTATACATCCTTGAAAAGATATAAAGTTAGTTGAAAAGAATTTTTAATTTTGAATGCTGCTGTAAGATTTATAGGGGCGGTTGATAAAGCTTGGGTGTATGGTTCCCAATTAATAAGTTCATAAATTTTGAAGTAAGGATATTAAGAATTTTGGTTAAAAATATTTTTGAAGGATATAAAATCAAATTGAGGATCTATTTTAAACTCTTGTATGGATTATGATTGCTAAAAAACTATTTAAATTTTGAGTTATGATTTGGATTAATGATAGAAGAAGAAATATATATATATATATATATATATATATATATATATATATATATATATATATAGATTGGATTTGTGACACAATAAAGATTTATTCGAGAATTATTTAAAATTTTGAAAATCTTAAGTTATGATTTTGATGTGACTAGATAAGGTGGAAAGATTAGTTTATGATACATTTTTGAGGGAAAAAAACATTTGTGTTCTTATAAAGGTTATCTTGAGGTTGATTAAAAGAGAATTAAATTTTAAGTTATGAGTATGATTGACAGCTTAGAAAGATATGTTATTAGATTATTTGGAGAATTATATTGCAAAAGTTTTGAAGAAGTCAAATTTATAATATGGATAGGCGACCAAGATAAATAAAGTAGTCTACATTAGTTGCCATATCACTCATGACCATTATAGTAGTGTATACACAAGTGTTGTTAGTCATCTACAAAATCTTGTGGTTATATTTCAATCTTGACTCACTCGACATTCCCTCAAGTCTATATTTACCGTGACTTTCTAAACCATTTGGAACTTGAGAAATAATTGGATTCTTCCTTGATCATACCCCCATCAAGTGGCTATCATATCTCTAGACATAGTATTCCTAACTTATCTTACCTTGATCTACTAGAATCCAAATTATCTTTATTTCATGCTTTAACTTGGTCGTTTATTTTGTGCGTTAATCATTATCTCATGAACTCCCACTTTCTATTTTAAATTCTTTTGTGTCATTACCGTGACTTGAATATTTGGAGCACAACACTAGACTTTCCCTTCCAACAAATTTTATATGCAAGACCTAGACGAGCCCACCTTCACATAGGCATATCATGTCCCACCAAAACACGTTCCCTTGTACTCTTTTTTTATGCGACTTTCGAGTCGAAATGGCTAGCTATAAACCCTACCATAATACTATTGTCTATTCTGACTTCAGTTAGAAACCAAATCATGACTTAAATCTTTCGGCCCAATATATGATTGATCCACTTAATTTCTTACATGCTTACTTTGTGTTTTATATTGACTGCTTAACCCTCGTCCTTTTATTTTTATGCCTTATCCTGATTTACTTAGACCCATAACACCCTTTTACTCTCCATGCAATATTAGCAACCCTTACTTCTCTCCCTTCTAATTAAATTATTTTACTCATATTTCACTATGATTCCTCCGTGGTTTATACAACTATGTTCATTTTCTTGTTCAAAGATAAATTTGATCATGACATCCTATGGTTAGAAAGAGGAGAGTAGTGTTATAGTTGAATAAGATGATTGAATATGCATAAGTAAAATCTTGCGGTAAAACCTATGAGGTCGAGTATATTTTATGATCAAGGTAGAGTAGATTCTTGTTCGACAAATTGGTTCTTTATTTTACGAGATGATAAATGGAGCGTTTGAAGAATTCAAGAAGGGTATAATACCTAAAAGAAATTAATTCAGAATTTAACTATACGATGATTGTAACTATAAAGGTTATATCAAGGTGCGATTGATTTTACTCTTGACTAAATTAAGTGAAGAAGTTTTTAAAGGAAGTTTTGCAAGAGGAAACTATTTTGAAAGAAAATATGTAAGAAGAAGAGTATTAAAGATTTATTGAATTGGAAGTTTAGACTTATCAAAATCCTACGATTACGGATATAATTATCTATCGAAGTAACCTTGATTATCTTCGACTAAATTGAGTAAGGGTTGACTAAATTATTTTGGAAAATTTTGAAAGACGAGATTTGGTTTGAGGATAATATTTGCTAGAGACTGGTTGAATCCAAAACTTTAAATTAAAGGCGTTCTATTAGGAGATATCGAAGGTATATATGGGTTGACATCTAATATTTTGTTCATAAATCTCAAATTTAGGAAAGTATGTTTTAAAAAAAAATTTTAAGTTCGATGGAATATCAATTGGGAGAAGAAATAATTTTTGAAAATTAGTGATAAAAGGATAATGACGATTCAAAGAGTTAACGGAATTGAAAACCACAAGTGACTCGAAACTAACAAGCTCGTAATCAAGATTTGAGATAAGGAAGTTATTACCCATTGACAAGGTTGCAAGTTTATAGGATAATGTAAGCATTGGTTGATTTAAACACTCATAGGTTGTCATGCATTGACCATCTTCGAGCTGTCGATTTTATTCGACTAGAACTATCTAAATTACCCATTTCCCCATCTCTCTTTGACCGAGGATTTAAATCACGATTTTATCAACTAAATTCTTCCAATCCCCTTCGCCTAATTACTCCTAAATTTCGAGGACGAAATTCTTATAAGTTGGGTAGGATGTAAAACCTCTAAATTCATACTACAATTTTTTTTTATAAATTTGGTATCGATTTTGTTTTTGTAATTGTACGTCGCTTACGAGTTCGCATTTTCGTATTTGTACGTCTCGTACAAAATTACAAGCTGATATATTTTTACAAATATTTTATTAAAAGACTTTTTTAAATAAATATTAATATTTGAATTATTGTGTCGCGTCGAACTTTGGCAAACGTTATTTATTTAATGTAAAAAAAATAATATTTTACAAATGTAAGTGATAAGTTAGAAAATTTTTGTTTTATGTAAATATATTTTGTGTGCGAGTGACATGAAATGTCCACTTCATTTTACGAAAACTAATTCTAATTAGTTTAATTATTTATCAAAATATATTTCCAATATTAAGTCATTATCATGATTTTTGAAATTTATTATTATTATATTTTAATATTTACAAAAAAGATATTCAAAATTTAGTTTGATTTAATACTTGATTAAATATGATAATTTGGATTGGAAAAGATAATAATCGATTTATCAGTTTTATCTTAAAATAGCCATTGGATTTTATCTATATAAATTTTGATCGAATCGAATAAAGGGGTGATTTATCCACAAGAGAATTTAAATCGTCCAAATCCTTATCCATCTAGGAGCACCACCTCCTATATATGGAGAGCCCCAGTGTTCCTTTCTCATGGAAATTCCCACGAACCAGTTCCTCCATAAAGTGCTGTGCATCGTGTCCGTGCCTTCTCCCATCCACTATATTTATCTTTTACATATACATTGTTCTTCCATGTCCGACAGCCCTGGACACCGACCCGTTCCGTGTCTCGCAGGACACGTTTGCAGACTCCATCCACGTCCTGCCTTCCCTGACCACCACCGCAGCACCTGACCCTAGCCTATCATCACTATCCCCGTCGACTCCCTACTACTGCCGCCACATCGACAACATCACTGCCAACATCATTTTCGCCATCACCACCTCTTCTCTCGACCACCCCGGTCGAGGCAACAGCCAACACCACCATGCCAGCAAGCCTTCACCCGACCATCACCAAACCCAACCTTCACCATCGTCCTCCGTCAGCCGATTTGAAACCACCACCTCCACCACCATGTCCGGCCACCCGCCGTGTCCCCAAATCAAACCAACCAAATAAATTACCACCATAAACCTTATCTCCGTCGGGCCCGACCTCCGAGCCTCGCTTTCGTCAGCGAGCAGCGCCCGCGATGCCAAAGCTCCGTCGTGTAGGGAAGCTGCCACCTCGCCCCTCAACACCGGTCGCCAACGCCAGGCCCTATGGGTCCAGCACCGCGACCGAGTGCCGGTGGACGCGGCCGCCTTCTCGTGTCGACGTCTCCGCCACATGACCGGAGCCGTCCTCCACGTTGGCCGCGTCTTGCTGCCTCCAACCGAGTCGTCGACGAGACCCGCTTCTGCCGCTGCGGCGTCCCACCGCCTCGTCTCCCACCATCCTCGCTCGGTCACCTCGTCGCGCTGCCGCGGATTCACTGTCGAGCTCCCGAGCCACGGGCGTGCCCCTTCGCGCGTTGGGAGCCACCGCCCCTTCCTCAGGGGCCGCGCTAGGCCGTCTTCCCCGATCTCCGCCGAACTTCGACGTCCCATCGCCGCCGTTCTCCTCTGCGCACCGGACGACGACCGCCGCCTCTTTTCCGCTGTCCGCCGTAGCTCCCTTGGTAAAACCCTCACTGCCGCCACCGCGAGCGTCCCTCCGTCGACCATCGGCGTGGACTCTACCGTGTCTCTCCGTCTCCACCAGGCTGCCGTGTCATCAGAAACCCGCTCGACGCCGCGCCTCCGCCTCCAACTAATTCCCTTCCTCCGACCGACCGCCCGTGTGTCAGGCCCAGCACCGTGCGGGCAACCCTCTTACTCCACCTGGTAGCGCCAGAGCCGCGCGTGCCCTCTATCAACCGCCGTCGGTAAGTCGCTCTCTCCGTCCCTTTCTCTCCTCTCCTCTCTCTCACTTTCTTCTCTCTAACTCTCTCTCTCTCCACCTTTCTTTACTAAAGAAAAAAAAAGGAGAGCAGCCCTTTAAGGGTATTATTATTATTAGTAGTAGTAGTAGTAGTATCATTATTATACTGAGATTATCATCATTATTATTATTATCATTATTATTACTATTATTATTATTATTACACTTACTTTTATCTAAATATTATTATTATTATTTCATTATTATGAATATTAATTTTCTATAAAATATATAAGGTAGTAGTTTCCAAAATTATATATATGTTGATAAACTTTGGCTTGTTCATAGTTTTTGGTCTAGAAGCCCAAAATAGTTTATAGAATTTCTTGTATTATTCTAAAATATTTTAATTAAATAATTCTTCTGTCAAAAATATAAATTTGACAAACTTAGCATATTTGCTTGAATAGATTTTTATATTTTTATAATAAAGTTTCTTTAAATACAATTCAAGTATTTTTCCTACAAATCTTTTTGACTAAGGAAAACATATTTTAAAGTAGTAGAAATTTTTTCCTAAAATAAATAGAATACTCTTATCCTTAAATTTCCACTATTTGTCAACCTTACATATGACTAAATCCTGTTTTCCTATTTTTCCTCAACTTTGACCGATTACACACCGAACATGGCTAATGGACAAATCGAAACTTGTTGGATTATTGTACCACACCCGGCGTCGCACCAGGCGACACATCAGGCAAAACTCCTTGCCTTTACTGTTTAAATTTTCTGCTCAATATCATGCATGTTTTGTTTATTTTCAAGTTGTTTATTTCTAAATTATATGTAGAAGTAAATTACTATATTTTATGCAATTGGCTTAGAGTTAAGAGACTACCGTCAAATTTAGTGTGTCTCATTGACTTGTCAAGATTGTACACGAGTTGTGTGTGAGAGTTGTGAGTATCATAAAGAGGTCACTTGCGTGTGGGCTGATCCCTCGTGCGCATGCGTAGGAATAACTGTCAATAGATGCATGTTAGAAGACTTGACAGTTATCTATTATAAAATAATGTAGTAGAAACGACACGTGTTTGTGTGTCGCAGTTACGACACATGTATAGTATCATTGGGGGAGGGGACAGCTACTAGCGTAGGGGCTACTTTTACTTTTACACACATTTGGGAGATAGTGTCTCGGATGAGCGCTACGTGTTACCTGGTCGATAGTGTCTCGGATGAGCGCTACTTGTTGGCCACTCTTTATTACTTGCTTGTGACAGCCCCTGCGTAGAATGTTATCCTCTAAATTACAATCCACATAGAATGGTTAGGAACCTTTAATCATGCATACTTTTCTTTTGAGCTTTTATTATTCAGTTTATTGGCATGATATTATGTGTCTTGTTATGTCCCTCTGAGGACCTGGTGATTTCTCTAGGTGTGTGTTACCTGGTTTCTTGCAGGTGCTCTAGCTAAGGCCATTCCTCCCTTCGTGATGATTGCTCTTGGACTCGTCCTTGCTTTGCTCAACCCAATTCATTTATTTGTACATTTCTTCTTATTTAAATTTATTGGTAGCGGATAAGTCTCCGTCCAACGTTTGTACAAATGACTATTTGATCATATCATTAAACCTTCATAATTGTCGATGAGATTTATTTAGTTTGTCATGACTTTCTATATTTTACAGCTTATGTATACCTACGAAATTCTCCTATACTCGTATGTATACAGCTGGCATGATACGTATCTGGTCCCAAGTATTTTGGGACTGGGGCGTTACAGTTCTATATCTTGTCGAAGGTACTAACAATGACAGGTGCCTAGTTGCAAAGAACGATGAAAGTTGGCTTTGGCACATGAGGCTCGGACACGCCAACATGGATACCATTTCTCGTCTTGCAACCAAGAAGCTTGTAAGAGGGCTTCCAAGTATCCCTTTCAAAAAGGATATGGTGTGTGAAGAATGCAGGAAAAGTAAGTTGACCAAGTCATCCTTCAAATCCATCAACTCTGTGAGAACCACTGGACCGCTTCAACTTATTCATATGGATCTATTTGGTTATAATAGAGTAGCTAGTCTTGGAGGCAAGCTTTATGATTTTGTTTTGGTTGATATTTTTTGAGATTTACTTGGGTTATTTTTGTTGCTTGTAAAAGTGATACTTTTCGTGAATTTGTTGCATTTTGTAAATGTGTTCAAAATGAGAAAGGCTTTTCTATTAACAAGATTAGAAGTGATCATAGAGAAGAATTTGACAATGCCAATTTTAAAAGATTTAAAAGAATGGTTTTGGTCATAATTTTGCTTGCCCTTGAACTCATCAACAAAATGGTGTTGTGGAAAGAAATAATAGAACCCTTGGCGATATATCCCGGGTTATGTTAAACCAATATAAGCTCTCCCAATACTTTTGGGTGGAATCCGTTAACACGGCATGTCATGGTATAAATAGGGTCTTGATTATACCTATTTCTAAAAAGACTCCTTGTGAGCTTTGGTTTGACAAAATTCTCTCTATTGAGCATTTTAAAGTTTTTGGATGCAAATATTTTATTTTGAATACCAAGGATAACCTAGGCAAGTTTGAAAAAAAAGCCTATGAAGGTATTTTTCTTGGCTACTCAATACATAGCAAAGGTTTTCGTGTTTTTAATAAAAGAAGTCTTGTTGTCGAAGAGTCAATTAATGTCTCTTTTGATGAACTTAACTCTTCTACATCTTCCTCATCCGATGATGTTAATGACATCTCGTTTGGTTTGGAGAATTCTTCTATTGGAGATCCTCGTCCTTCTTCATCTAACAATAAAATTGTGATCCCTCCAACAAAAGATTCTCTACCACTCGAGCCTCCTCAAGAGGATCACCCAAAGGAATGGAGATTTGTCCCTAATCATCCTAAGGAGCTTATCATTGGGGATCCTTCTTCCCGTGTAAGTACTAGATACTCCACTCGTGATTTTTGTGTAAACGTGGCTTTTATTTCTCAAATAGAGCTAAAAATATTAATGATGCTTTTCATGATAAATTTTGGATGATAGCGATGCAAGAAGAGCTAAATTAATTTGAGCGAAACAAGGTTTGGGAACTTGTCCCTAAACTTAACAACCACCCCATTATTGGAATTAAATGGGTGTTTCGAAATAAACTTAATGAAGATGGATTAGTGACTCGTAACAAAGCCCGATTGGTTGCTCAAGGCTATAAACAAGAGGAAGGCATTGACTACGATGAAACCTATGCTCTGGTTGCTCGTCTTGAATCCATTTGTATGCTATGCGCTTTTGCATGCTTTAATGATTGCAAACTCTTTCAAATGGATATTAAAAGTGCTTTTCTAAATGGTATTATTAAAGAGGAAGTTTATGTTAAACAACCTCCTGGCTTTGAAGATTTTTAATTTTCTCATCACGTTTTCAAACTACACAAAGCCCTTTATGGCCTCAAACAAGCTCCTCGTGCTTGGTATGAGCGCCTTAGTTCCTTTCTTATTTCACATAATTTTTCTAAGGGCAAAGTCGACACGACACTTTTCATCAAATCCCTTAATGTCACACTTTTATTGGTTCAAATTTATGTCGATGACATTATTTTTGGTTCTACTGACAATGCACTTTGTGTAAAATTTGCTAAAGTAATGCAGGATGAATTTGAAATGAGCATGATGGGTGAACTATCATTCTTTTGGGCTTACAAATCAAACAAGGACCCAAAGGAACCTTCATCAATCAAGCAAAATATACAAAGGATCTCCTCAAGCGTTTCGAACTTGACTAATCCAAATCAATGAGGACTCCTATGGCAACAACGACAAAGCTTGACAATGATGAAGATGGCACTTCGGTCGACATTCATAAGTATCGAGGTATGATCGGTAGTTTACTTTATCTAACTGCTAGCCGACCTGATATCATGTTTAGTGTATGTCTTTATGTACGATATCAAGCAAATCCAAAAGAATCGCACTTATGTGTCGTAAAGCGTATTTTTCGATATCTCAAGGGCACTGTTAATATGGGCCTTTGGTATCCGAAATCTTCATCCTTTGAGCTTCACGGCTTCTCGGATGCAGATTTTACCGGATGCAAGATTAACCGAAAAAGTACTAGCGGCACATGTCAATTCCTTGGGTAATCTTTGGTATCGTGGTTTAGTAAGAAACAAAACTCTGTTGCTCTTTCAACCACTGAGGCCGAGTATATAGCGGCCGGTTGCTGTTGTGCACAAATTCTTTGGATGTCACAAACACTTGTAGACTTTGGCATTTCTAATACTTGCACCCCTATTAAATGTGATAACACTAGCTCGATCAATCTCACAAAAAACCCGATTTGTTACTCACACAGGAAGCACATTGAAATTAGACACCATTTTGTTCGTGACCATCAACAAAATAGGAATATCTGCCTTGACTTTATTGATACTACTTATCAGTTAGCCAATATTTTCACTAAACCACTCTCGGAGGATCGCTTTGTTTTTTACCAAGAATTAGGCATTATTAATTTTAACACTTAGCTCATCTCCAACGGCACACCGACGGTATACGACGGTATACCGATGGCATGCCGATTTTGGTTCAGAATTATGTTCTGTGCTAAAAATCGATATACCGTCGGCATATGTCGGCATACCGACGGTATGCTGGTTTGAGGCGGACTGCAGTTGTCACATCTGCTACGGGCCCCACCAACTCTTCTACTTCTCCTTATTTTCCTCTTCCCACATTAACTACCTATCCAATCACCCCTATCTTCATTAACTACCCATCTTTCTACTCCTCTTTCCAATATCTTCCATCCTATCCTACCCCTTCCACTTCCCCCATTAACTCCTTTCATAATTACTTTTTCAAAACTCCCCCCATTTATTCCTCCTAACCTTTTAAACCCTCTCATCTTCCCCACACTCCTTTATAACCCTCATCTTCTTCCTCCTCCTCTTTACTACTCATCTATTCTCCTTCAACACCTTTCATTCTCCCATGGCCACCAACAAGTGTCCCCTCCTCCACCACTGCCAGTCCGTTCACCCCAGTGCCTCTCCTCCATGGCTATGATCAAAAGATATTCACCTCCGCCATGGCTGTCGAAGCGTGGTTTCTGTATTTTCCCAACCACAATGTCTTCAAGGGTCACGCCATTAACTGGAATGTGTTCCCTGGCCATCTCTCCCTCTTCAAATCGGACGGTCTCTCCTCTCTTTTTTGGCGTCAGGTGCCCGTCTACCCCGCGATGGTGCGCTTGTTCTATTGCAACCTCATTCCAGACATCCAGAACAATGCCATTGAGACAATGGTGAACGATCGCCATTTTTGTCTGATGGCTCAAGACATTGCTGGCATTCTTGAAGTCCACGACAAGGGCGATGCTCTGCCGGGCTTGGCGGCTCTCTATCCTTCGACCGAAGTCTCGTTTGACGAGTTCTACGCCATCATCTGTAAAGGACCCAACCCTCCGGCCATTCCGGCCCTTTTCTCGCAGTTGGAGTCATTCTACTACGAGCTCCATCGGATCGTCTGCCACACCATCTACCCTAAGGGCGGCAACTACGACGCGATCACCAACGACGTGCTAGTCTACATGTACTATCTCTACTCTAAGAAGACTTGGTCCTTTCCCAAGACTCTTCTCAATGCCTTTTCGGTGTCCTGCCCGCGGGAAAGCAATCACTCTATTACGGCTCCTTTATCACCCTCATCTTGGAGGCAATGAACGTCGATCTTTTCCTCTGCCAGTCGGATGGCGTCCCGTCCTACCTTGCTATCTCTCGGTCCGCCCTTGGTGCGTCCACATCTCGTGCTTCCTCATCCCAAGAGCCACCGGCTGCTACTCCTGATGTGCCCTCTTCTACTCCTCCTACTTCTGGGTGTTTCATGCCGCTGACCCAGCAGTACTTTGACATGCGCATGGCTCAGGCGCAGGAGCAGATGCGGGCCAACACTCGCGACCTTGGAAACCTTATCCAGAGCCGCTTCCATGATCAGGCCTACTTCATTCAGCGCACTCTCCAGGACCGGAATGCATATCTGGATCTCAATCTTTAGGATCCTATGTACCAAGGCTCCCGCTTCTCTGATCCCAACGCCTACAGATTCATGTATCCGGACGGCGTGGATCCTTTTGGTGCATTTCACCAGGCTCAAGATGGGGACGATGATCTGGCCGATGAGTAGGTTGCGGCTTCCTGTTGTTGGTGGTGTCGAATAAATGGTTGTCTTTTTAGTGTGTCTTTTGAGGTCCTTCGGGGACCAGTAGTTTTTTGGTTTATTGTGTGCAGTCCTACGGGGACTAGTTATATCTTTTCACCTAGTCTTGCTAACTCTCATGGAGAAGAGTTTTATCGTGTCTTATGTAGTGGCTTATGAAGTGTCAAGCATGTACCCAATTTGCTACTTCTAAATATATGCATGCTTTTGTCTATCATACTGTTTTTCCTATTATTTGCTATATTTGTTTTATTTCCCATCTTTGACTAAGTGACAAAGGGGGAGAAAACGTATTGAGGGGGAGTTGTCTACCTACGGAGGAGTAACTCCCAGAAGATGCTATCTCTCCATTTTGTCAATTATCAAAATGGGGGAGATTGTTGGCACAGGTTATTTTGATAACATTAACAGCATCTTCGTAGTCTAGTTTTGCTCTGTATTTCAGATTAATATTCTTCAAAAGCTCAAGTACATAAAGTCTCTCCATTCAAGACAAGTCATCAAAGCCTTGAAGACTGAAAAAAAGACCAGCGATCCTTAAAGACGGCTCTCCACATTTCAAGATATCGAGTCTGTACAAGGTCTAGGTCTTTCTGTAAACACTTAAGGTTGGATGACAAAACGAAAAGCTCTTCTATTCTTTCAGTCAAAAATAAATGTCTAAAGGAACGGCATACCGCCGGTATACTACGGCATACCGACGGTATACCGTTTTATTAGCCACAGAAAGTTCTGTGACAAAAGTCGGCATACCGATGGTATACCGATTTATTGACCACAAAACGTTCTGTGAAAATTATCGGAATACCGATGGTACACTACGGCATACCGACGGTATACCGTTTTGTGAGCCATATAATATTTTGTGATAAAACATCGACATACCGATGGTATACAACGGCATACCGACGGTATACTGATTTGTTTATCATAAAATGTTCTGTGGCGAACATCGGTATACCAACGGCATACCGCGACATACCGACGGTATACCGGTTCATCGAATTTGATTTTTGAATGGACGAATACTAGCATTAATTGCTAACATTAAATGCTCCCAACAGATATAATTATGACCGTTACTGTTCAGAACGGCATGCCGGTCCAAACCGACGGTATGCCGTCTGGGCTGTATCCAGGAGCATCAACTTAGTTGCTAAAAACGATGAGAGTTGGCTTTGGCACATGAGGTTCGGACACGCCAACATGGATACCATCTCTCGTCTTGCTACCAAGAAGCTCGTAAGAGGACTCCCAAGTATCCCGTTCAAAAAGGATATGGTGTGTAAAGAATGCGAGAAAAGTAAGTTAACAAAGTCATCCTTCAAATCAATCAACTCTGTGAGTACTTCTAGACCTCTTCAACTTATCCATATGGATCTTTTTGGTCCTAGTAGAGTTGCTAGCCTTGGAGGCAAGCTTTATGCTTTTGTTTTAGTTGATGATTTTTCGAGATTTACTTGGGTTATTTTTCTTGCTTGTAAAAGTGATACTTTTCGTGAATTTGTTGCCTTTTGTAAACGTGTTCAAAATGAGAAAGGTTTTTCCATTAACAAAATTAGAAGTGATCATGGAGGAGAATTTGATAATGCCGATTTCAAAAGATTTTGTGAAAAGAATGGTTTTGGACATGATTTTGCGTATCCACGTACTCCTCAACAAAATGGTGTTATGGAGAGAAAGAATAGAATCCTTGGCGATATGGCTCGGGTTATATTAAACCAATATAAGCTTCCCCAATATTTTTGGGTGGAAGCCGTTAATACGGTATGTCATGTTATAAATAGGGTCTTGATTAGACCTATTTCTAAGAAGACTCCTTATGAGCTATGGTTTGACAAAATTCCCTCTATTGAATATTTTAAAGTTTTTGGTTGCAATTGTTTTATTTTGAATACCAAGGATAACCTAGGCAAGTTTGAACAAAAAGCCTATGAAGGAATATTCCTTGGATACTCTACTCATAGTAAAGGTTTTCGTATTTTTAATAAAAGAAGTCTAGTTGTCGAAGAGTCAATCAATGTCTCTTTTAATGAACTTAATTCTTCTATATTTTCCTCTTCCGTGGATATTGATGACATCTCGTTTGGGTTGGAGAACTCCTCTATTGAAGATCGTCCTTCTTCATCTAACAATGAAGTTGTGACCCCATCAAAAGAGTTTCCTCCTCTCGAGCCTCCTCAAAAGGATCTCCCAAAAGAATGGAGATTTGTCACCAATCATCCTAAGGAACTTATAATTGGAGATCCTTTCTCCAGTGTTAGCACTAGATCCTCCACTCGTGATCTTTGTGCCAATATGGCTTTTATCTCTCAAATAGAGCCTAAAAATGTTAATGATGCTTTTCTTGATGAATTTTGGATGATAGCAATACAAGAGGAGTTAAATCAATTTGAGCGAAACAAGGTTTGGAAACTTGTCCCAAAACCTAGCAATCACCCCATCATTGGAACAAAATAGGTATTTCGCAACAAACTTAATGAAGATGGGTTAGTGACTCGTAACAAGGCCCGATTGGTTGTTCAAGACTATAACCAAGAGGAAGGCATTGACTACTGAATAGTGTCTGCAAGTATGTGTGATTGAACTACTATTCCTCTATTGTTCCCATAACCTGCGAGTCCACACATGGGGCGAGGGTTGTCCGTTTGCACCTGCGAGTCCACACACGGGGCGAGGATGACTTGTCTTGAAACTGACCTACGAGTCCACGTCGAGGCGAGGGTTGGTATTCCATTGATCTCTTGTTTACTTGTTCTTCCAGCAGTTCATTTATGCATAGTTGCTCCCGTATCCGTGTTCATAGTTACCTATCAGTAACCACATGTCAGTCTCATGTCTAGTTCCTGTTTATACCCTGTTTATATTATTATATGATTAAACTGTTATATAGGCATGTTGTTATGTATCTTGCTATGTCCCCTGAGGACCTGATGATCTCTTCAGGTAGTGGATTTGCACGGAGTTAGTTAGCTGAGCATGTGGTAGTTGACTTCATCTGCATGATACAGGTATTTGCTTGTGATATTTCTTATTATCCTCTCGTGCTTTATATTTCGTATCATGATATATTCTACTTATTTTATAGACTCATATCATTCTTGGAGTCTAATCGAACAATATGATAATGGGCTGCAGACCATGACCCATAATTATGTAGAACCCTAGAGGGGGGGTGAATAGGGAAATAAAAATAACTAGTACAACAGAAGCAATATATGACAAATAAAAGTAAAGAGTGAGAAGATCAAACACAAGATGTATCCTGGTATCCTTGCTTGAGGCAATCCAGTCCCGGAACTCTCTCCGGCTTAAATCCACTATTTAATCAAATAGTACACACGAGTTTGGATCCGAAGAACTCGCCAACTTCAACACGAGTTTGGATCCGAAGACTCGCCAACTTCTACACACGAGTTTTCTTACGAAGGCTCGCCAACTTCAAACAAATGAGAAGAGAAACTTGTTGATCTTCTAACACATGAAGATCAAAATTTACAACTCTTAAATACTCTATCACTTTGGGAGAGGATGACAATTAAAAGCTTGGAAGAGTATTAATGGTGGAGCTCTTGGTTGTTAGAAAATTTATGGCAAGAGTTGGTGAAAGCCTCAAGAGAGAGAGAGAGAGAGCTTTCTTTTATAGAAAAACCAAGAGTGGGTGGCATTTAATGCTCTGGATACAGGCCGACCGGCATGCCGTCGGTATGTAGCGGCATACCGTCGGTATACCGGTCAAACTTGCATTATAAAGGAGGAAGTTTATGTTAAACAACCTCCCGGCTTTGAAGATTTTCAATTTTCTAACCACGTGTTCAAACTCCACAAAGCCCTTTATGGCCTCAAACAAGCTCCCCGTGCTTGGTATGAGCGCCTTAGCTCCTTTCTTGTTTCTCACAATTTTTCAAAGGGAAAAGTCGACACAACACTCTTTATCAAATTCCATAATAGCACTCTCTTATTGGTTCAAATTTATGTCGATGACATTATTTTTGGTTCTACTAACAACACACTTTGTGTAGAATTTGCTAAAGTTATGCAGGAAGAATTTGAAATGAGTATGATGGGTGAACTTTCCTTCTTTTTGGGGTTATAAATCAAACAAGGACCCAAAGGAACCTTCATCAATCAAGCGAAATATACAAAGGACCTCCTCAAGCGTTTCGAACTCGACTCATCCAAATCAATGAGGACTCCTATGGCAACAACGACAAAGCTTGACAATGATGAAGATGGCACATCGGTCGACATTCGTAAGTATAGAGGTATGACCGGTAGTTTACTTTATCTAACGGCTAGCCGTCCTAATATTATGTTTAGTGTTTGCTTGTGTGCACGATATCAAGCCAATCCAAAGGAATCACACTTGTGTGCCGTTAAGCGCATTTTTCGTTATCTCAAAGGCTCCATTAACATGGGCTTTTGGTATCCGAAATCTTCATCCTTTAAGCTTCACGGCATTTCGGATACGGATTTTGTCGGATGCAAGATTGACCGAAAAAGCACTAGTGGCACATGTCAATTCCTCGGGAAGTCTTTGGTATCGTAGTTTAGTAAGAAATAAAATTCTGTTGCTCTTTCAACCACTGAGGCCGAGTATATTGCGGCTGGTTGCTGGTGTACACAAATTCTTTGGATGTCACAAACACTTTTATATTATGGCATTTCTCATTCTTGTACCCCTATTAAATGTGATAACACTAGCTCAATCAATCTCACGAAAAACTCGATTTGTCACTCACGCACGAAGCACATTAAAATTAGACACCATTTTCTTCGTGACCATTAACAAAAGGGAGATATTCATCTTGAATTTATTGATACTACTTATCAGCTAGCCGATATTTTCACCAAACCGCTCCCGGAAGATCGCTTCTCCTTCCTTTGCCAAGAATTAGGCATTTTATCCTTTGACCCATAATTTTTCTTGGCCGGCAGACCAACGGTATACAGCGGTATACCGACGGTATGCAGTTTTTCGACTCAGAATTTGGTTCTGTCTAGAAACTCGGCATACCGTCGGTATACGTCGGCATACCGACGGTATGCCGGATCGCGGCGGACAGCCTTTCATATCCAGATCCGGGCCCACCTTTCTTCCTTTGTCTCCTTATTCTTCTCAACCTTCATTAAATTCCCTCACATCCATCTCTTCTCCATTAATTACCCTCTCATCTTTCAACTTCTTAACTTCCCATCACATTTATTACTCATCTCTTCACATCCTTCATTTACTCCTCTTTTTACTCCCCTTTCATCATTTCCAACCCACTAACTATTCCTATCCCCCATTACTTCCCTCTTCAACCGTTCCCAACCCACCCTCCCTTTTCAAAATCCAACCTTTCATCTCCCTACCACTCTATTAAAACCCTCCTTCTTTTATTTCTTCTCCCTACTCCTCTCTCATCCTTACCAAAACCCTAACCTTCCTCCATGGCCAATCCGAAGCGTCCCCGCTCCTCCTCCGCCTTCTTCAAGCCTTTCATCCTGGTGGCTCTCCCGCACGGGTATGACCAGCGGGTCTTTACCACCTCCTTGGCGGCCGAGATGTGGTTCCAACATTTTGTTCATCATAATGTCTTCAAGGGCCGGACTATAAATTAGAATCTCTTTCCCGGCCATGTATCTCTCTTTGACGAGGCCGGACTCTCTTGCCTCCTTCGGCATCAAATACCCGTCTACTCCGTTGCCGTCCGTCTCTTCTATTGCAATTTGGTCCCGGACGACGAGAACAATGCTATTCAGTCGATGGTCAACGATCGTCACTTCCGTCTCACATCTCGGGACATCGGCAACATCCTCGACATCCCAGACAGAGGAGATGCTCTGCCATTCCTGGCCGCTCTTCACTCTTCGGCGGCGTCCTCCTTCGACGAGTTCTGCCGCATCATCTGCAAGGGCCCAAACCCTCCTGCTATCCCGGCCCTTTTCGCACAGCTGGAGCCGTTTTACTACGAGCTCCATAGGATTGTGTGCCACACACTCTTTCCTAATGGCAGGAACTACGACGCCATTACCGGCGATGCCCTAGTGTGCATGTACTATCTTTATGCAAGGAAGTCCTTCTCTTTTCCCAAGACTCTCCTTCATCTCTTCAAACGTGTCATGCCGGCGAAAAAGTAGAACCTTTACTACGGCTCCTTCATCACTCTCCTTCTGGAAGCCAAGCATGTCGATCTCTCCCTTTGCTCCTCGGACGGCGTCCCTTCCTATCTTGCTGTTTCCCGCTCCGCTAGTGGTGCCTCTACTTTGCGGGCTTCTTCTTCCAAGAGCCACCAGTTTCCACTCCTGCTGCTCCCGCATCTACTCCTCCTGCCTCCGGCCGCTACATGCCGCTGACTCAGCAGCACTTCGACATACGCATGGCGCAGGCAGAGGAACAGATGACGGATCATACTCGTGGCCTTGGAAATCTGATTCAGTCTCGCTTTCATGACCAAGCATACTTTATTTAGCGCACCATTAGGACCGGGACATGTTTCTGGATTTGAATCTCCAAGATCCTATGTACTAGGCTCCATGCTTTTCTGATCCCAATGCATATGGGTTCATGTACCCGGACGGCATTGATCCTTACGGCGCCTTTCAACAAGCTCAGGATGGTGGGGACGATCCGGCGGACGACTAGGGGTGACTTCCTTTTAGGTGATGGTCTCGAATAATGCATGTTTTAGTTATGTGTGGTTGTCTTTATGTTCTGTCATTTGCGGTCCTTCAGGGACCTTTGTGTGGTTTGGCTTTAGTACTTTGCTGTCCTGCGGGGACTTGGTTTATGTCTGTCTCTTGTTACCAAACTCTCGTCGGGGAGAGTCTTTTTATTTGTCTTTAGTAGTATGCTATCTTGCATGTATTCAAATTTCACTTCCATATATAAATATATGCTTTTTATTCCATGCTCTTGTCCTTATTATTGCTATCTTTTATTTCTATTTTTTTCCCATCTTTGACTAAGTGACAAAGGGGAAGAAAACGTATTGAGGGAGAGTTGTCTACCTACGGGGGAGCTACTCCCTGAAGATGCTATCTCTCTTTTTTGTCAATTATCAAAATGGGGGAGATTGTTGGCACATTTTATTTTGATTATTATCAGCATCTTCGTAGTTTACTTTTCTGTGTCTTCAGATTCTTATCTTCTCAGAAGCTCTACTACTAAAGTCTTTCCGTTCAAGTACAACCTTCCTTTACGTCGAAGACTGAAGCAGTTTCCAGGCGCTCCTTACATAAGACGGCTTCCTCCTGCTTAGAGTCTTCGTGTCTGTCTAGGTATATCTGTAAACACCTAAGGACGGATGACAAATAAAAGAATAAGCCAAAAATCAATTACTTACAGAGCGGCATACCGGCGGCATGCTTCGGCATACCGGCGGTATACCGTTTTTATAGTCCAGAAAGTTGCTGTGACAAATTGTCGGCATACCGACGGCATGCTCCGGCATACCGGCGGTATACCGTTTTTAGCAACCCAAAAGTTGCTGTGACAAATTGTCGGTATACCGACGGCATGCTCCGGCATACCGGTGGTATACCGTTTTTAGCAACACAAAAGTTGCTGTGACAAATTGTCGGCATACCGACGGTATGCTCCGGCATACCGGCAGTATACCGTTTTTAGCAACCTGAAACTTGCTGTGACAAAACGTCGGTATACCGACGGTATGCCGGGACATACCGACGGTATACCGAGTTTCAAATATTTGGTTTTTGAATTGCTCTGACTAGCATTAATGGCCGCATTTAATGCTCTCAAACGGTCAATAATATGACCGTTACTATTTGACTGGTATACCGACGGTATGCCGCTGCATACCGACGGCATGCCGGTCGGCCTGTATCCAGAGCATTAAATGCCACCCACTTTTGGTTTCTCTATAAAAGAAAGCTCCCTCTCTCTTGAGGCTTTCACCAACTCTTGCCATAAATTTTCTAACAACCAAGAGCTCCACCATTAATACTCTTCCAAGCTTTTAATTGTCATCCTCTCCCAAAGTGATAGAGTATTTAAGAGTTGTAAATTTCAATCTTCACGTGTTAGAAGATCAACAAGTTTCTCTTCTCATTTGTTTGAAGTTGGCGAGCCTTCGTAAGAAAACTCGTGTGTAGAAGTTGGCGAGTCTTCGGATCCAAACTCGTGTTGAAGTTGGCGAGTTCTTCGGATCCAAACTCGTGTGTACTATTTGATTAAATAGTAGATTTAAGCCGGAGAGAGTTCCGGGACTGGATTGCCTCAAGCAAGGATACCAGGATACATCTTGTGTTTGATCTTCTCACTCTTTACTTTTATTTGTCATATATTGCTTCTGTTGTACTAGTTATTTTTATTTCCCTATTCACCCCCCTCTAGGGTTCTACACAATTATGGGTCATGGTCTGCAGCCCATTATCATATTGTTCGATTAGACTCCAAGAATGATATGAGTCTATAAAATAAGTAGAATATATCATGATACGAAATATAAAGCACGAGAGGATAATAAGAAATATCACAAGCAAATACCTGTATCATGCAGATGAAGTCAACTACCACATGCTCAGCTAACTAACTCCGTGCAAATCCGCTACCTGAAGAGATCATCAGGTCCTCAGGGGACATAGCAAGATACATAACAACATGCCTATATAACAGTTTAATCATATAATAATATAAACAGGGTATAAACAGGAACTAGACATGAGACTGACATGTGGCTACTGATAGGTAACTATGAACACGGATACGGGAGCAACTATGCATAAATAAACTGCTGGAAGAACAAGTAAACAAGAGATCAATGGAATACCAACCCTCGCCCCGACGTGGACTCGTAGGTCAGTTTCAAGACAAGTCACCCTCGCCCCGTGTGTGGACTCGCAGGTGCAAACGGATAACCCTCGCCCTATGTGTGGACTCGCAGGTTATGGGAACAATAGAGGAATAGCAGTTCAATCACACATACTTGCAGACACTACTCAGTCAAGATACAGGTGACGACACGGTACAACTCAGTCATGAAACAGGTAAGGACAACTCTAGCATGAACCAAAATGTGAACAAGCCTGGTGTAACTATGCTATCAAGTCAGAAACTACTGATATACAAGCAAGACAATAAACTAGTAAACGCGGTATCATATAAATCTATAGCAACTAAGGTAACTAAAGATAACATACTAAAACAGATGAACTATAAGCATAAAAATAAACTGTAGAGGGAGGCAAGGTATCTTGCCTGTGGTCCTTACACAAACCGTAGTCATAAGTCGAGGATGAGGGGATGCCGATCTAGGAGCTGTCAACCTATAACACATATCGTACCATGAACCGTGCACGAAAACTATAAATCAATTCTAATGTTCTAGTTCTAAACTCATGAAATAGTGGCTTGTTGGGTTACTAATCTAATAAGAATTAATTCTGGAATAATTTACTTAAAAACCTAATTTAACATAATAATAATCTGAATATAATCTAAACATGCAAGTTTGGTCATCAAAAGTCGTATTTCTAATTTTGGGAACCATGGCACGCAAATCGAGGCATGCCGTTGACTATTTAGTCAAATGCTGTGAACTCTAGATTTTGAAAGTGCACCTTGGTAGATTTTAGCGCCATGAGTGCGCTGGAATCAATCGTGCCGCAAAATCACACTTTAGTCAAAAGATATCGCCGTTATGGCTAATCGTGACCAAAACGGTAATAAACCGATCAATTCTGAGTTCAACAGAATAACTAAAATACTAGATGAACGAATTAATTTCTGGAAAAAATATATGTCGTAGAGCTCTGTGTTAGCTTTCTGAAACTTCAAACGGTTTGATTTCTGGTTCTCCCGGAATCTCGAAAACACCGAAACGTGTCAAGTTTCGGACAACCGACACTCTACGAATTTTCCAGAAATTTAGGAATAATATATACAAAAATAAATTATATATTCAGAAAGCTTACCTTGATACGAATTCAACAAAAAAATAGCGCACGAAAAGCACGTCGGAGTTGGCGAAAATCGCTTTGGGAAGTCGAGATCTCTACTAGAACTCTCTCTCAAAAAAGGCGGCTAAAATTTTATTAGGGTTTCGAATATAATAGTATATATATAGGAGAGAGAGAGGCGGTTCAGCCTGGGCGCCGACAGGTAGGCCCCCTGGGTGAATTATTGGGTAATTAATTATTTAATTCAGAAAATCATTTAAAAATTATTTTAAGTCCAAATAAATCAAAATAAATTGCAGAAAAATCCTGAAAAATTCTAGAAAATTCTAGAAAATATTTCTAAGTGTATAGAACCTAAATAAAATATTTTTAACACAAAATATTATCATGTAACCTCACAGTAAATTTTGAAAGCCTATAAAATCTAATTTCTATAGGTTTTAATTATATAAAATTTCCCAAAAATTCTAAAAAAAATCCAGAAAAATTCTAAAATATTCTAGAAAATATTTCTAACCTCCTAGAATCTAAATAAAAATAACTTGCCTCTAAATAGTCCCAAATAACCTTATAGTAATTCATGAAAGTCAATAAAATAAATATATCTTTAATAAATAAATATCTAAAAATGTCTAAAAATTATAGGAAAATATAATATAGCTATAACATGTTTATAAACCCTATCTAGAGATCATGTGACCACAAGATGGTCATAAATCACCTGTGGGCTTAGTCACAACTCCTATGATCATAGAAAAATTAAATATAAACTAATCAAATAAAAAAATAAAAAATATATATCATAAAATTTTGGGAAGAGGAGCACTTGTGGGTGGCCATGGGAGAATGGAAGGCGTTGAAGGAGAATAGATGAGTAGTGAAGAGGAGGAAGAAGAAGATGAGGGTTATAAAGGAGTGTGGGGAAGATGAGAGGGTTTGAAAGGTTAGGAGGAATAAATGGGGGGGAGTTTTGAAAAAGTAATTATGAAAGGAGTTAATGGGGAAAGTGGAAGGGGTGGGATGGGATGAGAGGTTATTGGGAAGAGGAGTAGAAAAGATGGGTAGTTAATGAAGATAGGGGTGATTGGATAGGTAGTTAATGAGGGAAGAGGGAAATAAGGAGAAGTAAAAAAGTTGGTGGGGCCCGTAGTAAATGTGACAACTGCAGTCCGCCTCAAACAGGCATACCGTCGGTATGCCGACGGTATACCAATTTTTGGCACAGAACATAATTCTGAACCAAAATTGGCATACCGTCGGTATACAGTCGTATACCATTGGTGTGCCGTTGGAGATGAGCTAAGTGTCGAAATTAATAATGCCCAATTATTGGCAAAAAAAACGAAGCGATCCTCCGGGAGTGGTTTGGTGAAAATATCGGCTAACTGATATGTAGTGTCAATAAAGTCAAGGCGGATATCCCCCTTTTATTGATGGTCACGAAGAAAATGGTGTCTAATTTCAATGTGCTTCGTACGTGAGTGGCAAATCGGGTTTTTCGTGAGATTGATCGAGCTAGTATTATCATATTTAATAGGGATACAAGTATTAGAAATGCCATAGTCTACAAGTGTTTGTGACATCCAAAGAATTTATGCACAACAACAACCGGCCGCTATATACTCGGCCTCAGTGGTTGAAAGAGCAACAAAGTTTTATTTCTTACTAAACCACGATACCAAGGATTTCCTAAGGAATTGACATGTACCGCTAGTACTTTTTCGGTCAATCTTGCATCCGGCAAAATCTGCATCCAAGAAGCCGTGAAGCTCAAAGGATAAAGATTTCGGATACCAAAGGCCCATATTAACGGTGCCCTTGAGATATCAAAAAATACGCTTTACGGCACATAAGTGCGATTCCTTTGGATTTGCTTGATATCGTGCACAAAGACATACACTAAACATGATATCAGGTCGGCTAGCAGTTAGATAAAGTAAACTATCGATCATACCTCGATACTTACGAATGTCGACCGAAGAGCCATCTTCATCATTGTCAAGCTTTGTCGTTGTTGCCATAGGAGTTCTTATTGATTTGGACGAGTCAAGTTCGAAATGCTTGAAGAGATCCTTTGTATATTTTGCTTGATTGATGAAAGTTCCTTTGGGTCCTTGTTTGATTTGTAAGCCCAAAAAGAATGATAGTTTACCCATCATGCTCATTTCAAATTCATCCTGCATTACTTTAGCAAATTCTACACAAAGTGCATTATCAGTATAACCAAAAATAATATCATCGACATAAATTTGAACAAATAAAAGAGTGCCATTAAGAAATTTGATAAAAAGTGTCATGTCAACTTTGCCCTTAGAAAAATTATGTAAAATAAGAAAGGAACTAAGGCGCTCATACCAAACACGAGGAACTTGTTTAAGGTCATAAAGGGCTTTGTGTTGTTTGAAAACGTGATGAGAAAATTAAAAATCTTCAAAGACAGGAGGTTGTTTAACATAAACTTCCTCTTTAATAATACCATTTAGAAAAGCACTTTTAACATCCATTTGAAAGAGTTTGAAATCATTAAAGCAAGCAAAAGCGCATAGCATACGAATGGATTCAAGACGAGCAACCGGAGCATAGGTTTTATCGTAGTCAATGCCTTCCTCTTGGTTATAGCCTTGAGCAACCAATCGGGCTTTGTTACGAGTCACTAACCCATCTTCATTAAGTTTATTTCGAAACACCCATTTAGTTCCAATAATAGGGTGGTTGCCAGGTTTAGGGACAAGTTCTTAAACCTTGTTTCGCTCAAATTAATTTAGCTCTTCTTGCATCGCTATCATCCAAAATTCATCATGAAAAGTATCATTAACATTTTTAGGCTCTATTTGAGAAATAAAAGTCACGTTTGTACAAAGATCACGAGTGGAGGATCTAGTACTTACACGGGAAGAAGGATCTCCAATTATAAGCTCCTTTGGATGATTAGGGACAAATATCCATTCCTTTGGGAGATCCTCTTGAGGAGGCTCGAGTGGTGGAGAATCTTTTGTTGGAGGGGTCACAATTTCATTGTTAGATGAAGAAGGACGAGGATCTCTAATAGAAGAATTCTCCAAACCAAACGAGATGTCATCAACATCATCGGATGAGGAGGATGTAGAAGAGTTAAGTTCATCAAAAGAGATATTAATTGACTCTTCGACAATAAGACTTCTTTTATTAAAAATACGAAAACCTTTGCTATGTATTGAGTAGCCAAGGAAAATACCTTCATAGGCTTTTTTTTCAAACTTGCCTAGGTTATCCTTGGTATTCAAAATAAAACATTTGCATCCAAAAACTTTTAAATACTCAATAGAGGGAATTTTGTCAAACCAAAGCTCATAAGGAGTCTTTTTAGAAATAGGTATAATCAAGACCCTATTTATAACATGACATACGGTGTTAACGGCTTCCACCCAAAAGTATTGGGGGAGCTTATATTGGTTTAACATAATCCGGGCCATATCGCCAAGGGTTCTATTCTTTCTTTCTACAACACCATTTTGTTGAGGAGTTCGAGGGCAAGCAAAATTATGACCAAAACCATTCTTTTCACAAAATCTTTTAAAATCGGCATTGTCAAATTCTCCTCCATGATCACTTCTAATCTTGTTAATAGAAAAGCCTTTCTCATTTTGAACATGTTTACAAAATGCAATAAATTCACAAAAAGTATCACTTTTACAAGCAAAAAAAATAACCCAAGTAAATCTCAAAAAATTATCAACCAAAACAAAAGCATAAAGCTTGCCTCCAAGACTAGCTACTCTGCTAGGACCAAATAGATACATATGAATAAGTTGAAGTGGTCTAGTGGTACTCACAAAGTTGATGGATTTGAAGGATGACTTGGTCAACTTACTTTTCTCGCATTCTTCACACACCATATCCTTTTTAAAAGGGATACTTGGAAGTCCTCTTACAAGCTTCTTGGTTGCAAGACGAGAAATGGTATCAATGTTGGCGTGTCCGAGCCTCATATGCCAAAGCCAACTTTTATCGTTCTTTGCAACTAGGCACCTGTCATTGTTAGTACCTTCGATAAGATATAGAACATAGATATTATTTTCTCTAATGCTTTCATAAACAAGAGATCTACTAGAACTATCGGTAATGAAGCATTTGAGTTTAACAAACTTAATATCATAACTATTATCGGTAAGATGACTAATACTAAGAAGATTGTGTTTGAGATTTGTAACAAGATACACATTCTTAATACAAGGATAAGGAGGAAAACTGATATTACCATTTCCTATAATGTGACCTTTAAGATTGTTACCAAAGGAGACGTGTCCTTCCTTCTTCATCGATAGCGTTGTAAATAGTGAAGCATCACCGGTCATGTGCTGTGAACAACCGCTATCGAGAATCCACTTGCTTCTAGCATAAGAAGGATTCTTCACCTACAACAAAAGTTGAAGATGAATATTTTGGTACCCATGATCCTTTGGGTCCTTAATTGTTAGTCTTAGGAACCCATTTATAAACTTTCATATCAACTTGTTTCCTTGTATGACAATAATTGGAAGTATGTCCAAGCAAGCCACAATAGTTGTACATCATAAAAGATTTAGAAGAAAACGCGTGACTGTTATGCACATGTGAAGCTCTAGTGCGAGGAGTTCTATCATGAGTGTTATGATGATAATAATAGAATGCATGATGCGAGGTGTTCTTCTTAACAAACGGTCCTTTCTTTGTGTTAGAATAGGACTTGTGTGTAGTGTTCTTGTTCATGTAAGAAGTATGACTAGTATTGTGATGAGTGTGGGGGTGTCTTAGAGCATGTGTGTGAGTAGTGTTCTTATTACCTAGTCTCTTACTCTGCACAAGAAGATCATTATACTTAGTAGAAGTATCATATTCTCTTCTATTAGCATCTTGAACTTTATGCATAGCAAAATCATAAGCCCTTCTGAGGGATTGAATCTCATCATCCTTTTTCTTGATGGTGATAAGGGATTCTTGAAACTTGAGTCGCAAAGACTCAATCTCATCCATGTCAGAAGCGAGCAATTTCCCTTTTATATAATAATGATGCTTGAGAGTCTTTCTACTTTAAGTTGAAGAGCATCAACCTCTTTTAGAGATTTTTTGTATTTATTTCTAACACCTTTGTGTTCTTCGTGTAGTTCAAGAATAGAATTCTCTAAGTCATCATAAGTAAGAGTATTTAAAGAGAGATCATCGAGTACCTCATCGGTTGCCATGAGACAAACGTTAGCATTGTGCTTGCAACCTTTGTCGTTGTCCGAATCACTAGCATCGCTCTCACACCAAATACTGGTGTTGGAAAAATTTTTGGAGGAGAAGCTTCCTTTGATAGGCTTCTCGTACTTACTAGAGTCTTTTCTTGTCATGGGGTAATCTCTCTTGATGTGTCCGGTTCTTCTGTATTGATAGCACGACGGATCTTCATCGTTGTCCCATCTAAAGCGGTTGGCTTTGTTGAACTTGAGAAACTTTCGAAAGTGCTTAGCTGTGAGAGCTATTTCTTCATCATCATCCGACTCGTTGTCGTCAGAGCTATCCTTTGAGTAGGATTTTGTAACTTTGAGAGCCAGAGACTTCTCCATCTCTTTGGCCTTCTTCTTCTCCTTCTCTTGCATGGAAGATTCCTCTTGATCTTTCATGTCGAGTTTATTTATCATAAGCTTCCCCATGAGGGTCTCAAGGTTTATGACTGTTAGGTCGTTTCCTTCAATGATGGCGGTAGCTTTAGGACTCCATCCTTTGGTCAATCCTCTAAGAATTTTTCTGATCTTTTCATGAGCAGGATATTCCTTACCAAGAGAAGAAAGAGGATTAATGATATCACCAAAATGAGTAAACATGCAAGTAATAGACTCATCTTGTTTCATCTTAAAGGACTCATATTCTTGTGTGAGTCTACTAATTTTTGATTATTTTACTTGTGATGTTCTCTCGTGTGTGACTTCAAGCAACTTCCAAATCTCATTGGAAGTCTTGCAAGTAGAGATTCTATTGAATTTACTGCTATCGAGAGCACAGTAAAGAGCGTTCATAGCCTTGGCATCTCGACTAGCAAGATTCTTGACATTCTCAGTGAGTTTGTCCCTAAGGGTGTCAGATACAACATCCTCAATAACTCCGGAAGGAGTAGGGAGACCATTTATCACACAATCCCTTAAATCGAAATCTATGGACTTGAGATAAATATTCATCCTAATCTTCCAATAGTTATAGTTGGTTCCATCAAATAGAGAAGGCTTATTTGTGGAGTGTCCCTCATTGTGGAAAGTGTTGATACTAGGGTTAATGGCCATGGATCACTCTAAGGGTGTAAATCTAAATCAAGAGAACAAAGCTCTGATGCCAATTGTAGAACCCTAGAGGAGGGTGAATAGGGAAATAAAATAATTTAAACACAAGAAGCTATATTCTTTAATTAAAAGAGAGAGAGTAAGAAAATCAAACATACGATGTATCCTGGTATCCTCGCTAGAGGCAATCCAGTCCCGGAACTCTCTCCGGCTTAAATCTACTATTTTAGTAAAATAGTACACACGAGTTTGGATTCGAAGAACTCGCCAACTTCTTACACACGAGTTTTCTTACGAAGGCTCGCCAACTTCAAAAGGAAAGGAAGAGAACTGTTGATCTTCTAACACTTAAAGATCAAAAAGTACAACTCTTGAATACTCTAGCACTTTTGGATTGGATGACAATTGAAAGCTTGGGTATAGTATTAATGGTGGAGCTCTTGGTTGTTGAAAAATTTATGGCTTGAGTTGATAAGCCTTCATGAGAGAGAAGGCATCCATTTATAAAGAAACTAAGAGTAGGTAGCATTTGCACTACACCAAAATATATAATTGTAACATATTTTTTTTTCCCTATTTGTAACGGTTATTACCGTTACAGATAAGCAACAGTTATAACCGTGACTTATAAATAAGCATCCGTTAGGAAAGAGCTAATTCTCTATTTTATTTATTTTTGTATTATTTTTCATACTAAAAATTGTTACAAATGATACAGATGAAAATTTCCCTAAAAAAATTTCCCACAACATATTTTATTGTTCCCTCTCTCTCCAATTTACTAAGAAAACTCCCCCCTTCACTGTTGTTTCTCTCTCTATGGAGTTCCTCACTCTCTAGAGAAAACACATCCCTTTCAAGAAAAACCCAAATCGAACCTGCTTTCCTCTCCATCACCGTGAAAAAGTATGTCATGCCCTCTCCATCACCGGCGAAAGAGTACATCCAGCCCTCTCCATACCGGTGAAGAATACATCCTCTTCTTCTCTCTCAAAAACTTTGATTTGATCAGGGTTTGATTAGGGTTTGACTTCAATTTGATTAGGTTTGATTTTGATATGATTAGGGTTTGAGAATTTTGTTTTCTCCCATTCTCTCTCACAATCTCGATTTTTCTTTGATTAGAGCTCGTTGCAGTGGTAAGGATACTGTCGGCCCACCCAAAGGTACTTTCTTCTTTTCTCTTTTCTCGATCAAGAAATTATTGTTCGTCATTGGTTTTATTTCTTATTTATGAATGCTATGCATTTAACTATATTTTGGAAGATGAAATGATTCTGGCAAACTCATAACCTGAATCCTATGAAATCATGACCTGAATGCTGACTTTAAGACTCTGTCGTGCCTCAAACAGTCCTGAGCCATTTGTGTTAAGGCAAGGCCTAGATGCTTGTCTGTGTTGAGTTAAGAGGTTCTTACCTTTGTTTTAAAAGGAAGTCAGAGCTCGTCATGGGTGTGAAGGATTTAATAGAAAGACATGATAATCCTAATAAATTAACAAAGCATCAAATATAGAGAATATGATGTTAATATACTTGACGATGAGGGAGATGTTAAATTTAGATAGTAACGATTGGCATTATTGCATCATTGATAGAATTTATCACTCTAGAAAGCTGAAATATAAGCATCGTATCTATTAGATTTTTAGTTTTCTTGTTTTGTTTGCATTTGAGCATTAGTATAAACTTTGAAACTTCGTGAAAGACTAAAGTATTTTTTAGCTGTTATATCATGTATATCATCATATTATGAGACATTTTTATGATTCATGTTTATTTGTGTGATTACTTGTTTGCTATAAGAAATTGTTTCTTTAATTGGTAACTTACTGCACTAAGGCGTGCACCTTGAGGGGTTTGGAACCTCTGGCGCCTTGGGGCCTCCTTAACAACAATGAATTATATATCCTTTATGTGCTTCATAGCATGGGTTTTATCTGTTGTTATTGCTTCAGGCATCTATTTATTTTTCAAATGAAGTCATGGACTTGAGGTCCTCTTTGTTGTTGGGTCTGTGACAACTTGAGGCATATTTTTTTAGTATAGCACTATTTAATTTTTTGCTGCCTTCTTTTGTGAATCCTATGTACTTTTGGATTTTATCATTAATATAAAGAACATAATGTTTCAATTGCATGTATGAACCTTTGCCATACTATTTAATTTAAACAATATGAATGCAATACATATTTTCTGCCTTAACATTGACCATTTCATACAATTATGTACTTATCGAATAGGTACTTTTTGAATGCAATCAATTACTTTTGCCTATTTGAAATATGCATTTGGAACAATTGGCTCTAATTTGCAATTATTTATTTTGGGTACAAGTTGGTGAATCAAATATTGTTTGCTTCTTCCATTTGCTTTTAAGATTTTTGCGTTTGAAACATTTTCATTAGCTTTGTTCTCCCTTCTACTACTCCTCGTTAAGACGTGGAACATGTTGTCTGAAGCAATCATAAAATTTTCTGTTACAGTAACAAAAATGTAGATTCAGAATAGTAAACTATGTGTCATCTTGTAACAGTAGGAGTAATTTCATTTTGTTGATTTTATATGTTGATGACATCCTGCTTGCTAGTAGTATATGTTTGCTCAAAAAAATGAAGGCTTATCTCATGAAAAGGTTTTATATGAAGGATATGGGAAAAGCACATTATGTATTTGGTATCGAGATTACAAGAAGTAGGGAGCAGCATATGCTGGGACTTTCTCAGAAAAAATACATTGACAAAGTGTCTAAAGATTTGGTGTGTAGAATTGCAAACCTGGAGATTGTTCAATATCGAAAAGAGACAAATTACACAAAAGACAATGTCCTAAAAATGCTTTGCAGAAGAAAGATATGCAGAATGTGCTATATAAAAGGCAGGTTGGGAGTCTAATGCATTTGCAAATACGCACAAGACCAGACATAGCTTTTGCAATGAATATGTTGTCTAAAGTTTAGTCAAATGCAGGTCATGAGCACTCGGTGGCTGGAAAGAAAGTTTTAAAGTATTTAAAGAAAACCATGAATTATATGTTGGTTTATAATGAAATGCAAGTCAGATGCTTCTTATAAATTAAATTTGGATGATTTGAAATCTACTTCAGATTATACATTTTTTTAGTTGGCTGTAGGAGCAGTTTCTTGGAAAACAACAAAACGGACACTCGCAGCAACTTCAACCATCCAGGCAGAATATATGGCCATCTTTGAAGCTATTGGTCAAGCCTTGTGGTTGAAATTTTTTGTCTCAGTTAAAATTTGTGGATTCCATTGATAGTCCTATGGCCATTTACTATGATAATTCATCTGCAATATTTTTCTCCAAGAACAACAAAAGATCTTTAGGTTCCAAGAATGTAGATGTAAAATATTTTGTTGTCAGAAAGTGTTAATGACAATGAAATTGAGGTCGTCAAGATTGGCACTAGAGATCAACTTGCAGACCCTTTAACAAAGGCTTTACAAGTATAAATTTTCCCTGAACATGTTAAAACAATGGGAGCGATGGAGAGCATGAATGCTGAAGAGAAGTGAAAACACTTGGTTTTTATTATGTATAGTATCGTATGTTATTTCAAGAAAATAATCATTGCTTCCTACAGAATTAAGTTGTACAAATTAGTATATATATTGTTATTGAACAATATACTTTGCAGTGATTGTGAAATATAATTTGTTGTCTTATCTTTATATTGTTATAAATTTTTGTAGAACAACATTGCCTATATATATGCTTTATTGTGATCGATCATTATGGTTTTAGCATAGGAATGTTGTATTTATGTGTGATTATGGCAGCTGCACAGTAAGCTTAGAACAGTGGTTTTTGTGAGTTTATATGCATCTTTTACAGTTTTACAGTTTGTCCACGGGTACTAGTAAGAACTTTTGGTAGAGGTAACAGTAGTTTTTAATTTGTCCTTAACTATTGTATTGATACTCTAACATCTGTATTTATATTTCATGGACCCTCAAGCAACAAGGATGAAAGTTCCATGTTAAAAAATAATCTTATATATACCTTCGGCTCTTCACTGAATTTGCAGAACCTCCAATATTTCACAGGTATACTCATTGACGCATCTTTTAATGTATTTGTTCATACTATTGGCCTGCAATGATCTCTTTTTCTTGTTGACATGTAAATTCAAGCTTAGCTATCTTAAAGAAAAATAAGGAATGAAAATATTTAGAGGATATATGTTTTCTCCAGGTCGAACACATTCAAGCATGAAATGGAGAGACCGGTGAACGAATTAGCTTGGCGGATGAGTTAGCTGAGAGGAGCAGCAGGAACACAGGCCTGGACAACCTTAGAAAATTTCAATCACAAGCTCTTGAAGAAAGCTGGTAAGTACATATCTTAATTAGTTGCATTATCCAAAACTATCGAACATCTAGATTCTAGACACCTATGAAAATTTTACTTTGGCCGATTATTTACACAGAAAATTTTGTCAGAAACATAGTCAAACAATTAGCAGAATTTGGGCAAAAGCAATAGAAGGAATTACTGGAAAGACAGAAACAAATCCAACTAATGCACGACAATTTATATAAAAATTAACAGTCCATATTGGCAGCTGAGGTACCAACTTTAGTAGCGGAGCAGTATGATATCAAATTGTTAATTGATACGCAACTCCAATTATTATCTCTACATGCTGTTAACGTTATTGCAGAAGGAGTTTGAATCGAAACAAGCAAACATATTTGATGCTCTTGTGAAGCTCTTTGCACTGCAAAATGCAATCACGGCTATTACTCGATTCATCAAAAGCCATCTTCTTCTACTCGTATGTGATTTTAGATTTGTATACAACAGTTAGTTTGGCAAGTCTTCAGATAAAGAAAAGTACAAATGAAGATTGGGAAGATTGCTACATATGCTATAACCTCAGTGGTCTCTGGCTTCCTTGGCTTGAAGATTGCTACATATGCTAATGCCAGAACAACCTTAGAAGCAAGGAAGGGTGTTGGAAAGGCTTTTATTACTGCCTTCCGATCTGGTGCTGTGATGGGCTTCTTACTTGCTGCGAATGGACTTCTCGTTCTGTACATTACCATCAACCTATTTAAGTTATATTATGTTCACGATTGGGAAGGTCTTTTTGAGGCTATTACTAGATATGGCCTTGGCAATTCTTCCATGGCTGTTTTTGGAAGAGTTGGTGGAGGTATCTACACTAAACCCGCTGATGTTGGTTCTGATCTTGTTGGCAAGCTTGAGAGGAACATTCCTGAGGACGACCTTAGAAACCCAGCTGTAAGTAGTTTTTTTTTGTGAATCCTCGGTACTTTTTCCCCAAAAGACATTTTTGTATAGAATTACGAGAAACAAAGACTATGCACTTTTTTTCTACTCAAGATACCGAAGGAAATTATTTATGCACCCCTGAAGTAGAGTCTAGTCATTCTCTCACCGGCTCTTCTAATCAGTTTGCACATTGAGAAGTTACCAGTCTGAATAATCACGAGAGAATGTGCTCTTGATGGACATGTTAGGCAAGATATTGGCCCAGGTATCTATATTTGTGTTTTTTACTTTTTTATGTACACTATTAGAAATTCTTTCTAAAATGGATTTTTTATTTGTCTCATTCATACCTATAAGCTTCTTGTTCGCCATTTAATTATTTTTCTTTCGTCATTTATTATATTAGGCTATTAGCTCTAGTTTTCACTACCCAGGTCCTCACCATTACTATAAACTATGGTTCAAACTTCAAAGTTCCAGTCTCAGGGTTGACATTAGCAGAGTTTTTAACGTTAATTATTCATGTTGTAGTCCATTTTGACGATTCATAGCATGATAACTGGAAATTTGCAGATTGATGTTGAATGATGAGCAATAGAATATCACTGGAGCTTATCACACAAGGAGATTACAACAATTATGCTCGTGGCTTTCTTCACTGCATTGTGAGAAGCTTTGTTCATCTCCCCCCATAGTTTTTGAGAAATTTATGGAAACCTGCTAGATGGATTAAGTCCACTTCATTATTTTATGTAGTGAAGGTAGCAACAACAAACTTACATTTTGCTTGTTTTATCTATCCATTATTGGGATTCTGGGAATATGCATTTTTCTCTATCTCATGCTGCATGGTATGAGGTGTTGCGATGTTTCTGTACCAATTTTGTTTGTTTCGTTCAGTCAATGGGCATCATTGTCTGCTTGATAACTACCTTGTTTGTGACCGACTTCTTTGAAATTAAGGCAGTGAAGGAGATCGAGCCTGCACTAAAGAAGCAAGTCGTTGTCTCCACTGCTCTTATAATTGTTGGTATTGCGGTTTTTAGTTGGGTTGCCCTTCCCTCATCTTTCACTATCTTCAATTTTGGTGCGTAGAAGGAAGTGAAGAACTAGTAAGCAAAATACAATATTTTGAAGGTAAAGGTTCTTTTATCTAAACTCTAAAATAATATAACTAACTGCTTTGAGTTGGAATTTGTAGGGAACTTTTCTTCTGTGTTGCTATTGGTTTGTGGTCTGGCTTGGTTATTGGGTTTGTCACTGAATATTACACAAGCAACACATATAGGTGAGTGACTCGTCCTATATCATCGGTGTAGCCACCATTGCTTGATGGTCAATGTTGCATCTTATGTGACATTTGTTTCTTCTCTTTCTCAGCCCGGTGCAAGATGTTGATGATTCAGAGCACCCCAGGTGCTAGTTACTGAACCTATCATGTTATCCCAGGTTTGTTCTTCCTAGTGAAGTCTCTTCCACTATATAACCAAACCTGTTTTTCTATATTACTACTTTATTTTTGACTTCTTAAAAATATAGGAATTATTAAAATGAAGATGGATTGGCCTTTGAGACCCAAACTAGCACTTGGAGCGGCAAGGGGGCTGACATATATCTCCATTTCAGTTCAGCTGTTGGGATAGAGACATATCTTCTAAATGGTCTGCTATTTTTCTGTGGAGGCACCATGCCAGCATGCTCATCATAAAAACTAGGGAGTAGTTAGAGTATCTATGATAGATGAATGTTTTTTCTCTCTTACGTTTGTGTTGAGAAGAGAATGTTTGTTCTCCTTTGTGTCCATCTTGAGGGTTAAATCTTGTAATATTATGAGTTGTATTCAACTATTGCAATATGAATATAAATTTATCTGCATATTGATAAGAGTTCATCTTCGGTTTTATATTTCTCTGAAGCTTGTTGAGTTAACGGATAATATATTGAAATTATAATTTTTTTTAGAAAAATATATATTGGTAACTGTTATAATTGTTACAAAAGTGGAAAAAAAAAGTAACGCAATAGCACATTTTTGTAACGATAATAATTGTTACGAAAATTAAATTAGTCACCATAATAACCGTGACGAAAAGCGTTACAAGAATTTATTTTTGTAACGGTAATAACCGTGACGAAAAGCGTTACAATTATTTGTCACGGTCAATTTGTCACGGTTATTACCGTGACAAAAATTATTTGTCACGGTAATAACCGTTGGGAATCGCCTATTTTGGTGTAGTGTAAGCACCTGTCATTGTTAGTGTCTTCAACAAGATATAAAACATAGATATTATTTTCTCTAATGCCTTCATAAACAATAGATCCATTAGAGCTATCGGTAATGAAGCATTTGAGCTTAACAAACTTGATATCATAACCATTATCGGTAAGATGACTAATACTAAGAAGATTGTGTTTAAGATTAGTAACAAGACACACATTCTTAATACAAGGATAAGGAGGGGAACCTATATTACCATTCCCTATAATGTGACCTTTAAGATTGTTACCAAAAGAGACGTTTCCTTCCTTCTTCATCGATAACGTTGTAAATAATGAAGCATCCCCGGTCATGTGCCGTGAACAACCGCTATCGAGAATCCACTTGCTTCTAGCATGAGAAGGACTCTTCATCTCATCGGTTGCCATGAGACAAACGTTGGCATTGTGTTTGTACTCTTTGTCGTTGTCGGAGTCGCTTGCGTCACTCTCACACCAAATGCTTGTGTTGGCAAATTTTCTGGAGGACGAGCTTCCCTTGCTAGGCTTCTCGTACTTGCTTGGGTCTTTTCTTATCATCGGACAGTCCCTCTTGATATGTCCGAGTCTTCTGCATTGATAGCACGCCGGATCTTCTTCATTATCCTGTCTGAAGCGGTTGGCTTTGTTGAATTTAAGGAACTTTCGGAAGTGCTTAGCTGTGAAAGCTATTTCTTCATCGTCGTCCGACTCATTATCGTCGGAGCTATCCTTGGAGTAGGACTTAGTAGCTTTGAGAGCAAGAGATTTCTCCTTCTCTTTGGTCTTCTCCTTCTCCTTTTCTTGTATGGAGGATTCCTCTTGATCCTTCATATCGAGTTCATGAGTCATTAGCTTACCCATGAGAGTCTCAAGGTTCATGACTGTCAGGTCATTCCCTTCAATGATTGTGGTAGCTTTAGGACTCCAAACTTTCGTCAGTCCTCTAAGAATTTTTCTGATCTTTTCATGAGCAGGATATTCCTTATCAAGAGAAGAGAGAGGATTAATAATATCACCAAAACGAGTAAACATGCAAGTAATAGATTCATCATGCTTCATCTTAAAGGACTCATATTCTTGTATGAGTCTACTGATATTGGATTCCTTCACTTGTGAAGTACCCTCGTGTGTGACTTCAAGTAAATTCTAAATCTCATTGGAAGTCTTACAAGTAGAGATTCGTTGAATTCACTACTGCCGAGAGCGTAATAAAGAGCGTTCATTGCCTTGGCATCTCGACTCGCAAGCTTCTTGGTGTTTTCAGTAAGTGTGTCCCTTAGGGTGTCAGAAGCAATATCCTCAATAACTCTGGAAGGAGTAGGAAGACCATTTATCACACAATCCTATAAATCAAAATCTATGGACTTCAGATAAATGCTCATTCTAATCTTCCAGTAGTTATAGTTGGTTCCATCAAATAGGGGAGGCCTATTTGTGGAGTGTCCTTCATTGCGGAAGGTGTTGATACTAGGGTTAGAGGCCATGGATCACTCAAAGGGTGTAAATCCAAATCAAGAGAACGAAGCTCTGATACCAATTGTAGAACCCTAGAGGGGGGTGAAAAGGAAAATAAAAATAACTAGTACAACAGAAGCAATATATGACAAATAAAAGTAAAGAGTGAGAAGATCAAACACAAGATATATCCTGGTATCCTCGCTTGAGGCAATCCAGTCCCGGAACTCTCCCCGGCTTAAATCCACTATTTAATCAAATAGTACACACGAGTTTGGATCCGAAGAACTCGCCAACTTCAACACGAGTTTGGATCCGAAGACTCGCCAACTTCTACACATGAGTTTTCTTACGAAGGCTCGCCAACTTCAAACAAATGAGAAGAGAAACTTGTTGATCTTCTAACACGTGAAGATCGAAATTTACAACTCTTAAATACTCTATCACTTTGGGAGAGGATGACAATTAAAAGTTTGGAAGAGTATTAATGGTGGAGCTCTTGGTTGTTAGAAAATTTATGGCAAGAGTTGGTGAAAGCCTCAAGAGAGAGAGCTTTCTTTTATAGAGAAACCAAGAGTGGATGGCATTTACTGCTCTGGATACAGGTAGACCGGCATGCCGTCGGTATGCAGCGGCATACCGTCGGTATACCGATCAAATAGTAACTGTCATATTAATGACCGTTTGAGAGCATTAAATACGGCCATTAATGCTAGTCAGAGCAATTCAAAAACCAAATATTTGAAACTCGGTATACCGTCGGTATGTCCCGGCATACCGTCGGTATACCGACGTTTTGTCACAGCAAATTTCAGGTTGCTAAAAACGGTATACCGCCGGTATGCCGGAGCATACCGTCGGTATGCCGACAATTTGTCACAGCAACTTTTGTGTTGCTAAAAACGGTATACCGCCGGTATGCCGGAGCATGCCGTCGGTATGCCGACAATTTGTCACAGCAACTTTTGGGTTGCTAAAAACGGTATACCGCCGGTATGTCGGAGCATGCCGTCGGTATGCCGACAATTTGTCACAGCAACTTTCTGGACTATAAAAACGGTATACCGCCGGTATGCCGAAGCATGCCGCCGGTATGCCGCTCTGTAAGTAATTGATTTTTGACTTGTTCTTTTACTTGTCATCCATCCTTAGGTGTTTACAGATATACCTAGACTTTGTACAGACATGAAGACTCTAAGCAGGAGGAAGCCGTCTTATGCAAGGAGCGCCTGGAAACTGCTTCAGTCTTCGATGTAAAGGAAGGTTGTACTTGAACGGAAAGACTTTAGTAGTAGAGCTTCTGAGAAGATAAGAATCTGAAGACACAGAAAACTAAACTACGAAGATGCTATTGATAATCAAAATTAAATGTGCCAACAAATTGTTCATTCTTGTTTTATATAATTCTTGTAGATTGAGATATAGTTTAGATTAGACATGATACCCTATTCTGGACAGCTTATACGTACTCGAGCCGGACTGGAGTCCGCCCGATACGTAGCTGGCTTGCTCACGAGCTCGCGTCCGAAAAGTGGGTACGGGTCGTAACAACAAGCGTCCGTGCTCCTCCTCCACCACTGCCAATCCGTTCACCCCAGTGCCTCTCCCCATGGCTATGATCAAAAGATATTCTCCTCCTCCATGGCTGCCGAAGCGTGGTTTCTGTATTTTGCCAACCACAACGTCTTTAAGGGGCTCACCATTAACTGGAATGTGTTCCCCGGCCATCTCTCCCTCTTCGAGTCGGCCGGCCTCTCCTCTCTTCTTTGGCGTCAGGTACCCGTCTACCCTACGGCGGTGCGCCTGTTCTATTGCAACCTCATTCCAGACATCCAGAACAACGCCATTGAGACAATGGTGAACATTCACCACTTCCGCCTGATGGCTCGAGACATTGCCGGCATTCTTGAAGTCCCTGACAAGGGCGATGCTCTGTCGGGCTTGACGGCTCTCTATTCTTCGGTCGAAGTCTCGTTTGACGAGTTTTGCGCCATCATCTGCAAAGGACCCAACCCTCCGACAATTCTGGCCCTTTTCTCGCAGTTGGAGCCGTTCTACTACGAGCTCCATCGGATCGTCTGCCACACCATCTACCCCAAGGGCGACAACTACGACACGATCACCAACGATGCGCTAGTTTGCATGTACAATATCTACTCTAAGAAGACTTGGTCCTTTCCCAAGACTCTTCTCAATGCCTTTTTCGGCGTCCTGCCCACGGGAAAGCAATCACTCTATTACGGCTCCTTTATCACCCTCATCTTGGAGGCGAAGAACGTCAATCTTTTCCTCTGCCAGTCGGATGGCGTCCCGTCCTACCTTGCTATCTCTCGGTTCGCCCTTGGTGCGTCCATATATCGTGTTTCCTCATCCCAAGAGCCACCGGCTGCTACTCCTGCTGTGCCCTCTTCTACTCCTCCTACTTCTGGGCGTTTCATGTCGCTGACCTAGCAGCACTTTGACATGCGCATGGCTCAGGCGTAGGAGCAGATGCGGGCCAACACTCGTAGCCTTGGGAACCTTATCCAAAGTCGTTTCCATGATCAGGCCTACTTCATTCAGCACACTCGCCAGGACCGAAATGCATATCTGGATCTCAATCTTCAGGATCCTATGTACCAAGGCTCCCGCTTCTCTGATCCCAACGCCTACGGATTCATGTACCCGAACGACGTGGATCCTATTGGTACATTTCACCGGGCTCAGGATGGGGACAATGATCCGGCCGATGAGTAGGTTGCGGCTTCCTGTTGTTGGTGGTGTCGAATATATGGTTGTCTTTTTAGTATGTCTTTTTAGGTCCTTCGGGGACCAGTAGTTTGTTGGTTTGTTGTGTGCAGTCCTATGGGGACTAGTTATATGTTTTCACCTTATCTTGCTAACTCTCGTGGATGAGAGTTTTATCGTGTCTTATGTAGTGTCTTATGAAGTGTCAAGCATGTACCCAATTTCCTACTTCTAAATATATGCATGCTTTTGTCTATCATATTGTTTTCCCTATTATTTGCTATATTTGTTTTATTTCCCATCTTTGAATAAGTGACAAAGGGAGAGAAAACATATTAAGGGGGAGTTGTCTACCTACGGGGGAGTCGCTCCCAGAAGATGCTATCTCTCCGTTTTGTCAATTATCAAAATGGGGGAGATTGTTGGCACAGTTTATTTTGATTACATTAACATCATCTTCGTAATCTAGTTTTGCTCTGTATTTCAGATTGATATTCTTCAAAATCTCAACTACATAAAGTCTGTCCATTCAAGACAAGTCATCAAAGCCTTGAAGACTGAAGAAAAGACCAGCGATCCTTAAAGACAGCTCTCAACATTTCAAGATATCGAGTCGGTACAAGGTCGAGGTCTTTCTGTAAACACTTAAGATTGGATGACAAAACGAAAAGCTCTTCTATTCTTTCAGTCAAAAATCAATGTCTAAAGGAACAACATACCGCCGGTATACTACGACATACCGACGGTATACCGTTTATTAGCCATAGAAAGTTTTGTGACAAAATTCGGCAGACCGACGGTATACTAAGGCATACCGACGGTATACCGATTTATCGACCATAAAATGTTCTGTAAAAATTATCGAAATACCGACGGTATACTATGGCATACCGACGGTATACCGTTTTGTGAGCCATAAAATGTTCTGTGATAAAACATCGGCATACTGACGGTATACTACGACATACCGACGGTATACCGATTTGTTTATCACAAAATGTTCTGTGGTGAATATCGGTATACCGACGGCATACCGACGGTATACCGGTTCATCGAATTTGATTTGTGAATGGACGTGACAAGTTTTTTGGTGGCCCATACAGGACAAAGCATATCGTATCGGTTACGTAACTGTACTGATACGAGTCTACGCATCTGACTAAACTTTTAGAAATATCTATCCACTCTGCCTTGAAAATTCTCCTAGAAATTCTCTACGTCCTTGAAAACTCCATATTTGCTCTTGATTATACTTCCTTGCTTTCCGTACCATTGATTCTCGTTCCTCTTTATTTCAAGGGGACGAACTATCGTGTTGTCTAGGATTTATCTGAAATTTTTAATTATAGTATAATATTGCTTGACTATTGAATAATTGGTTGTTTATAGATATGAGGGATTATAGATGCCATGTGCTCTAGATATCTGTTGGAAGGACTGTTAGCCAGTAGTTAGAAGATTATAAGATTTTAGTGACCGTATTTTGAGGAGTAGTATGACCAAAGGTGGGTAGAATTCCTCAAGTACTCGGAGTTATAAAATGACTAGAGAAGGTTATAAAATATTTTTGAGAAATTAAATTTGAGGAGATTAAGGTTAAGGCAGACTTTCTTTTTGAATTTTAAGGAATAGTTATGAATTAGAATTTCGAGGACGAAATTATTTTTAAGGTGGATAGATTTGTACCTCCCCTTCCCAAAAATTTTTGTAATATTATTATTATTATTATTATTATTATTATTTGATTTAAATGGTGATTTTTAAAATTTGTTTTTATAAATAATTATTTAGTTAATTACTACGGTAGATGACTTTAGCCATGGTGGAGTTTTGAAGTACAAGACGGCTAGGAATCATAGCACGGATAGTGCAGTAGCGTGCTTTGACTAGTGTTTAGCCATGGTAGGGGAATGCCAAGCCATAGGAGTGTCCTAACTAGGAAAACCATGACAAGTTGCGACCTAACCTCTAAAGACGTTTTAATTATTTATTGTTTAGATTTATTGACTTGTAGAAGACCCGGTTGTATCGAACTAGTCTGGACCGGACCCGAACCAAGTCCAAGCCCACGTAGTCGGGTAGTATGTTCAGAGACGATCATATAGATGTATGTTGTATTGGCATTTTACTTTAGTGAATTAGAAAGCATTTTGGAAATGATTGTTATATATGTATAATTTATATCATAAATATTCTTGCTATTAGGTTACTACTCTTGTAAATATGATAATATTCCTGTAGAATGATATTTGGACTTTGGCATCTACATAGGCAATATATATTTGTGTATAAATATGTTCATAAATGGTAAATGATGTGCTTTATATATATTCCCAATAATGTTAATTATAAATTTTAGTATTTAAATTAATGTAATAATTATATATGATGATTGTATATATATATAATATACCTTGGTTGTACATATATGTTACATGGTGATAATATATTGATTGTGTATATATACATTATTTGGTGAGTGTATATATATAGTAGTATACATGTATGTATATGTATATATACGTGAGCGTATATATATATATATATGTATATATTATAAACTCTAGTATAAAAGAAAAGAAATAGATATAAATACACAAAAGAAATATTATAGATAATATTTTATATTATCTTTTAATTTTATTTGGAATTATTTATTAAGTTTTACCTTGTTAGTAAGGATAATAGGTGATAAGAGGAATATAGATATATCTAATTATGGATATACATGTATATTATTTATTATATCTATAGATTTATATATGAAGAAAGAAGAATGAAATAAAACAAATGCATGAACCCAAAGGTCCCCCAACTGAGCCCAATCCCAGGCCCATAAGCCCAGCAGCCCCAAGTCATTTCCCCACGCACAGCTAAACCCCCAAACCGATTGTATGTTTCAACCCCCAACCCGATAGCATATATATGTATAACAGAGGGATCGGAAGAGAAGTAGCAGAAAACCCTAACCATCCCTCACCTCTGGACTACCGCGTGCTACCCTGCCTCGTCGTAGGTACCACCGCAGGGACGTCGGCACAGCAGTCAGCAACTGCCTGAAGTAGGGCACGCTCTGGTACTGTGCATCAGTCCAAACAAGACCATCCCAGATTTGTTCCCAACTTTCAGGTGATGCCTTTCCTTCATCTCGCTATGATTTTTCAAACCACTTGGTTCATTACGATCATAATATATACGTCTTCAACTCCAGTCTTCTAGTTTCTTTTTAAATAGAAGGGATCGATAGAAAAATAGGGCCAAAGTTTTCGAAAAACTGAGTTCCTGTTAAAAACATAACACAGGAAAACTCGACCAAACCCCTAGTTTAGAAGGCGATTCTGTGACAGGATATTCAGTATTTTTGAAATCCCTCTAAATAGGATTATAGACAACCTATACGGAATTAAAACCCTTCTCGTAGTTTTTGATTTTATCATATGTATGTCAGAAAAACGAATCTTGAAAATCAGAGAAAACCATCTTCAAAAACAGAATTATTTTTAGAAAAACCTTCGATACGACGTGCGTCCCGCCAATCCGGGCGACGTGGTCGCGAAAAGAAAGCATCGAAAGGTGAGTATCGGTTTCGTGGACGTGTGGGCTTTGACGGAATTCAAATTTGTCGCGTGTGCGCGACAAATTTGATACGTATCCGTCGAAATTCATCGTATCGGCCTCTGTGTAAATTTTCCAATTACTTTGTGCACGTTCATCAGATCGAGACAAAACTTACACCAGCAGGACCGTATCGTTTTTCTGGTCCTGTATGCCAAGTTTGGTCCGATTCTGAGACAGTTGATCGGATCGCCGTTTCGCGAGCCCCACGATCCGATTCAACGGGCGATTTTGTGCACGGCCTGCCAAAATTCAAAATTGGAGATATCGTGAGGTTCGTATCATCAAATTGGATCCGTAGGCATATAGTTTGACGACTTTAGAGACCATTTACTCTGGCACGCTTTTCGGTGCAAAATGGGTCCAACGACGGACACCATTTTGGCCCAAAATTATCGTTTTGCTCCTGTGTCCAGAATTGGACTTATGGATAGACAATCCAAGCTAATTTGACTATTCTGAGAATATTGGCAATGTCTGTTTCAGCTTTCGGAGACAGTTATGGTGATTTGGACTTATCGGCTTACTAGTTGACTATACTTTGTAGGATCTGCGTGCAAACTCCAGGCAAGATACATTGCCTCCCTCTACAGTTTAATTTCATGTTTATAGTTTTCATATTATTAGTATATTATCATAAATACTATATTTTTTATAGATTTTACATGATTTATTAGCTTTCTTGTCTACTTGCTTTATCTAGTTTCTACATACCGTGTTTACCAGTTTATGATCATGCTTGACTTGACAGTGTAGTTATACTGGCTTGACTGTGTCTTGACTGAGTCGTACCTTATCTTACCAGTACCTTGCTTGAGTCGTGTCATAGAACGAGTACGTATAATTGAACTGCTAAACCCTTGATATTGTTTCCTTGGCACCAGAGAGTCCACTCGGGACGAGGGTGTTTTTCTTGATCTGTTTACATCCGGGAGTCCACACTCGGGACGAGGATGTCGATTATTTGCACCAGAGAGCCCGCACTCGGGACGAGGGTGTTGATTTGACTTGTACCAGAGAGTCCACTCGGTACGAGGGTGTTTACATCAGAGAGTCCACACTCGGGACGAGGATGTTATACTTGCACCAGAGAGTCCACACTCGGGACGAGGGTGCCTTGCCGTGAACTAACCAGAGAGTCCACACTCGGGATGAGGGTTAGTACTAACCAGAGAGTCCTCACTCGGGACGAGAGTTAGTGATTAGTTCAAACCTGCGAGTCCACTCGGGACGAGGGTTTGGTATTCCATTGATCTCGTGTTCGCTTGTTCATCCGGCAGTTCAATTACGTGTAATTGTTCTTGTATTCCAGTTCATAGTCCCCTGTCAATAGCCACGTGTCGTTAGTCACTTGTTAGCAGTGAGGTCATAGTCTCTTGCTATATTAAGTGTCGTTCCGTGTTATATCCTGTTTATATTATCATGCATGAATAAACTGTTAGATAGGCATGTAGATTATGTATCTTGCTATGTCCTCTGAGGACCTGATGATCTCTTCAGGTTAGTGATTACGTGGAGTTAGTTAGCAGTTCTGGATGGCAGATGATTATGACACTTGTAGGTTTCAGATGATTACAATATTGCTTGTGAGACTCAGGTATTTGTCAGTGATATTACATTGTTATCCTCTCGTGCTTTCCTTTCATTATCATGAGATACCATGTTTATTGATTCAGTTTGTAGACTCCTATTATATTCTTTGAGTCTTATCGAACATATATGCTAGTGGCCTGTAGACCACGACACATAGTGTTCGTTCATGTTTCATACACTTATTGTGGATTTGAGATATAGATTTGTTTGCCATGATTTGGCAGTATACCATAGCCTTGACAGCGTTTACGTATTTGAGAGAGGCTGGAGTCCGCTCGATACGTAGCTGGCTTGCTCACGCTCTCGCATCCGAAAAGCGGGTGCAGGTCGTGATAAGTTGTTACTTCCGTTTTTCGTTATGCATATTTTCAGTGTACGTATACGAATTTTGACCCGTATTTTATTTACTGTATTTTCATATTTCTTTATTTTCCTATTGCTTGCCTAGATATATCTTGATTAGGGTTGACCTTGGGTTGGTTTGGTCCAACTTAACTTGCTTTGGGATGGCTTGGTTTGGTTATTTTGATGGTTGGTTCAACATGTTGAACCATCCCCTGTCTTTATAAACCAATTTCTTTCACTCTCTTCCTTTACTCTTTATTTACTTCTTTTTCTTCCTCTTAACTCTCCCACCAACCTAGAGAGCTAGGCAAATGCTAGCTTTTTTCATGAGAGAACTCATTTCTGTTTGTTCCATTTTCCTTCTTACATGATTTCAAGACACTTTAGAACTTAGCATTTTTCGATTTGGTGGATATTTTCTTGTAGATCTAAGTTTATTTTATTTCGGTTTTCCTTGGTTTTGATCTATCAAACTTGTTTGTTTTCAAAATCTAGTTGTTCCATATTTTAGAGAATTTCATTCTATCCTATTTTGACCTATGGAGGTCCAATTTCTGACTTAAATTGGAGGTTGGACGGAGCTTGGAAGCCATGGCTTCCATGGCTCATCTTCTCGAATTTTAGAGAAGATGAGCAGTGCTGCCATGGCCGCATGAAGGCTTGCCGCATGAAGTCCTGCGGTAGTGCTGCCTTAGCCGCATGAAGGCTTGCCGCATGAAGTCCCGCGGCAGTGCTGTCTTGGCCGCATGAAGTCATGCAGACTTCATTGCTTGGCCGCATGACCCCTGGCCGCATGAAGTCATGCGGACTTCATTGCTTGGCCGCATGACCCCTGGCCGCATGAAGTCATGCGAACTTCGTTGCCAACCGCATGAACCCCTGGTCGCATGTAGTCCTGCGGACTGCATGCTTGGCCGCATGACCCCTGGCCGCATGAAGTCATGCGAACTGCATGCTTGGCCGCATGAGTCTTGTCCGCATGTCTTGGCCGCATGCCTTAGCCCCCTGCATGTTCATCTTTAGTATGTAATTTTATGTTTAAATTGCTTACATTTTGTACTCGGCCTAACTTGCGACTACTCGATTTGATAATTGTGAATCTTGGACATATCTTGTATTAACTTAGTCATGAGCACGACATGATACATGAACACGACATGACAACACGAACCTGACATAAAATTCTTGATAAGTGGCCGTCGAGGCGCACTCTTGATAAGTAGCAAGTAAACCTGGCATAGCATGATAAGCTTGATAGTGGCACGTCGAGGCGCACCTCTGACAAGTAATTCTGACAAGTAACAAGTAACTCTCGTCTTGACACCGTGGGTGATTTCTCTTGATTATGTCTATACAAGCTACAAGTCTCGTCTTGCATCATGTCTAGGACATGGATTCCTGAGTACTACGGTCAGGAATTCAGACTGAATCTGGCTAGGGTAATGATTAGATAAATCAAGTAGATCATATAGATAAAGATATTTCGGCTACAAGAAATCCCGTTATCTGGGCGCCTTCCTTGTGGACTTGTAGCCTGCCGTCGAGTAGGGCACATTTCCAGCTCACTATCATGTGGGGCACTTCATGAAACAAGTACTGTAGCTTCCCTTCTTGGAATTTTTTTGAAATGTTTATTTATTTATTTGATTTAAATAGTGATTTTTAGAATTGTATAAATAATTATTTAGTTAATTATTACGGTAGATGACTTTAGCCATGTTTGAGTTTTGAAGTACCAGACGACTAGGAATCATGGCACGGATAGTGCAGTGACGTGCCTTGACTTGTGTATTAGCCATGCCAAGGAAGACTCATCCATAAGTATGACCTAACTAGGAAAAGTAGGCCAAGTTATGACATGACCATTATAAATAGTTTAATTATTTATCATTAGGAATTATTGACTTGTAGAAGACCCGATTGTATCCAACTAGTCCGGACTGGACCCAAACCAAGCACAAGTCCATGCAGTGATGTAGTGCATCCAAAGACGTCCATGTAGACGTATTTTAAGCATATGCATCAATTTATATGTTACTTTATTTTGGGATTTTACAAATACTTTCTTAATTGTATTACGTATAATATATGTATTATAAATATTTATATGACATTTTAGAGTACTTGCACGATTTATTATGGTCCCAGTAACGTGGGAGTATATTGTGTCACTCAATACTCTGGTATTGGTTTATTGTATTTTATTACATATTATTATTTATCGATATTATAATCATTATCAAATATTGGTTATTTCTGTATTCCTAGAATATATATTGAATTATATGTACACATGTATATATGTATAACACTATCCTAGAAGAATATTGCTAAGTTTGGTATTTAGAATTTTCTGAATATCTATTTATGTATAATATATATATAATGTGTGTACGTATATATTATATATATATATATATATATATATATATATATTATATATATATATATATATATATATATATATATATATATATATTATATATGTGTGTACGTATATATATATATAT
>JANAVB010014796.1:23752092-24050940 GCA_029216955.1 Iris pallida | reverse complement strand
TAACGTCGTTCAGCATTCGCCCCGACGTACCCGCGCAGCAGAAGCAGAAGCAGACTTTCGCGATGGGATGTTCTCATTGCGGGAAGCCAGGCCATGTGGTGGCAGATTGTCGAGGGCGCAAGGATTGTGCCTAGCTTGTGGAGCGACAGATCACAAGATAGGACCTGCCCGAATAGGGATAGTTCGTCCTCTTCCAACCTAACCAGTCCATCGGTTAGGGGACCAGCACCTGTGCGCAGCAGCAGTACCCGAGGCCATTTTGCCTCAGGCCCAGGCGGTTCAAGCAGAACCAGCAGCAGTATACCCAAGCCCAAGTACAGAGCAGGCAGAGAGGTTTCCAACAGAGGGGACCCGCAGCTAGAGGACAAGGTCAGGCCATGATGATGACTATGGAAGAAGAAGTTGCACCAGGTGAGATAGTGGCAGGTACTATTCTCGTCAACTCCTCTCCAGCATTGGTATTATTTGATTCTGGTGTATCGTATTCATTCATGTCTGCACGATTCGCGACACGGATAGGATTGGAGCCCAAGTCATTATTAGTGAGGCTCAATATACTTACTGGTAATGGTCTTGTGGGAGTAGATCGAGTGTTTTCCTCGTATCGGATCGTAGTTAGCGGTAGAGAGTTCCCCGCTAGATTCATAGAATTCCCTATGACAGACTATGATATAGTTTTAGGCATGGATTGGTTGAGAAACCAGTATGCTATGATAGACTGCTATGTTGGCAGAGTTGTCTTTAGCATTCCAGGAGAGCCAGAGTTTTCATTTTTTAGAGGCGCAGTGGAGCCATCTTCCCCAGTATTGCGGATGGCAGTAGCAGCAGTACAGTTGGCTCGGATAGTTAAAGAGTTTCCAGATGTCTTCCCAGAAGAGCTTCCAAGGATGCCGCCAGAGCGGGAGATCGAGTTCACCATAGACTTGATCCCCGGGACAGCACCAGTATCAGAGCGAGTCTACAGGATGGTGCCTTCAGAGTTAGAGATTTTGTACAAGATGATTGAAGAACTCAGGACCAAGGGATTCATTCGTACAAGTGGATCGCCTTGGGGAGCCCCGATGCTTCTTGTAAAAAAGAAGGATGGTACGTCCAGGTTATGTGTAGATTATCGTACCTTGAACTCAGTGACAATCAAGAACAGATACCCTCTCCAGAGGATAGATGACTTGTTTGATCAACTCAGAGGGGCTTCGATATTTTTAAAGATAGACTTGCGATCAGGATACCACCAGATCAGAGTCAGAGAGCAGGACATCCCGAAGACAGCGTTTAGATCGAGGTATGGACATTGGGAGTTCCTTGTTATGCCATTTGGAGCGACCAATGCGCCAGCAGTATTCATGGACCTCATGAATCGCATTTTTATGCCTTACTTGGATCAGTTCGTGATCGTGTTCCTAGATGATATCCTGGTCTACAGCAAGAGCGAAGCAGAGCACGAGCAGCATCTCAGAATCGTCCTTTAGACGCTTAGAGAGCATCAGTTGTACGCCAAGTTCAGCAAATGCGAGTTCTGGCTCGATCGCATTTCGTACTTGGGTCACATTATTACCCAAGGAGGAGTGAAAGTGGATTTCCAGAAGATTGTGGCTATCGAGACATGCCCAGTACCTAGTTCAGTGGCAAGGTTCGCAGCTTCCTTGGATTGGCCGGCTACTACCGGCGATTCGTTTCAGATTTTGCAAGAATTTTAGCGCCGATGACCCAGTTGACCCGCAAGGATGTGCAGTTTGCTTGGACAGCAGAGTGTCAGGAATCATTTGAGAAGTTGAAGCGAGGTTTGATAACGGCTCCCATTCTCACACTTCCAGATGGGACCGGAGGATTCACAGTTTATTGCGACGCTTCAGGTAGAGGATTGGGGTGTGTCTTGATGCAGCATGGGAATGTAATATCTTATGCATCACGTCAACTTCGTGATCATGAGAAGAATTACCCGACCCACGACTTGGAACTGGCAGCAGTAGTATTTGCACTCAAGCTTTGGCGGCACTACTTGTACGGAGATAGAGTGGAGATATTTACAGATCACAAAAGCCTGAAGTATGTTTTCACCCAGAAGGACCTTAATATGCGGCAGAGAAGATGGCTCGAGTTATTGGTAGACTACGACGTGGACTTGCAGTATCACCCAGGGAAGGCCAACGTTGTAGCAGATGCGTTGAGCAGGAGAGCCGAAGTTTACTTCCTAACGGCACAACCAGAGTTATTGGCAGATCTTCAGAAGATGAGAATTGAAGTGGTTCTTTCTACCAACGTGGCGTTGATGGCCAGTCTACATGTTCAGTCCAGCATAGTTGAGAGGATCCGGATGGCGCAGTCTACAGATTCCAAGATTCAGCGGCTCAGAGCAGAGTGTGAGACAGGAAGAAGACCAGAGTTGTGCATTCATGAAGATGGTACACTTCGGCACGGTACTCGTCTTTATGTACCCAGCGGAGATATCAGACAGGAGGTCATGGCAGAAGCTCACAGTTCACAGTATTCTATTCATCCTGGTGGTACGAAGATGTACCGTGATATTCGTCAGCATTTCTGGTGGAATGGCATAAAGAGGGAGATAGCCCGGTTTGTCTCTCGGTGTTTGGTTTGCCAACAGGTTAAAGCTGAACATCAGAGGCCCGCTGGACTTCTTCAGCCCTTGCCGATTCCAGAATGGAAGTGGGAGCATGTGACCATGGATTTTGTGACTGGATTGCCTAGATCCCCGGCTGGTCGAGATGCTATTTGGGTTATAGTTGACCGGCTTACGAAGGTGGCTCATTTTCTCCTATTCAGAGTCGGGCAGTCAACGGCTCAGTTGGCAAAGATGTACCTCAGGCAGATTGTCAGGCTTCACGGTATGCCAGTCAGTATCACCTCGGACCAAGATTCAATGTTTACGTCACACTTTTGGCGTAGCCTGCAAGAAAGTTTGGGAACTCGTCTCCAGTTTAGCTCAGCTTATCATCCGCAGACAGATGGTCAGTCAGAGCGTACAATCCAGACTTTTGAAGACATGCTGCGATCTTGTACCCTTGACTTCGGTGGTTCGTGGGAGGATCACCTGCACCTGGTGGAGTTCTCGTACAACAATAGTTTCCAGGCCAGTATCCAGATGGCACCATTTGAGGTACTGTATGGCAGGAAGTGCAGATCCCCGCTAACATGGGACGATGTTGGAGAGAGGCAGATGCCCAGTCCAGAAATAATTGCCCAGACAGTTGAAGTAGTCAGAAGAGTCAGGGATCATCTTCGAGTTGCCCAAGATCGCCAGCGCCATTGGGCCGATGCTCACAGACGTCCCTTAGAGTTTGCTATCGGCGACCATGTATTCCTTAGGATCTCGTCTAACCGCGGCGTCATTCGCTTTGGCGTGCGGGAAAAGCTTAGTCCTAGGTATATAGGGCCGTTCGATATCCTGGAGCGAGTAGGAGATGTATCCTATCGTCTTGCTCTTCCGCCGTCGCTAAGTGAGGTGCATGATGTATTCCATGTGTCCCAATTACGACGGTATATCCCAGACCCGAGCCATATCCTAGACTATTCGGAATTGGTTGTTGGTACCAACCTTTCGTATGAGGAGAGGCCCGTGTCTATATTGGACCGGAGGGAGAAGATGCTCAAGAACAAGACTATTAACTTAGTCCGTGTTGCTTGGGGTCATCACTCTCTAGGTGAGTCAACGTGGGAGCGTGAGGACGACATCCGATCGCGATATCCCGACTTGTTCGACTCTTAAGGCACTACTAGAAACTAGGGTGTCTTACAACGGTTGAAAACCGTTACAAAAACTATATAACCCGTTGCAAAATCAATCTGCAACAGTTATTGCAACCATTGTAAATTTGAGCGTTGCAGATTTCTCTTGCAACGGTTATAGGAAGTTTTTGCAATATTTCTATAAATAGTTGCAAATAACGTATTATGCAACGAATTTTACGTTCATGTGTAACAGTTACATTACGTTGTCAATAATATATTTGGCAACGGTTAACAAACCATTGTAAATACTGATAATGCACAATGATTGATAATTGTTGCCTAAAATGTTTCATGCAACGGTTAAAAATTGTTGCGGATAATAGGTAACGGTAAAAACCAAATACTTTTTTTATTGCCATTGGGGCTCGAACTCCCGACCTACTAAATTATGTGCCTCCTCTCTACCACTAGGCTAGAGGCTCATTTGTATGTAAATACTTATATATATATATATAATATATAAGTACTTATCTCATTTTCATCAGTTGATGATTTTGGATCGATGTTAAATATTTTTTTTTTGCTAGCAAACAAGGAACCAATTAATACGAGTAATTCTAATGATTAAATTCTTATTATGTATAAATAAAATTCAAATTGGAAATTGATTTTGCAACGGTTATAAAAAAATGTTGCAAGATCAATATTTTTGTAATAGTTGTTTATTCTTTGGATAGTGGTTATCATAAACATTATTATTTAACAAAAAATATAATTAACAACATAAATCGTTGCACAATCATTACAAATAATAAGCTCACTTACAACATGTTGCAAAAATTGTTGCGCAACTGTTGCTAGTAATGAGTCTTTTTATAGACTTTATGTAATTGTTGCAAAATATTAATAAATTTTGTAACAAATACTTAAAACCCTTACATAACCGTTGCCCATTCAACTCACTTTGACAACAGTTTCATAAAACTGTTGTTTAACCGTTGTGAAAGAGAAAAACGTTTAGCAAGCATTTACGAACTGTTGTAAAAAGTGTATTAGGCAATGGTTAATCTCTAACCATTGCAAATATATTTAATTTAGTAACGGTCATTTCAACCGTTACGTAACTGTTGCAAATTATAGTTTTAGCAACATCCATATAAGTGTTGCAGTAAAATCGTTGCAAAATGGGGGTATTTTTTGTAGTGAGGTATAATGTCTTCCTTATGCCTTATGCTTTCCATCTCTTGCTTGTATGTAGGATTGCTTGATTGCTTGCTTAAGTGTAGCTTATTGGTGATTAGTATAGCTGGTTCTTATATCTCTAGCATCTTGATTTAAATTCCGAGGACAGAATTCTTTTAAGGTGGGTAGAGTTGTCACCCCCGTTTCCCGTATTTCGTATTAATACTCGTAATTGGATTTTGGCAGGTATTTTTATTTTTCTCGACTTGTGGAATTTTGGGGTTTTCTCGTATTTTGGGTTTTGACATGGCTTGGTTTTATTTTGTGGAGTAGGATTGGTTTGGTTTGGTTTGGTTTAATATGCTTGGAATACCTTAGCCTATGCTCAACCCTCATTCCACCACAACCCACCCTCATTTAATCCCACCTAACTTTTCTCTCTCCTCTTTACTTTCCATTAATTTCCATCTCCTTCTTCCTCCTTCCTCCACCAACCTCCATAGGCAAGTGCACCTTGCCACCAAATAAGCACCATATTTTATTTGTCCATTAGCTAGATTAGGACATGGAGATCAACATTAGAACTTGACATTTTTGAATTTGGAGCTTCCATTTTCTAGATCTAGGTTTTGACCATTTTCGGAAATTCTTGGTTTTGATCTATTAAACTTTAATTTTTGCTTGTTTTGATGCTTCCATGTGGAAGAGAATTCAATTTTACCCAAGTTAGACCTTTGAAAATCCAAATTTGGTTTTGATTTGGCCAAGATATGAAGATTTGAAGTTTTGGTGTTCTTGAGAAGTTAATCTCAGCCTTGGAGAAGAAGACCTCTCGGCCTGCGCTCTTTAGCGCAAGGCTGACTGCGCGGCTCACCCTTGGTGAATGGTGCATCCCCTCCTCGGCCTGCGCTCTTTAGCGCAGGGCTGACTTGCACACAGCCCTCTGGGCTGAACTGCGCATCCTCCCCTTAGCCCTCTGCGCCATTGGCTCATGCGCACTTGACCCCTGCGTACTTGGTTCCATGCGCACTTGACCCCTGCGCCATCCATCCCCTGCGCCATCCATCCCCTGCGCCATTCACCCCTGCGCAGCCCCATTCTCTTGCGCAACCTAACCCCTTGCGCAACCTATTTGCCCAAATGATATGGTTTTATTTCTTGGACTTGGCTTCTCTTTTGTGGATTGGGTTTTGAGATCTTGTTCCACACAGCACGACTATCTTGACCCAACACGACCTGGCACGATTTTTAGTAATTGCTATGACTAGTACGTTTTTCGTGGTTTTCTGTGATTTATGATCCTGATACTCCTGATCTCCTTGATAATGACCCGATGGGGTGCATTCTTGACTTGTAACCTGATAACTTGATAGTGGCCCGTGGCGACGCACTCTTGACTTGTAACTTGTAACTTGACTTGACTCTTGTAACTTGACTCTGACACCGTGGGTGTTCCTGCTTGCTTGCTTGTGAAATCTACCTGTCTTGTCTTGCATCATGTCTAGGACGTGACTCCCTGGTTCCCACGGTCAGGGATTTACACTGAATATGGATTAGGTTAATAACTAGCTCAAACTATAGTTCATGGAGAATTTCCCGTCACAGACAATCTCGTTATCTGGGTGCCTTAAGTGGACTTGTAGCTTGCCGACGAGTAGAGCATATTTCCAGCACACTGTCACGTGTTGCACCCTCTAAGTCACCTAAGGGTATATCGTCTCCTAGGCGATGTACCCAACCATACTCTCAACCCGCGGAAGGATAACTGGATAGTCTGCAGGGCTTGGGACTGGAAAATTCTCACTTGCATCTTGTTAGTAATTAGGCTTGTGATAACCCTAGTTAGTTAAAGTAGTAAGCCGTAGTAATTGCTTGGCCGCTTGTAAATGGATGTTGCCTAGCCCTGTCTAAGTCTGGTCTAGTCCCTGTACTTGGCACTCTTGTGCATGATTGTTTTACTTATCTTAACAATAAATGGGTAGAGACAGAGTGCTATTCAGGCGAAGGGTTACAACCCCGGTCCTTGTTTGGTTTACGGGTTGTAACCTGGTTCCTGGAATGGTTCCACGTCCCTAGTCGTTTATTGCCCTGTTGTTCTCTTACTTACTTGTAGTTTTCTTCCATTTTTTTATATGTTCTGATATGCTGGCTTTTGTTCTTATTTCGTGGCCTCCCTTGTGGCACTTGCTCTTCTGGGGTTTGACCCAGCTGGTTTTGTGTGGCCAGATTTTGGAGCAGCACCCGAGGATCTACCGAACCTCCAGCCCGATGGTGGCGACTAGAAGGAACCCGGGCTACGAGTGGATTTTCTATTTTGTTTCGCTCACTCTATTGTAAATTATTCTTTTGAGGCGTTTAGCCGACGAGTACCTGTTAGCTCGATGCACCTTTACTTACTGTTGCCTGCGGGCTGTAAACATGATTAACAAATCCTAGGGTTGATCATGTATGACTTAACTCTTGCTAGTCCTAGCATTTTGTACGACTAGCTTCATGATCAGCTGATATGTAATATTTGGGACGCCTTTTATTGTATATTTGGTGGTCAAACATCTTGTAACTATATTACTTGCTTGAGATTGAGACAATAGGCTTGACCTTAAGAGACCGTTGGCTTGTAGTAAACCCTCATATCTAGACAGTCGTAACCGTATAGCGAGATGGTCTTCATTTCAATATACGTAGCTGGCTATGTTCGCCCCCGCTCTCCAGTATTCTGGTTCTGGGGCGTGACATGGAGTCCGCTCGATACGTAGCTGGCTTGCTCATGAGCTCGCGTTCGAAAAGCGGGTACGGGTCGTGATAAGTACTATGCACACTGTCATGCATGTGTTGTACTCCAAGTCACCTAATGATTCTTGATAACTCTTGCACTTACATCTGGATAACCTGGATAGTCTGCAGGACTTATGGCCGTAGGAATATCTCATTGCATCTTGCTAGTAACTAGGCTTGTGATAACCCTAGTTAGTTAAAGTATAAAGTCATACTTATTGCTTGGTCGCGAATGTTGGATGGGGTCCAATCTTGTCTAGTCTTGTTTAGATCCAGTACATGGTTATCTCAGGACATGCTTGCCTATGCTTTACTCTTGTCGATAATTGGTTGGAGACTAAGCTCTGTTCAGGTGAAGGGTTACAACCCCGGTCCTCGTTTGGTTTAAGGATTGTAACTTGGTTACTAGAATAGTCTCTTAGTTGTCTCATCGTTTATCACCTTGTTTTCCCTTAACTCATGTCTTATGTTATTATTTATGTCTCATGTGCTAATATGCTGATTTTAGTTCTTAAGTGAAGCCTCCCTTGTGGCACTTGCTCTTCCTGGGATCTGACACAGCTGGTTTTGTATGGCCAGATTTTGGAGCAGCACCCGAGGATCTCCCAACCTTCCAACCAGATGGTGAACACTAGAAGAAACCATGACAACGAGTGGGTTTTATTTTGCTCTCCCACTCCATTGTAAATTATTTTTTTGAGAAGTTTAGCCGCCGAGCAAGTGTTAGCTCATGTTGAAAACTTACATTCCTTGTCTGCCTAAGGGCTGTAACGTGATTGACAAATCCTAGGGTTAATCATGTATGACTGAAACTCTTGCTAGTCCTCGCATTTTGTACGACTAGCTTCATGATCATCTGTATATGAAGTGTATGAGACGCCTTACTATTGAATATCTGATGGTCTAACATCTTCTAACTATTATTACTTGCTTGAGATTGAGACACTAGGCTTGTTCTTGACCATAAGAGACTGATGGCTTGTAGATAAATTCTCATACTTCTAAACAGCCGTGACCGTATATCGAGGTGGATTACACTTCTATATACGTAGCTGGCTGTGTCTATCCCCCACTCTTCAGTATTCTGGTTCTGGGACGTGACATCGACCGAGCGGGCCTTCGAGCAGTCGTTGTATGGCTAAGTCCGAACGCCGTTGGCGTTTCGATTCCTCCGATTGACTGAGCGGGATGGGGCACTACAATAGTATACCTGGATTCGGGTTGGATTTGGATTTTGGCCCCGATAGCCCAGCCCGGCCCGGCCTAGTCAAAGCCGGGGGCTGAACCAGTTTTGTCATAGTCGATCCGGTCAACCCAGCTCGGTCGGTGACCCGAGTCAGACCCGGTGGTAAACCGGTTCCTCCCTGTGCCCCCTCCCCCCCTCCTCCTGCGCATGCGCGCACACACATATATATATATAGGGTTAATTTATCAGGATGTCCCCTAATACGTCCGTTATTTATAACGTTGGAGGGATATTTTGGTAAATTATCCTATACTTTCTTCTTTAGCACATGATCTTCTAATGATCCCGGTGTCCAAGGAAACATTGGGATCTTACTTTAGTGCAGGTTCAAGAATGCTAAGCAAAAAGAGAAGCATGATACTGCCGTATATTTTGGAAAGCATTTGCGTTCAAGATTTGGTTCGTGCGAAAAAATAAACTCAAATTAAGAGATGAATGTGCCGATATTAATGAACTGAAACCCTACTGGAGGAAGAGAAGCTGGACAATAAACTGACCAAAAGACCGAATACTTAAAGAAATTGGACCAACCCGGACCAACTAGGACAAAAAAAAGTAAATAAAATCTTTAATTTTATTTTTTCCAGTTTATAAAAATTGTTACATCACATTTCTAAATTTAATAAAGTTTTTTGAATCATACTATTTATTCCTTGAGCCTTTTTTTTCAAAATTTTGTTAATAGGGCCAACTAGGACCGGCTTCGAACCAGACGGGCCCAGCTCGGTCAGGCCGGCCCACTGCTCATCCGGGTTCGGACCCGGATTTAAAATTTCAAAACTCCGGTTTAGACCGGACCGGTCCGGCCCGACTCAGAACCAGTTTAGTCCGGTAACACTGGACCAGACCGGTCCGGTCCGAAACACATTTGGACATATTTTTGATATTTAAATGCAAATTAGCAAAAATAATCTAAACCACCGGCAAACGCGTTTTTTTTCTTCTATCCGTCGGTCCCTTTCTCCGTCAAAACTCTTATAAATAGTCCTCGTCTCGTCGTTTCTGTATCTTTTTCTTCTATTTTCTTTCTTTCTTACTCCAGTAGTTCTTTCTCAAACTTTCCGCAACAGTCCCTCTCTTCTTTCGTCCTCTTTCTTGAAAAATTTCTTCCCACTCCCTCTTCTTCTTCTACTCCGACGCTGTTCTAAACTAGGGTTTCGGTCGCCATGTCGGTGAGCTCCTCTCTCTCTCTCTCTCTCTCTCTCTCTCTCTCAACTCAACTCGGTAGGTTTCTTTTCCTATTTGTGGAGATTCAAGAAATTCGGCATCGGATCCGATCTCATTTCGCTACGATCTGGACTCGATACCTATTATGGCGCGCCAGTGTCGTGTCCGGTTCGACGCGACACGGACACGTCGTCGTTTTATAGGTTTGGTCATGAGATTGATGTAGTAGTTGTGCTATTTATAGTTGCGCTTCTAGGTTTATGATATGTAGACTTTCAAATGATCTGGATAATGTTTTTTATATCTAATTCCAGTTGTATGGATACAAACGACACGGTACGGACACAACGAATCAACGATACGGACACTGAGCTACGGCACTGATCTTGGCGTGCCTTAGCGTATTTTGGAGCTATGTTGCACGGATATGAACACAGCATGGCACATGCATGCCAACACCGCGACACGGATCACAATAGCGATGTTTTTGGCGTGCCCGTGGTGTATTTTTCGCGAGTCTGTCATGTCCGATACATGTCCGACAAGCCATGCATCGTGTTGTCGTGTTGAACGTGTATCAGAAACATCGCACACACTCCAAAATGCACCAGGAGACACCACAATAGGTGTTTTGTCCATGTTGCCGTGTCCTTTATACGGCGTGTTGTATCCGTGTCCATGCAAGGTAGCCGGCACATGGCATAGGTTTTCGGTGCGTCAACGCTTCCTAGTTTTCTAGTGTCTCCTGTCTCTTGTCGTGTATTAGTTTCAGACATGGATATGATACAATATGGCTCCAATTTTGGAGCACCAGTGCATGTTAGGGTTTTATTTATTTTATTCTTTATGATGCCTATAGAGCCTATGGAGAATGTAGCTGGGCACCATTTAACTGTAATTCCGTGGATTTTATTTGTATAGTTGGTTGGATAGCAGTTCCTAAGGCTGTTTTCTATGAATTTATTTATGTATTTGATTTTATGCCGAGAAGTTGAGAACGCTTTCAAAGTAGCTTTTTTCAATGATTTTCATCTATCCAATGTCGTTTAAGTCTTGTTTAAAGAAATATATGTTCAGAAAACATTCAGACCTGTTTCAAACTATTCCCGATGGATGTGATAATAGTTTTATACTACACTTGTGCTTTATGATGATTTTGATCATAGTTTGTACAAGAACTATTCGACAAATTGAAATCTGATCTGGAATGGACCCATTTATACATATCTTGAGTATGTTGACAAATAAACAAGTTTGCATCTGTCGTTGTTATACATCCTATAGAGTTCATTTTTTTAGAATCTAGATTCTGCGTAAAGTCTCAACACTTGTTCATATAGCACATTTTTTTACTGGTTATCCTATACCATTGTTCTAAAAGGCGGTCTAGGCGGCCGCCTAGGCGCCAGCCCGATGTCCGCCTAGACCCCCCGATGTTCGACTATGCATGTTTTGGCGCTTTATGGATTTTTTTCATGCAATTTTCAATAGGTTTTTGGATTTTATTTATTTAATTATTAACCGCCTAGATCTAGGCGACCGCCTAGGCGGGCTAGGCGCTAGGCGGCGAGTGCCCGCCCGACTAGCGCCTAGCACTTTTCACAACCTTGTCCTATACTATATAATGTAAGGTACTTTTTGCACTTTTATATTTGTCTTCTCCCTTCTGCTTTTTGTACTTCCTAAAACAACTATGGGTGAGGTGATAGGATGATCGTATTGTAAGCTCACACAACTTCCAATATTCAATGGATCCAACATAATTTCGCTTATAAAAATAAAAGAACAATCTAAATAGTCATTAGCTAACAACCTAACTGAATATGCCTCCAATAAACTCCTGCATCCATTAATTGTTTAATATGAATTCTCTCTCTTGTTCCCGAATTCGTAAGATACCAAATTTCAAACTCACTTTTGTAGTGTAACTGTAAGGTTGTTGTGAACTATATTTGAAGTTCAATAAGCATGATTAGGGGCAAAATCTTAAGAGAGGTGGTATCTTAAGTTTATTTTGCCAAATAAATCAGATGAGAAGGATTTTATCTGTCATCCATAGCAGGATGTTATATGTGGGAGGAGTCCTTGGGAAACTGGATGCATAGGGTTTAGGGTTTTAAACTTAGAAGACACTTAGCGGATGTGTCTTTTGGAAACTGGATGCATAGAGTTTAGGGTTTTAAACTTAGAGGACACTGAGCGGATATGCATTACCATATTTGCATGTCTAGTGGTCAGCAGGTGGAGACAACGCATCCTGGCTAGGTGGCTTGGGTCCCACGGGGAAGCATATTATTCCTTCCAGTTATGTCGGGAGTTATAAAAAAAGAAAAAAAAAGGAATATAGATTCAAATTCAAATATTGTTTATATACTGTTTATATACTAAATCAATGTCCATATTGGTTAAAGGAGATAGTTATTGGATTGAATACAGATGTGGATCAGATATTGCCGAGTAAGACTTAATAAATTATCAAGGAAAGGAACTTAAACCTATTAGTAAGGAATGGAACTTTAACCTATAGTTTTAAAAGCTAAAATTCTACCCCATTTGTTTGATATTTCAAATAGATGGATATCAGAGATACATATATGTTGAAATGCATTTATAAAGTAGGATAGGAATTGGACTGAATACATATATAGATTTGATATTGCTAAATAAGGTTAAGAACTAAATAAGGTTAAGAATTTATAAAGTTAAAGAATTTTAAGTTTTAACATATACTATAAAATCTAGGGTATTCAATACAATGCAGATAATCTGAACATAGAAGTGCAATTGAAATGAGTCTAATATCTCAGATAATTTTATTGAGGGCTACTGCCTACTACTTATAGAGGGTCCAACCCCTCTTCATATTACATCTAACCGATGTGGGACTAAAGTCCCTTATTTACTCTCAACACTCCCCCTCAAGATGGGCGATAGATATTAATCATCCCCATCTTGTTACATAGCTTTGACAGACTCAATGAACTAAGATCCTTAGTCAGACAGTCTGCCACTTGTTCTTCTAAGCGAACATAGTCAATCTTCAGTATCCCTTGTTCCAGCTTTTCTTTGATGAAGAATCGATCGATCTCGATGTGCTTTGTTCTGTCGTGCTGAACCGGATTGTTCGCTATACTTATCGCAGCTTGACTATCGCTCAGAAGGTGCAATGGTGTCCCCTTGTCTAGCTTCAACTCTGTCAGCAGCGCCTTTACCCATAGCATTTCTGATACTCCTAGAGCCATTGCTCTGTATTCTGCTTCAGCTGTCGACCGTGCTACCACTGACTGTTTCTTGCTTCTCCATGAAACCAGGTTTCCTCCTACAAAAATACAGTATCCTGTGGTAGACCTTCTGTCGTCTATGCAGCTTGCCAAGTCTGCATCGCAGTATCCCTCAACATCTGTGCATCCATTCTTCTTGAACCACAGTCCTTTTCCCGGCGTCCCTTTCAGATATCTTAGGATCTGAAATACTGCATCCATATGACCCGTTCTTGGATCATGCATATAGCGGCTTACAACACTTACTGCAAATGAGATATCAGGGCGAGTATGTCCTAGATAAATCAGTCTGCCTACTAGCCTTTGATACCTTTCGCGATCAACAAGCTCTCCTACTTCTGCTCCCATCTTGCACTTCTGGTCAATTGGAGTGACTGCTGCTCGGCATCCCAGCATTCCTGTCTCCTTCAGCAGATCTAGTGCATATTTCCTTTGTGAGAGAACAATTCCTTGTTCACCATCACACACCTCGATACCTAAAAAGTATCTCATCTGTCCTAAGTCCTTCACCTCAAACTCCTTAGCGAGTTTCGACTTCAGCTTAGTGATTTCATCAGCATCATCACCTGTGATCACTATATCATCTACATATACAGCAAGTATAGTAATGTGGCCCCTTGCATGCTGGAGAAAGACAGTATGATCTGCATTTGTCTGATGGTACCCCATGCCAGTGACAGCCCTTCTGAATCTGTCAAACCAGGCTCGAGGAGATTGCTTCAGCCCATACAGCGACTTCTTCAGTTTGCATACTTTTCCATGTGACGTTCCTTCACCTGAATCTGACATAGAGTAGTACTCCGGAGGAATCTCCATGTATACTTCTTCTTATAGGTCTCCATGAAGAAATGCGTTCTTTACGTCTAACTGATGTAGCTTCCACCCATAGTTTGCTGCAATGGAGACCAGCGTTCTTACGGTACTCATCTTCGCTACTGGGGCAAAAGTCTCATCATAGTCGATGCCATATGTCTGGGTATAGCCTTTTGCAACCAGTCTCGCCTTGTACCGCTCAACTTTTCCTTCTGGTGTCTCCTTCACTGTGTACACCCATTTGCATCCCACAGCTTTCTTTTCTTCAGGTAATGGCACCAGCTTCCATGTCTTATTTTTCTCTAGTGCCCCAAGTTCTTCCATCATTGCAGCTTTCCATCTTGGGTCCTTCTTTGCTTCCTGCCAATTTTTAGGTAAAGAAGTGGAGTCTAACGAAGTGAGGAAGGCTTGATAAGTCGGAGAGATATTAGAATAAGACAAGTAGTTGGCGATATCATGTTCATAATCTTGATAACGAATATGAGCCTTTCCCGCATTAATGCGAGAAGACCTCCTTAAGGGAGCAATAGGTGGTGGGGAAAGCATACCATCCGAGTCGGAGAGACCCGCTTCCGAATCCGAGTGATCCGATACGGGAGTAACATCTTCAGGAGTTGGAGCAGGAGTAGACGAGGGACTTGGCACATTTAGCACAGGGCACGGCACAGTACTGGACCTCTGCTGTCTTCTTCTGTAAACTTGGAGCTCCTTTTTCCTTGTCTGCTTCTCCCCCTGCGTAATGTACGTATTGTCTTCTTCGTCCTCCGTATCAGTATCATCGATGCTTTCTCCCCCTTTCTTCCAGTTTGTCACGACATGACAAGGTACCGATCCGACAACTACGTTTGGGCGTACTACCTCCCCCTCACGTCTAACACCCTCTGTGGGAGGCGTGTCCCCAAACGCAGAACCTTCGTCCGAACCATAATAAGGTTCCAGCTCTCTGAATATAACGTCCATGCTGACAAACAACTTCCGTTCAACCGGGCTCCAGTATACGTAACCCTTCTGTGTCCCGGTGTACCCAACAAAGACACACTTAACTGCTCGAGGATCCAGCTTACCAACACCAGGCCGGTTATCGTGGACGAAGCATACGCAACCAAATACTTTCGGAGGAACGGTGTACGCAGTTGTCCCCGTGAGCATCTCCAAAGGCGTCTTCCAGTCCAGTAATTGAGAGGGCATCCTGTTGATGAGATAAGAGGCTGTCAAGACAGCCTGCCCCGACAAAAATTTAGGGACATTCATAGCCAGCATCATTGTCCGAGCCACCTTCAGCAGGTGCCTATTCTTTCGTTCGGCAACACCATTTTGAGCCGGTGTATAAGCACAAGAGGTTTGATGCAGTATACCATGAGAGGATAAATACGCAGCAAACCTCTTATGGGTATATTCCGTCCCATTATCCGACCGGAAACACTTAACACGAGCATTATACTGTGTCCTCACCCGTTGATGGAAGCTTAGAAATGCCTCGAAAACATCACTTTTATTCTTCAGCAGGTAGACCCACGTTACGCGGGTAGAGCAGTCAATAAAAGTAACAAACCATCTATAACCGTTAACACCGTTGGTAGGACAAGGGTCCCACACATCGGAATGAATCATATCAAAAGCAGCAGAACATCGATGCCCAGAACTCACATAGGAGCTTCTGGTATGTTTTTCCAACTCACAAGCATCACAAACCAACAACTCTTTATTTGCTTTTTGAAATAAGGACGGATACAATCGACTAATAACGGGAAAAGAAGAATGTCCTACACGCTGATGGTGGAGGAGCAGCTCGGCTTCGACACTTCGACTTCGGACTTCCGGTGGTGCTTCTGCAACCAAAGATGCCAGTGCTCTATCCAGACCGTTCCTGTCCAAGTACTATAGACCCTTATGCCATGTGCCAGTGCCTAGTCGTCTTCCCGTTCCCTTCTCCTGAAAAGTTACCTTAGGAATATCAAAGGAAACAATACAGTTTAGATCAAGGATAATGGCGCTAATGGATATAAGATTGACAGGAAATGAAGGAACATGTAAGACATTAGATAGAGTGATGGAAGGAGTGCAATCAACAGTGCCTTTACCCGTAACAGGCCTGGAGGTACCATCAGCAGTCTGAATGCTCTCTGGAGGCGTTAGAGGAGAGTATTCCCGGAACTCACCTCGGGAACCCGTGACATGACAAGATGCCCCAGAGTCCATAATCCAAGCTGGCTGAGAGACAGATGCAAGAGCACGCGGAGGTATACCGGCACTGGTTTGGGAGAAGTAAGTGCAGTAATCTCCTGTAGTGGACGGCGCCCCAGGAATGACTTGTCTTTCACCAGAACCAAGCTTTGAGCCGCGCATCTTCTCGAGAACTTCTCTCTCAAAAGGAGTGATGTCCGCCAGCTGATTGTCCCCACCTTCATCCGCCAGATGCGCCTTGTTGCCTCCAGAGTAAGTACCCCTTCCACCACCGTAGCTGCCTCGACCACCTCGTCGTCCACTGCGACCACGACCCCGACCATTCGAGGGAGTACGTGTCGGTTTTGGGCAAAAGCGGATGTAATGTCCTGTGTCACCACAGTTGTGGCAAACGCCTCCCGTAGAAGGAGGCTGTGTGAAAGTGGCAAGAGCAGATGTGTCAACTCCGGCCAGCTCCCCCTGGGAGATACCTTTGGTAGGCACCAGCTTCAACCGTGCTTCTTCTTGTGCCATGACAGCTATGGCGTCTAATGTCGGCAGCGTCGGTTGTGCGAGAGAGAGTTATGGCTCTGATACCAAATTGAAATGAGTCTAATATCTCAGATAATTTTATTGAGGGCTACTGCCTACTACTTATAGAGGGTCCAACCCCTCTTCATATTACATCTAACCGATGTGGGACTAAAGTCCCTTATTTACTCTCAACAAGTGCTATCCCTTTTACTGTCCATGTTTCAAATAGAAGGATATGAGAGATCCATATTTGTTGAATTCTAGATATAAAGTAGGATGTTTATCAAGTTAGTTGTATTTTGCACAACGCTGCTAGATATGGCCCAACAGATTAGTTTTGGGTTCTCTGGAGTCTAAATAGCACGCCTCCATTCTTTTATTGCATAAAGTTTCCTATAAATGAGAACTTTATAGTATAATTAAATTCAGGATGATTAACTGGTCTTCCAACTCCTAACATTTGAATAATTACAAACCTTTTGATTTTTGAATGTGGACAATATAAAAAAAAGCAATTCTTGAAGGCTTATTTGCACTTATAACTTCAACTTGCATCACCTTTTGCCCATCAAGCACCCGTAAAAGAATTATGTGCACTTGAATGTCTTGAACTTCTGTTGCAACCTAATATTGTAACATTGTTAATGGGAAATTGTAAAATTGATCTTCTTGCCCTTGTGTTCAAATTAATTTTTAACATAACCCCATCTCCACCACCATCACCATCACCACCTCCATCTCCTCTTCCTCTGCTGTACTTCTCTTCCTCCACATTGTGGTGATGGATTTTGTTTGGATCTGTCGGTTCTCTAACCTCAACTTGCACATGTTCCTAGTGAAACAACATTGTACAATTTCATACCCAGACATGATAGTGAAGCTGTATATCTACTTTTATAACCACAACTCATTTATACACTTCCATTTGTGCATATATTTACTGGGAAACTCATGAACTTGCTTACCCTTAACTCTTTCTTGTTTGTATAGTTGAAGGGATAAGGTTTAACAACATTTTAGATGTTCTCTATGGTTGGCATGTTCCTGACCTCTTACTGTGCTTCCGAACCCCCTCCACCACGCCCAACAAAAAAAAGGGATGGATTGCCGATTTCTTATTGTTTGGTTTACTTGTTTTGGATCTTATCAATTTTTATGTTTGGCTCTTTGAGTCGGACAGTATGGAAAGCTAGTCCTTGAACTTAACTTATGCCCACTGATAAGTTGGCTTCCTGCCTTCAGAGATCTGGCATTCTAAGTTCTAAGTAAGGCTGGCAATCGGTTCATGATCAGGTCGACTCAGTAATACACAACCCGAAGCTGGGCCATTTATGCATGACCCGTTTAGCCTAGACCCGAACATGGGATGTGAATGAACAGGTCAACCTGACCCATTTTCCTGGTTAATAGATGGCTTGGTTGGATGGGCCTATTTTTTTAAGAAAAAAGAAAACAAATCCTCTCAATTTAGATATGACAAAGATGCGATGGGAAGTGCTAGAGTGGATGTGGCGGCGAGAAGCGTTGCAATTGAGTTTTAGAGGGGTTCAGAGACGAAAGAAATCAATTAGAAGCATAGGCCTCTGTTGAAAAGTATGTTAGTTATCTTCATTTTATGCATTTATTGCTATGTATTTTCCATTTCTAGCTAGGGTTACTAATGTCCTTTTATATGCTTTCTAGTCCTATAGATATTGGCCAAGAGCTCTAATAATTTTCTATCCTATTTAGTTACAATGTAGTCTTTATTTTTTACATGGCAGAGCAAGGGACAATCCTGGCGTTGACTTTTCCCCTACATGAATCATAGACATCCACTATCATCGTTTTCTTTAGTACACCTTAGCCTCTATTCCCAAACTCTTACCAAATCTCCAGTTTCCATTTCCACTCTTATTCATCATCTCCTTCTTTATCTATCTTCCTCACCAAGTCATCCGAACCCTAACCCTAATTTATCCTCTTACCCCTCCTTTGCAGTTGGAGAAGCCTGAGGACTCCTACAGAACCTTAGCCACCATCTTTGGTCTGCAAGTTTTTGCGTTCATGGCTCGAGATTCAAATTGCAATATGGTATGGAGTATCCAAATCCTCTATGATGTGTGCGATCTCGACTATTCGTCCTCGGTGAGGTCGCCTGATCTTCTCAAGCGGATGCTCCTTCCTGGAAGACGACGCCAACCCTATGACATATGCAGTTCTTGAGCACTCTTCTTCGACTTCTGCACCACATCGACACTTAAGACTCGAACCGTATCGACTCTCCTCCAGTCTACATGTGCCTTGCTGACTTCCTCCTCTATGACTCCTGCTCACGTCGATGTTTATTTCCTGCCAATCATGAGACGTGTCCAGATCTCCTTCTTCTTCGTCAAGAGCTACTTCTTCCTCTCCGGTTGCTAGAAGGGATGTCGACTCCGACCACAACTCCAACTATCATGTGTTGAGTGGGGTATGGTTACATATTCTTCTTCTTCTTCGATCCAGATCTAAAGCCTAGCCATGGAGTCATCTTCCTCCTCCAGCCCTTTGTTCTGTTAGAGCTTTGTTCATGCCTATTGTTGATCGAGTCCCTCTTTGTGTCCACCTCCTCTAGCTCGAGTCCAACCTCCTCACTGACAGCCGCGACTCCAACGACAAATGTTGATCCTCTTTGATCTCCCTTCTTTGATTGATCCGTGCGATGACTTCTAATCCTCTTCGGCCTCCCTCTTCTTCGATTGATCTAGTTTGGACTAGTCCTTGTTTGTGTAGGACCGATTGTAGGAACAGGTTGTAAAGCGTAATACTCTAGAGGGGGGTGAATAGAGTAGGCAGCGGAAATTAACTATTTAAAAATGTTAGTAACAAGATCACAGAATATATATCACAGATAAGTAAATAAAAAGTAGAGAGTAGAGAGCAAACGCAAACACAAGGATGTATACTGGTTTCCCTCTGTTGAGGACTAGTCCAGTCGGAAGAACTCTAGCTTCCAGTTGAATCCACTATGGAAAATCACCACAAGTTTTCATCCGAAGATCTTGCAACTTCTACAACGCGAGCTTTGATCCGAAGTACTCGTCCAACTTCAATTGTGAAGTGTGTAACTTCAATCAAGCCTCCGATTACAACCGCTCTGAAACTTCTAGACCGTACCGTACTGGCAAATCGACTAGAGGATTGTAACTGGCTTGGGATTTGAAAATGAATAGCTCAGAACACTTTGGAAGAAGCAGTAGGCTTATAGAGAAGAGATATGAAAGTGAATGAGTGTGTTGAAATGATCGAAATCCTTCTCTATTTATAGTTTTTCCAAAGGCAGAATTCTGACAGAATTCGGGCAGAATTCGGACAGAACTCTATGAGAAAATCTCGGTGGGATCCGTAACTGCAGGAAGACCAAGTTCAAAAAGCAACGTTCACTAACCGAACTCTGGCCGAATTCGGGCCGAACTCTGGCCGAATTCTCCTGGAGTTCTGTTGGAGTTCTGTCAGGGTTTTTGTAAATTGGTTTTGGGCTTTTTGAAAAGTCAAACAGTTAGGAAGTAGTTTGGGCTTTTGTAAGTGGGCTTGTTTTCAAAATGAAAGGGTATTTTGAAAACGTTTCTTGGGTAGCCTATTTGCCAGTACGATGCAGTGTACATCGTATTCCTAGACTCAATAAATATGAAAAATACATTGATAAAATAGGAAAACCAAGAGCCCTTTGATGACGCCTTTTTTCAAATATTTGAGCAGACTTGAAGATGCCTTTTTCACTTGACGGCAATCGTCCAAAGATAAACAGATCTGGAAATCTTCTTGTACAACGCCGTCTTTGGCCCATCAATAATTCTCTATTGCATATGTCCTGGTTTAATCATGTTTGATCATGCTTACAGCATGTCTACAAATACATGTTAGACAAACAGAACAATATAATACAAGCATAGCAATATGATATATAACATTTAGGACAATGCTAATATTAGGACAATGCTAAGTTTAAGTAGCAACATGATAGTGATTACATGAATATTAGTGACGTCAATATGTTAAACTTAATTGATTAGCCATATTCAAAAACATGATATAATCATTGGGCTAACAGTTTGGACACAATGTTCCCACCAGTAGGCTCCTTGCTGACTTCCTCTATGACTCCTGCTCACGTCGAAGTTTATTTTCTGGCAATCATTAGACGTGTCTAGATCTCCTTTTTCTTCGTCAAGATCTACTTTTTCCTCTTCGATTGCTACAAGGGATGTCGACTCCTACCACAACTCCAACTACGATGACTCACCGTGTCATGTGTTGAGTGGCGCGGGGTATGGCTACATATTCTTCTTCTTCGATCCAGCTTTAAAGCCTAGCCATCGAGTCATCTTCCTCCTCCAGGCCTTTGTTTTGTTAGAGCTTTGTTCATGTCTATTGTTGATTGAGTTTCTCTTTGTGTCCACCACCTCTAGCTCGAGCCCAACCTCCTCACTGACAGCCGTGACTCCAACAACAAATGCTGATCCTCTCTGATCTCCCTTCTTTGATTGATGCAAGCGACGGCTTCTAAACCTCTCCGGCCTCCCTCTCTTTTTCGATTGATCTAGTTTGGTGTAGTCCTTGTTTGGACACAATGTTCCCACCAGTAGGCTCGAGTCCAGATTAATTCGAGCTCTAGAAACGTTCTAGCTTCCTTTGATGTCATGGGTTTTTGTCATCAGCCACTGCTGCTATTGATCTTTCATTGGCGGCTCTGGGATCAATCCTTTATGCTGCTATTTTCCAATGGACACAGGGACATAGTTTGGACTTGGGGACATAGTGTCCTGTTAAAACCTGGTTTGATCTGTTATTCATTGCATTGATTTGGAAATTTAGGATTGTAGCACTAGTTCAGTGGTTCATAGCAGTGTATTTGTTTTTGTTTATTTCCGATGTAATGGGTAGAATGTATCCAGCCCGCTCAACGGCGAGCTGGACCGCTGACTCTACGATCCCTGCCTCCACAAAATTCTCTCGCCACTCACTTCTTGTTGTCGCTCTCGTTTGTGTTTGTGAGTGTGTTTGTGCTTGTGTTTGTTCCAAGTTGTAATATTCATTTCCAACTTAGAGGAACACTATTTATCTCTCACTTTTTCTTGGAATTACTATCATTCATGATGATTGCTTCAATTTTGTTTCCTCAATTGAGCATCTTCGCGCATTGGCTCCTGTCGCGGGCCCTTTGTGCCTTGATAACTCTTTTGATTTAAGTGTCTTCGTATGCTGACTCTTGTCGAGCACCTATGTACTAACTTTTTTGGTTGAGCATCTTCATGCGCCGGCTCTTGTTGAGCACCCATGTGGCAACGGCTCTTTTGGTAGAGCGTCTTCATGTGACAAGTACCAACTCTTGGTGAGCACCTACGTGCTAATAACTCTTTTTCGCACGTCCTAGATGGCCGCAACTTAAACTCTTTTGTGCTCTTTTTGGATATTTCTCCCGAGATTTATTCAATTAAGAAGTCCGGCTCACTTTTTGTTTCTTTCGAGATTTCTTCGTTTTCGAAACCTCGACCTCTGTTTTTAGATGATCTCCCTCTTTTTTACTCCCGCCAAGCTGGACTTGCTTTCACCAAGTTCTAGCTTGTAGGGACGTGTTGAAGAGTAAACTATTTTATGCATTTATTGTTTTATGTATTTTTCATTTCTAGCTAGAGTTAGTGATGTATTTTTCGTATGTTTTGTAGTCCTATAATTATTGGCTAAGAGTCATAATAAGATTTATTCTATTTAGTCACAATGTAGTCTTTATTTTCTACCGCTTCAAATCTGCCAAGGGAGTGCCATGATATCATGGGTTGCTTTGAATCTGCCAAACTGTGGTCATGATCTCATGGGTCTTTGACTCTTTGGAGACTAATAGGCTGTGTGAAGCTTGAGGAGACCTGAGAGTTGTTAGGAAGGTTAAAGCATATTAGGCTTTTCTTTAATTTTACATAGCTTCATGATAGTTAGGTTGGTTGGAGAGTTATAAATACTCAGCATAAAGTGGAGATAGGGATGGAACATTGGAACTCCTCACTTCAATGTTTTGAATATTTAAGTAAATTTAATTTGGTTGGGACATGGGAGCCACTGGTACAAAGGCTAGTAATAGCATGCAATAAGGCAACTTTAAAGTTTGGAGGACATTTACTTTATGGGTATTTGGGGTTGCTGGTAGCTTGGCACAGAGCATATCTAATATATGTATTATAAAGATTAAATGGTTTATAAACGGGTCATCCCCTCCCTGTACCCGATCCGTTTATTGAATGGGTTACACGGGTTAACCCGTTTATACCCAGTCCTGTTTAAGAAGTCGGGTTAGTGCGTAGAGCCCCATATTGCCACCCTTAGTACCAAGGCCAGGGCCTTGCCACTATTTTCCTTAGGTAGAGAGAACAATTCTAAGATTTGACATCTGGCTCACAACCAGTCATAAGGTGCAGTTGAGCTTGTGCCCATGAAGCCCAAATGGAATTTAGGTGATTTGATCTTGATTAGGTTTAGATGATGAATCTCCACTGGTAGGTCATTTATGGGCCGATTTTGAGTTTACTCGATGTATATTATTGCTAATATTGCTATAATTATCATTTTTATTACACAATTTGAGGAAAGAGGGGCATAATAATGTATCCTTCCACTGGTGGGGCATGTTTAGGAGGTTTTGTTGGTGAGCGTGCTTGCCCGATATTTAACAAGGTGAGTTTCCGGAGATACTTTTGGGGCATGAATGACACTCTAAACCATCCTTCCATTTCGTTACCCTTAATCATTTAGATGTATAGTTATCTTTTTATATTTGTTTTATGTATCGTTGTTACTTTTGGCTTTAAATATGTTATGGGACAATACTAGTGTTTTTATGTCTAACTGTAGAAATAACAATTTTATAAATTTCCATGGTTTCAAATATCCTGAAAATCAAGATCAAGGTTTTGCTAGTAACCAATTGGTTGTAGTCTTCTAGATTCTGAGTTTCTGAGTATAGATAGATAAGAACAACAAACATGTGAAAATTCTATCCGGAGTATAATTTCTCAAATCCATGCCTTACGAGATTCTAAAATTTAAGATATCCACCCAAACAGCTCAATTGTGAAGATTTTGAATTTTTTTTTCCAGAAGTTGGGAAATACCATGAATTATCAAGATTTATGTGTGCATCGGAGTCCATCCTTAATGAAAAATATTATTTGTTGGGCCATTTGAAATATATCAATTTGTTGGATGCCATTACTGCTAGTCTTTGAACAGTGAATTGCAGTTCGACTTCATGCTCACCTTTAAATATAACTAACAGCTTATTCTATGGCCTCATGGGCTCAATTTTTTTTCTCGTATCCGTCTTTCAACTTTCTTTATTAGATGACATATTTGTCAGTTACTGGCATTGTCTTGAGACCAAGGTGAAAATTGGCCTATTCGACACTGATTCTTTGTTCCCTTGGTCAATAATGCACAGGAGATCTTTGAGCATTCTCCTCCACTGTTGTTTTCTACACTCTTATGAGAGGTCTTTTGCAGTAATTCTTGTATGTCCACAATCATGCACATAGGAAACCGTCAAAACTTTTAACCAGTAGACTTGCATTCCATTAGAGATCCATGAACCCTAGAGATCCATGAACCCTGTGTCCCAGTTAGCAGAGCTTCAGATATAATGTAGTATAAGTATCAGCAGAGCTTCAGATTGGGGACTTATTTAAATGAATTTGTTTGACATGCCTATAATCCTTGCTGGTCTCATTCGAAATGATTTACATATTATTTTTTATTCACCATGCAGACCGAAACCAAAACAAAATTAGTGTTATATATAATGTACTATGTCCCTGTTATTACTTTTTCTGATTTAATGGAGAGATTCTAAAAAAGTATATATTTTTTTTCCAGCTTTGGTTTCGCCTCTGCTCCTCTATATATGTTAGATTAGATTGGTAGCTCCACTGTCTGATCCCATTCGATTCCTCTATATTGCAGGTAAGGACAGTGAAGGTCAGCAATGTTTCCCTTGGTGCATCTGAACAAGACATTAAGGAGTTCTTTTCCTTTTCTGGTGACATCGAATATGTTGAGATGCAAAGGTTTGTGCTTCCAGCTGCCATCATAGAATCTGTAGTTGTATACTCTCGTCTAATGCAGACTAAACTTCTGTACCCTTTTAACAGTGGGGATGAGTGGTCTCAAGTTGCATATGTTACATTCAAAGATTCACAGGGAGTTGAAACTGCACTTCTTCTCTCGGTGCGTTCTCTAAGGATAACTTAGTATAGTATGTCATTGTATCATTCATCTCTATAGGATGTAAATCAGAGTAACACTCATGGACCAAGGAGCATTTCCTTTCGTTTTCTTTTGGGCCTTGTTTGGTTCGAGGAAAGGAAAGGAAATCAATTCTTTGCTATCATTTCCTTCGGAAAATTACAATTCCGTTAATTTTTCTTTCCGGTGTTTGGAAAGGCCCGGAAAATTGGGAGGGAAAGTGAATCCATGGGGTGAGTGGGGGTGGGGGAACATTTTCCTCCCTATTTTCCTTTCTCTTGGGAATCATTTTCCTTTCCACTTCGGCATTCACACACATGGAAGAAACGACTTTCCTTTCCTAAGGTCCCGATTCTTGCTCACAATTTATTTGGATTTGTGATATAGGGTGCAACAATAGTTGATCTGTCCGTCATCGTCACACCTGCAGCAGATTACGAACTACCCCCTGCTGCTTCGGCTCCACCGCCGGTAAATTATTTGATTAAATTCCTTGTTTATGCTTGAAATTGTTTGTCCAGTCTCTTAATTCCATGGAATTATTTTCCTAGAAAAAAAAAATCCATGGAATTTTAAAAAATTTCCATGGAAAACTTAATTTGGGTGTTTGATTGCTATTATTTTCCACAGAAAATAGTTATTTTCCATGAAAAATGATATTTTCCTATGGGTTGGACAAGTTTCATTTTCCACCATTTTAGATGAAAATATGGAAAATGATAGTTTTTTGGAAAATAATTCCATGGAAAATATAAGCTATCAAACACTACGGTGTGTTTGATTGCAAGGTGGAAAATATGAGAAAAAGAAATTAATTCCATGGAATGATTTTCCTAGGAAAAAAATTCCATGGAATTTTAAAATTTTCTATGGAAAACTTAATTTTGGTGTTTGATTGTCATTATTTTCCACGGAAATAGTTATTTTCCATGGAAAATGATATTTTCCTAGGGGTTGGACAAGTTTTATTTTCCACCATTTTAGAAGAAAATATGGAAAATGATAGTTTTTTGGAAAATAATTCCATGGAAAATATAAGCTATCAAACACTACAATTGGTGGAAAATTTGTGATGGAAATATTTTCCATGGAAAAAAAAGCCCAATCAAACACAGCCGTACATTGGTGGAAAATTTGTGATAAAATATTTTCCATGGAAAAAAAAGCCCAATCAAACAGCCTAAGTTGATTGTATCCTTGTATGATTTGTTAACTTGTAACAGTACCAAGATACCACCAGATCTGGTGGTGGTTCTGAATCTGCTGTCCAGAAGGCTGAAGATGTAGTCAGCAGCATGCTTGCCAAGGGATTCATCCTAGGCAAAGATGCTGTCAACAAGGCCAAAGCTTTCGACGAGAAGCACCAATTCACGTCCACCGCGACGGCCAAGGTTGCCTCCTTGGACCAGAAGATCGGGCTGAGCGAGAAGATAACCATGGGAACGTCCGCGGTCAACGAGAAGGTAAAGGAGATGGACCAGAAGTTCCAGGTCGCCGAGAAGACCAAGTCCGCCTTCGCAGCGGCGGAGCAGAAGGTGAGCAGCGCGGGCTCGGCCATCATGAAGAACAGGTACGTGTTCACCGGGGCGTCGTGGGTGACCGGCGCCTTCAACAAGGTCGCCAAGGCGGCGAGCGACGTGGGGAGCAAGACGAAGGAGAAGGTTGCGGCGGAACAGGGGTCGGGCGGCTATACTCCGATCCATTTCTCAGAGTCTCCTCCGAAAGGCTGCAAGTAGCGAGCATCCCTCGAAGCCTGCACCTGCACAAGGATTGATCCTATGACTTCCAGAATTCCGATACTTCATCTCAGGTTCTCCGTCTTTCAATTAGAATTTTGTAAAACTATACTCTGGTTTTAGCTATATTTGCTATATTAGTTGCTGTAATATCAGGGCCGGCCCGGAGAGTTGGGTTGTCCTATCCTGGAGCTAATTTTGGTTGTCCCTTGATCCTTATTGTCAGCTGGTTCTGGAAGTCATCCGTGACCCTAACCTTTGGCGGAAACATCTTGAACCTAGGAGGTTGCCCTAGCAGAGGGAGGTTGTCCAAGTCCCAAGGCTTGTCCGGCTTAACCCAGGGCCGGATCTGTGTGCTATATACATATAGATATTGATCTTCTATCGGTAAAATCGTCTACTAATAACGAAAAAGGAGCGTTTCTGGCCAACAAGCTGCTTGTTCTTCTTTAGTAGAGCCAAATGGAGTGAATTAATATCTTCATGTAGCTGATTTTTTTTGGGTGGTGAAAGTTTTATACACAATTTGAGTAACACCGGATTATTGCCAGTAATCATGGTCACCATCGTCTAAAATAAAAGTTGTCACATTTTTTTTAGGATGCACATAAAAGGAAACCAAAATGGAGTAAATTAACAAATTAATCTTATATATATAACATTCATATATTGTTACTATCACATGTACAAATAGAAAATAGTCCCATAACATTTCATGCATAGACATAATATTTGACAACAACAGAAAGGAAATAATTTCCATTTGTTACCAACATTTGACAAACACTGAATGGGGATGATTTTTTTCTTTCATATTTATGTTTTTTCACCGATTGCAATTATTCAATCTTTTTCTTTTTTTTTTTCTTTTTTCAAATTAAATAATCAATAAAATTTGCACACAATCCTGTCCTCATTTGTCAGACGATTATTGGCCGTCTCATTCTTGAGAGAACTCTAAGGCATTGTCTGGTTCACAGAAAGGAAATGCATTCCCTTGTAGTTAACATGGACATGAAAAAGTAGGATTCCTGTCACATTTCCTTTCCGTTGTTTGGTTGGTGCAGGAAAGGAAAGCAAAAATATAACAATGTTCCATTAATATCCTTACCTTTTAAAATAAAAATAACATTATGAAAAATAACATTAATGGTAAAATAAGCAATAACACATGGTTACTTTTGTCATAATTTTTGTAATAAATGTTGGGAAAGGAGAGAAAATCAATCCCATGGGTCATGAGTGAAACCATATTTCCTCCAATTTTTTTCCTTGTCAGGAAATTGATTCACAAATTTGTGGCTACCAAACAAAGGAAATGAACAACTTTTCTTTCCCGGTTCCTTAAATCCATAAACCAAACAGAGGCCTAATAGTAGAGCCCAGCTCCCCTACAGTCAGCACACAACAGAAGTGAAAGCCTCAGAAGGATGAGGATTAGAGAGAACCGGAATTCTAGAAACAAGAGAACCTGGAAAGTCAATTTACTTACGAAAAATTGTATCGGAAGCATTCAAATTTTAAAGTATTGTGCAAAAAAAAAAAAAAAAACGAAGTTAGGGGGGATTACAAAATAGGACTCGTTATGCCCTAAATTTGGACGTTTAAAAAAGTACGTCCTAAATTTGGGCGTCAAAAACATAGTTACGAAATTGTTTGAAATAGATTCCGTAGCTTAGTCATAAGCTGTTTGTGATTTAAAAGCTTAATCCCGGCCGTACATTATACGTCCAAATCCTTTTGGCTTGGGAAGAGGCAAAAGCAATAGGCTTTGGCTTGGGAAGAGACACGCGCGGCAAGCAATATACTTTTTGGCTTGGGAAGAGACGCGCGGCAGCAGCAACAACAGCCATGCGGAGGACCAAGAAATATACGTCCTAAAATTGGATGTTGAAAATAAACGCCATAAAATTGGGCGTTAAAAAAAATGGGCAGAAAAAATTAGTTTAGCCACTAATCTTGTAGCCCAGCCAAACAATTTCGTAACTATGTTTTAGACGCCCAAATTTAGGAAGTATTTTTTAAATGCCCAAATTTGGCGCGCAACGGGTCCTATTTTGTAATTTTTAATAACTTCTTTCCTTTTATACAATCCTTTAAAACTTGTATGTTTATGATATAATTTTTCTATCTACTTATTAGCATTTCAACCTCACATTTTTGGTACACAGTATGCTATCTTAGAAAGGAATGCATTTAGTATGAGCATACAAGACAAATCATACAAAAATCTTGCCGATCCCATTTTCCAATACGAACAATGTACATTCATTTCCCCTATAGAGCACATATAGACTAAGAAGTAGTTGACAAGCACATATAATGCTGCGACAAGTAGTGTTTTTTTTCTTTTCCTTTTTTGAGGCCTAGGGTCGAACTAGGACCTCCCCCCAAAACCCTCACCATTCCCAACATTGTACCACGGGTTCAAATAGGATTTGAGCTTTGTCCAGAGTTTGCGACATTGATACAATTTAACATCAAATTTTTGATTCTTTGAACATAAACCCTACTATATCTGTGTGGATAAAAAAGTCACAAACCCTGGACCATGGCAACCATCAGCTCAAGCAGAAGAAATAAAATTGTAAACTACCAAAAAGACGCAAATACAACAGTGGAAGCACAAATACTCCAAACAACCAGTATTGTATCCCTGTTTCATCGGACGCATATTGGACACAACACAAACATTTACGTGAAAAACAAACCAACAAACAGCAATTCAACACATCGTAACTGATCTGATACATGAAAAATTCACGAATAAAAGGGAAGAAACAGATACTTACAGCGCATCCAGAATTTATTCGTCATCATCAGGACTTTTGATATGAACAGTTAACCCACTGTCGAATAGATCGTAGCATTTCATTTTAAACCCAAAATCGAATGCTCAGAGTCGGAACCATCCCATCGTGCCGAAATAAAACATTGTCACTCTACATTATTTTCCAGATGAGCGAAGATCAGAACAAACCGAAGTTGATGATGGTATCCTTGGCGAGGATGAGGAGGAGCACCTTGAAGTACACCAACACCCATTTCCTGGTCACTTCCTGGTGCACGTAGTCCAGGAAGATCTCCTTGAAGAACCCGTATATCTGCCAGTACACGGTGAAGACCAGCAGGGACGTGGCCAGCGGCGTCTTGGCCACGAGTAGCAGAGGAGGGACGAGGGCGTAGGTGATGTTTATGGACTGCTCCGTTCGCTTCAGCTTCAGGCTTTCAGCCTGCAGTACGCTGCTCCTTCCTTTGCTGGCAGCAGCTGCTTCCAATGGGCTGAAACAGGTTATTACCTCCTCTTCTTTCAAATGACCATCAAAGCCGACAGCTCCCTCGCTTTCAATCACACCAACCTTCTTACCAAGTTCCTGCAAAATATTTCATTATAGGATATGTTCATATGGAATCATTGTACTTTATTTTGCATATATATAGATGGTCAAAACCGAAATTCTAAAAATCCAAAACCGAACTGAAATTAGGCATAACCGAAACCGAATCCTAACCACCGACAATCAATCCGGTTTATTCGGTTGGGCTATTTTTATAGTTTAATGGGTCGGGCCCAAAGTTGGGATTATGGTTACATTATATTAAAAATTGTAATTTTTATACATAGGTTTGTTGTATTTCAGAGTTGGCCCAAAATTGTACTACTTGTTAAATTACCAAAATTGGACCTTAAACATAAATATAGAACTGTTGTTTTCAAAATATACACAAAAATATACACATTTTAATCATAAAATATACATAAAATTGAGAGTATTTAATAATTGTAGAAGTCTTATTCTGTTTTGGACCGAAACTGAAACCGAATAAGCAACTTTAACACTTTCAAATTCGAAATCGAACCGAATTTTTTTTTCAAACCGAATCGAATCTCTTATTAGGTTCGGTTCGGTTACCCCTAGCTGCTGTGCTTAATGCATAGTATTTTTCATTATCCATCCCACCAACCCAAATAAAGGAGTGTAGTCAGAGGTGGCTTGAGGCCACAAAATTTTGTTGGGTTAAAAGAAGCAGAACCTATGTAACTATTTAATTATTAAACATATTCAGTTTATTCTTAAACTTATCGATTCCTATGATGAAATGGCCGCTGACATAGCTCTACAAAATTACACTTACATGTTTAGATGGATCAATCATAAGAAAAATTGCAACAAAGCCCAGTTGATCTTGGCTAGATGGATCAAAAACTGACTCAGTCCCTTCAAAAACTGACAAAAGAAATTTGCAAAAAGGCTTTGTTGTTATTCTATTGCACTAAATCCCCTTGAAAGATGGAAGAAGAGTACTGGTGTACAACAAATATCAATGTGTAAACCAAAACATGTGGCTCCAGTATAAAACATGTGATTAAATGAGTTGAGCTCTTAATCTTCATTCTTCCTAGAAGGCTGTTAGTTTTCTATTGTAACCCTTTTGGTTGATATCAAACCAAATGGACAAAAAAGCGCCCTAAATAACTCGATGCAGTATTACTTTCAGCAAAAGCTTAGGAGCAAAAATGCTGCGTATGTGAGCACAAGAAATCTGCAGATTCTTTTTTTTTTTTTTTTGAAGGTGTCCACTTCTTACTGGTGCTTGGAGGCATGCCTCCAAGGGGGCTCAAACCTGCGCCACTGCGCCGGGATGCTCCACCGTTCCCAACGGGCTACGGCCACGGGGACAATCTGCATATTCTGGTAATGCTTCCTAATACTGAGTTAGCAACAACAAATTGTTGAAGCACTCAATGGCTCAGTAAATCTAAAGGCAAACTCAAGAATGGCGTGAAATCTAACAAACTATCTAGTGTGTTGCAAGTACAAAAGAAACCAATACATAATTGCACTTCAATGTACAAACCTAACAAACTAACTATAAAAATCACTGAAACTGCTCTCAAAGCTAGTGTGTATTATTCGTAAGCTAAATATAAGTCTCACGCATGCCATTAAACCCTAAAAATTAATAGAAATGGAAGAACGATATCTTCCTGTAATTGTCGAGAAATTACATCAGATTACCAAACTACGAACTAAATCAATATCTAATAACAAACACTTAAACTAATTTGCGTCATGGACTAGCAGGCACAGACACTAGGTCACTCCTAAATTGGTGGTGTTGTGTTCATGTTCATATTACTATCTGTGTCATATTCATACCATGCAACATAGGTCATAGACTAGGAAGCACGGACACTTCAAGTCTGCTGTGGTCCATGGCACGGCCCCTCCCAAATCCACTAGGATTGTAGGACACTTCGAAATGATATATCATGCTTATCGTCTCCGTGTTCGTATAGAGTCATATTCATGTCCACGCAACATAGCTAGGTTGCACGGGCATGAATATGACACGACGGACACAAGTCCCCAGTAGGGATGACAATATTCTCTTGAATCCGACGGGGACCCGATTTTTTTACCCGATGGGGACGGGTTTGGGGATTTAAAAACAGAGATGGAGATTAAAAAAATTCTCCGATCGGATTCGGGGACGGATATGGATATAGTACTCCCCGCTCCGATAAATCTCCGACCCCGATTACTTATACCCATATCCATATGTGCAACCCATTGGAAATGATATGCTCTCTTGATCTATCTAGTAGTATATATATTTATTTTATGAAAACCATTATTAATATGCCTTGTAATTTTTTTTGAATGAAAATGATTTTTTTAAGCTTATAATGTACATAAAAAACTTAGTAACTGAATGAGAGACGGAGACAAGAAAATCCGGCTCCGAAAGTGCTAACGGGGGACGGGGATGGGGATTCAAACACAACTCTGAGACGGAGATTCAAACACAACTCTGGGACGGGAGATATGGTCCCCGACCCCTACTCGCCCCGTTGCCATCCCTAGTCCCCAGTGTATCTCAAAGTGCCCCTGTCACGTCCGATTCGAGTCCGACACGATACAACAACCGAATTTTCAAGTATCAGCGTTTCCTCGAGCTCAAGTCACGGGTTTAAGTTATAAAAGACATCAAATAGCTTCAAGTCCTATGCGGCATGGACACGGACACAGCATCCGCTGTGGCTTGTCCTGGTGTACTATTGAGGTGTCCGTGTCGTGTCCGACACGGGCTTCCTGGTCTAACTTACGAAATTTAGATCGTCGGAGGAGGAGGAGGAGGAGGGGGAGGATACGTTACCATTTGTGAGCCCAGGACGGAGGCGACGGCGGGAGAGTGGACACCTCCGTACGTCGCGTATCTCGGATCGGACGGCGGCGGGAGGTTTCCGGCGACGGAGGAGGAGTGGATCGGACGGAGGAGGTGAAAGGAGGCGGCCGCCGTGGGTTCGAAGACGGAGGGGCGGAGGAGGAGGCTTCGAGCTAGGGTTTTGGATCTGCTCAATAGTCGAGACGCCATTGTGATCCAATCACTCTTGTGTGACTGTGAGAAGAGGACGACGAGGAAAGTTTATTGGCGAAAGTTTGAGGGGAATAATAATAATAATATCAACACCTTTTCTTTCTGTCATTTTGCGGGTCATTTTGCATAAACCCCCCCTGAAGTTTAAGAAATGAGTTTGGACTCAACCTAATTGTTGGGACTATAATGGACCGGGCTACGTCGGCCCAATCATGGCTGCTTCTGTTCTTTTTGTCTTTAAGCAGTCCTAAAAGCATTGTTTTTTTTATTTTTTGAGATACCATTTTCTACGTCTTGGCGACCAAACCCAAGGGAGGATTCGAACCTGCGCCTTCTGTGCCGGAGCCCCCATCGACAATTTGTTTTTTCCCCTTTTCAAAAAAACAACGAAAACAACTCCTTATCAAAAAAATTCTGATTTAAAAAAAACACAACAAAAACATCTATGACAGTAGTCTTTTACTTGCTTTCAAAAATCTATCCCAAGCTCATCATAAGTCCAGTCTTAAACATTACCAAACTATTTATAGGTATCTATTTTTCTACCCCGACACGTGCTAAATAATAGTAGTAAAAGTATATTGGACAGGTCATGCCACAATTAAGAGCAGGTGGGGATCATCACAATATCATTATCTGTAATTCCCGCATGATATGTCATCACAATATCATTACCAGTCAATCGGTATCATGAATCAATATCTGATGAATCTCGTGCCCGCGCCAAAGGAGGTCATTGAGTGATGAATGATGTGGTATCTTGTGTTAGTCCCGAAGACAGATCAAACGAATAGAAAGATCCTGTGGGGGAGGGGGGGGGGGGGGTAGAGATTCACGCAAGACTACAAAGTATGCTCTATACTAGATCCCCAACACCAATAAAGCACCAAGGGACATGCTACAAACAAACTTCAAAGAAAATGTAAAATATAGCAACAAATTGAAAAGTTGTTATTCTCTTTACGTTCACAGACGCTACAATGAGATAGAACAAAACAAGAAAAAAATACAAAAGTAAATCTCCTTGCTGGGGTAAACAAAAGTCACCGTTGCTCAAAGCAAGGTTCGCCCTATAGATGATCTGCCCCCATGAACTAGCAAGTTCACAAATGAACTTCTGGAACGTTCTAGGACACCTTCAGGAAGACTTGGAAATATAAAACACTCGAAGAGTGCTCACAGTGGCGCATAGGATTTCTGCTGGCGCATAGAGCTGTTGTTGCTGCCACGTACACACTCTTACTTGTTGTGGTTCTCACTTTTTTTTCGACCTTTCCAAATGAGAGGAGAGGAGCTCTATTTATATAGCAAACCAGCACCTATGCACGCATATGAGTGCACATGCGCATACGCGCTAGCCGACCAAATTCCATAAAATATGGGTCTCGGAGTCCTATGCGCTAGCATCACAGCACGCTGCATGCTGACAGTTTCAGCTGTGCCGCACACCGAAAGCAGTAGCGGCTGATAGAACTGACAATGCCGAAAGCAACTGCGAGCATGCGCCTAGCGTATTGTGCCTGGCCTCATAGACGCCTGACCACATACACGCCTTGCCGTATAGCACCCGACACATAATGCCAGCTGCATAATGCTCGCCGCATATATACAAGACACATAATGCCATCCGCATAATACTCGCCGCATAACGCCTTGCATAAAATGAGCGCAACATATGCGCACAAGCGCCATGCACCTGATGCGTTCCTAAGGATTTCCAAAGTGAGTGACCAAAACAAAGATTGTTCTTTTGAAGTTTAAATTTAATCCCTCTAGGAAAATCATCCCACATGAGTCACCACACCCCATATGCATATGCCAATGCAAGCATAGCTATTATATTGGGATATACACATTTTTGGTTTTCCAATGTGGGACTAAAGTTCCCATAGGCAAGTTATAAAACCACAATAATCTCCCACATATATCACAATATATGGTTGAGCATTTCTCACAGTGACTGCCTTCATGCATTATGGTAGATATCACTTCGACTTGAATCTTTTTTCATGAGTCAAACAACAGTGCGATAAGCCTTGTATTCTGCACCATAGCTGCTATTCTTCTCACCCACAGAATGACATCTGTTGTGCCTCCGATCGCACATTAAAGACCTGTGCTGACATGGTCTCGGTGTATGTATCTTGTGTGTTTACAAGTTAACCCTCAAGAGATGGCCTATGTCTCTTTCCATACATTTAGGTGAGTTCTTTTTGTTAAGAGTTTCAGCATGAAGTCTTGCATTTCCTTGAGGTGCTACACTGCAATGACATAGCACAAAATCGAGGCTCCACCTCTTGTGATGTCATACCAATATAGCATGATGTCACATGCCTCTTTGTAATACTGTACTACTCAGCATGAATCCTTATGCTTCCTTTTGGTGCTACTCCACCATGAAATGGCTTGAGACCGAGGCTTTACATCTTTTATCTCATCGTGGTGTCACACCATACTAGTATGAGGTCACCGGCCTCTTTATAGTGCTGCATACAACTTTTCATTTTTCAACATTAGGCTACCTGCCTATATGTGGTGCTATGCCTTTATGACATGGTCCGAAGCTGAGGCTTTACCCTATCAAGGTACCTTATGATGGCATCATTCCACTGTAGCATGGAATACTTTGTTCATTTATAGTGCTGAGTTACCCGTACTTCCTGTAAAGCACGTCAGACATCCATGATGCTTGAGAACTCATTAAGCCTAGTAGCCATCCTCTTACATGACATATTCTTTTTTAAGAACTATTTATAGACTACAGTGGAGGGATAATATTCCAACAATATCCCGAAAGACTAACCACTGTATCTGATATTTTTTAGTCAGTAGACCTCCCTTGAACCAGAAGCTAGATGCCTAGTATATTTCTTTTTGAACTAGTAGCATAAAAATTAATGATAGGAATGTATATACACAATATCAGAGTTCCTTCAAGCCTATCTTTATTGTTGTGTCCTCGACCAGCTACCGCTCGAGGCCCTTTGTGAACAGATCCGTCAGATTTTTCTGACTCCAAACATTAACTATTACAATGATGCCTCCTTTGATGTGATCATTCAATGTCATGTACCGCAGTCGCACAGTCCTCTTCTTGCCATTGGAGAGATTATTTGATGCCACCGCTGTAGCCGCCTGGTTGTCGTAATATACATGTATGGCAGGGATCTACGAATCAACCACTGGAAGATTAAAACTCAGACTTCATAGATGAGTGACAGGTCATGGTCTGTTTCTTCGACTTTCACGATATAGTAGTAACTCCCATGGAGAAGACATATCCTTTAGTGGACCTTTCACTCTCTTCTTTTGAGCACCAACAAGCATCACTGAAGCCTTTTTCAACTGCTGGGTAACTACTATAGTGTAGTGCATACTTCTGAGTCTTCTTGAGATATCTCATCACTTTCTTCACAGCATTCCAGTATTCAACACTTGGATTGCTCGTGAATTGAATCAATATGCCTACAACGAAAGATATGTTAGGCCTGATGAAATTCGTAGCATACATCAAACTCCCGATGACGCTCGAGTACACCAACTGTTAGACACTTTCTCTTGCATTTGACTTCAGCTTCTTATCACACCTGTAAGGAGTATCGATTCCTAAAATATCCTGATATCCGTGACGTGTGAGCATCTTTTCCACGTAGTGAGCTTGAGATAAAGCCAACCCAACTTCCGTTCAGATTATCTTAATCCCCAGGATGACATCAACATGTTCTTCATACTGAACTTGGACGAGAGAAACTTTTTTGTCTTTGTGAAATATTATAGATCCGTACCTAGGATTAGTATGTCGTCCACATACAGACAAACGATCACCCCTCTGCCCTCAGCAAAGTGTAAACACACTTATCAGTCTCGCTGACGTAGCCGTTTGGTCTTATAACTTTGTCAAACTTCTCATGCCACAGTTTGGGAGCTTGCTTCAGACCGTACAGAGATTTTACCAACTTACAGACTTTGTCTTTAAGTCCCTTGACGATAAATCTTTCTGGCTGTTGCATGTAAATTTTCTCTGTCAGTTCTCCATTTATGAATACTATCTTCACATCCATGTGATTTATTATCAGTTTATGAATAACGCTCACGACAATCAGCATTTTAATAGTAGTCATCCTTGCCACATAAGCATACGTGCCAAAGTAGTCAATCTCCTGCATCTGAGAGAACCTCTTGGCTACCAGTCTGGCTTTAAACTTATCAACAGTTTTATCAGCTCTCATGTTCTTTTTAAAGATCCATTTGCATCCGATGGGTTTAGCTCCTTCAGGCAGATAGACTTACTTCCAAGTGTTATTGGAAGTTTTGGAGTCAAATTCGTCATTGACAACCTCTTTCAAGAAAACAACATCTCTAGTCTTTATTATCTCATCATAGGTAAGCGGATCAACTTCCACATGATAGATAACAAAGTATTCTCTGAAGTCCTTCGACTTCCTCACTTGCTTTGTTCGCGACTCAGTGATTTCTGGTTCAAATGTTGTTTCTCATAGGACAACTTCTTCTTGGACTGCATCTTCTTTGGAAGTACTTGCTTCTTCGGCACATATAATGTTCTCCTAATCATCCGCGAGAATAATGTTCTTGTCCCTAGCAAACTTATCTTCAAAGAACTCAGTGTCATGAGATTCAATGATAAGATTTGATTCGATATCACTGAACCTTCGAGCATTACTCTTTTCAGCATAGCCCAGAAATATGGTCTTCGTAGTCCTCGTCCCTAGCTTTTGAATCTTGATGTTCGGAAGCTTTACGTACGACAGAAATCTCCACACTCAAATGATATTCAAGTTGGATCTGACCTTGAGCCAGAGTTCATGAGAAGTAATGTCAGATGTCGCGAATGACACTCTATTCAGAATAAACGTAGCCGTAAGCACAGCTTCTCCCTAGAGGCATTTTGGAAGTCCTGTCGTCAAGAACATTGAATTCATCATCTCTGTCAACGTCTTGTTCTTCCTTTCTGTAACTCCATTAGATTGGGGAGACTACAGAGCAATCGTTTTATTGACAATTCTATGTTCAACGAATACAAATTCCAAGGAATGATACTCTCCACCTCGATTGCTTCTAAGACTCTAGAGTTGTTGACCGGTTTGACGCTCAGCTTCAACATTGAAGTCCTTGAATTTTTTGAATGCTTCATCTTTCGATTTGAGAAGATATACGAACGTGTACTTCGAGAAATCATCGATAAAAGTAATAAAATACTTCTATTCTCGACTTTCGTGGAGAATTGCTTGAAGTCACACTAATCTGAGTACATCAACTCTAGAAGATCTGTGTTTCTGTTCGCTCTTCTGAACGGCTTCCTGATGATCTTTGTCTATGCACAGACTTCACATTTTTCCATCTTCTTACCTCTATATTTGGTGATAAGGCCTAAACTAGACATTTTGTTAATTCTTTTACAATGCACATGTCCTAGTCTATTATGCCATAACTTAAGAGGATAACCAGAAGAAAAACTACATTAATGTTATTAGAAGAAGTTCTGCAATTTAAATATTCCTTCGGTACAAAAAGTTTTTCTGAAGTATGCTCCTTTGTAGGACATCACAATCTGACCACCATTGATGTCCATCCTTAAGTCTGCCTTGTACAACACTCCTCGGGATCAGGTTCTTTAAAATCATCAGCACGTGCTTCACGTTCTCCAGTGTAAGTGACTTTCCTGAAGTCAGCTTCAGATCCATGTCCCGATATCCTGAACTTCAGCTTGAGTCTTGTTCGCTATCGAGACCTTCTCACAAGTAGGCTCGTATTTGGTGAATAGTTCCTTCATAGAGCACACGTGACAAGATGCACCAGCGTCCACACCAGTCAGTGTCTACGCCATGTGACTCAACCTGCACAATCAGGTTAAGCTTATCTTGCTCTTTCGGCTTAGACTTGGACTTGCAGTCCTTCTTGTATTGACCCTTCTTGCCACAATTGTAGCAGGTCACTTCCGACTTCGGCTTGTCTTGAAAGGAGCCGACTTAACCTTCAGCTAGTTTAAGTCATTATTTTTGTTCTTGTAGGGAGCTTTCTGCTTCCCCTTGGGATCGCCAAAATGTACCATATTGGCCTTGGCCAACTGCTTGGGCAAGGAGTCCACCTTCAGTTGTCCTCTGGCTTAATATTCAATATGGATCCAGTACAAGATATCCTCGAACTGAATTTTCATCTTCTTGCGGTACATATCTATTTTGAACTTGATCATGCTCGGAGGAAATTTGGTGACTATCGCACCCACTATGAACTTGTCTTCTTGTTTTATCCCCTATTCCTCTAGCTTCTGCTGCAACTTCAGAAGTTCTTTGACTTGTCGCAGTATTACCTTCTTATCTTCAAGGTTCATAGTAAAGAACTTTTTGATGCGATATATTTTGGACATCTTCTCGTAAGTTTTGTAATGCTTCTCTAGAGATTTTCAGACATATCTAGATTTCTCATTCTTGCTGTAGGACTCCGCCATCGAATCGTCCATAGCATTCAGAATCAACAACATGCCAAGGTCGTCGTCTTTCTTCCACATGGCAAGTGCATCATGTGCGATGCCAACATCAAGCTCACCTCTATCTTTGGGAATGGTAGGTTCAGGATCTGTCAACACTAGGGGGTGTCAACGGATGCTTATCGGTACGGATAAGACAATATTCGGATTCTTTTTGTAATATTTGAATCCGATCCGATATCCGAAAGGATATCTATTTTGACACTTTGAATTAGTATCCGTCTAGTTTAACGGATATCGAATAATATCCAATCCGATCAGCTAATTTTTTTTGAATTTTATTATTCGAATATCCGAAATCCGAATCCAAAATATTAAAAATTTAGTTATTATTTGAATATCCGAAAACCAAATTCAATTGCTCTATTTGAGTCATTTCGTCTTTCGTTGAAAATTCACATAATGCTCTACTGACTTGCTCTACATATTGCTTTATTTGAGCCCTTTTATCTTTTGGTAAAAATTCCAAGAATGCTCAATAAAGTCGGCTATATATATATATATATATATATATATACACTAGGTGGCTTGTTACCCACTCCCGAAAATCCGGAACCCCGTTGGCGGTCAGGACGTCCAAAATCGTGGGCAACCTATTATTCTCCGATCATTTATGATGTTCAGTAGTTGGCTAAACAATACTAAATTTAATTGATTTAGAAATTTTTTTTGAGTATATATATATATATATATATATATATATATATATATATATATATATATATATATATATATATATATATACACACACACACACACACACACACACACCAACCTAAGTATAATAAAAATTATAGATTAAACAAAGAGAGTATCTGCTAAAATATTGAAACCATTTTCATCTACTTCAAGCAAACACACATAATTCTGAAAACTCTTGCTTCGGACAATATTAATGTTTGAATTGATAGTTTATCCACAGGTCCGACCCAAGGGTAAGTCTGACAAGACTTCGGATTTGGACAACCCCGAATGTTAGGACAACCCTCCAAGTTTACCATGTCCCTATAAGAAGTTGGGGTCGCGGATGATACCCTAGTACCTGTTGGAAACGAAGCGCAAAAACATTCCCCCAAACCAGAGAGGCCTGTGAGTGAACCGAGTAAAAGCACACAAACCAAAAATGCCAAACACAAATTGCAGACACGAATATTTTTGACGTGGAAAATCCAAATGGAAAAAACTACGGGATGATCGAAGTCCAACCATGAAGAACCTCCACTAATGGAATAAAGAGAATACACCCTCTATAAGCTACTCCCGATCTAAACGGATCATGACAACTCACTTAAAAGAAAAAAAATGGATTGTAGACTCCGAAGAACAAGTGATGTCAAAAATTTATTCGAAGCGATCTCTCCTTCACAATAGTCCTTCAATCATTTCTCTCTCTCAAATATTGTAAAGCATTCTTGCTTACTTTATGATATATATTTTATGGTGAGAAAATACCTAGTATATATTGCCTCAAATCCACAACTAATTGAGGTATTATACTATATGTAGGAATACTCAATCTAAACCATTGATGTATTCTTATTATATACAGGAATATCCAATCCAACTCCATTGAGATATTCCTACTATATATAGAAATACCCAATCCGACTTTGGGGTATTTTTACATAGGTTGGGAACCCCACCCACTCCAACAAATCTTTCCCTTCCCAACTATGTGGAGGGGGTCGTCATCCCGGCGATCCTTCTGCAGTACTCGAACTTTTTTCTTAGGAGAACCTTTGTGAACATGTCTGCTCCGTTGTCATCTGTATGAATCTTCTTAAATGTCACATCCTTCTTCTCAACCACATCCCGTATCCAATGATACCGAGTCTCAATGTGCTTGGACCGACTATGAAATATTTGGTTCTTCACAAGGTGAATGACATTCTGACTATCACAAAACAAAGTATACTGCTCTTGCTTTAGCTCTACTTCCTGGAACAACTTCTTCATCCACAACAACTCCTTGCAAGCCTCTGTCGCTGTAATGTACTCTGCCTCTGTCGTCGACAAGTATAAACCCTTGTATTTTTCAAAAAAAATCATTTTATATAAAAATTATATTTTATTAATTTTTAAATGATTTTTCTATTATTAATATAATTATTTAAATTTTACTCGTCGTAGTAGTCAATTGCTACATTATGTACATATACGACAAATTTTACATTATTATGTTAGAAATATTATATGAATTTTTATGAAATTTTTTAGAATTTATTTGGAATTTTTAGGTGTGATTTTCATATATATTTTTTTTATTTTCATATATATATATATATAATCGAATTCTTGCGAGACAGCTTTTCTCCAACATACCGATTCCCCTTCCCAAACCATGCGCCCCTTCCATACGAGCGCAACCCCTCCTCTCGAGTTTTTTAAACGGCAGCCTTCCACCAGTCACCCCACACATCAACTCTAGAGCACCCCGACACTCTTGCGCCCCTTCCTGACCGTCGACGACAACCACAACCCCGACACTCCTGTGCCCCTTCCCGACACTTCTCCACCCTCTTTTCTCTTTGTATATTTTCCCATTTCGCGAACCTTCAAAAGTTACGGAAAGTCGACATGACACTCTAGGGTCCCTTCAAATAGAATGAATTTAAAGGTCCTAGCTTGATCGAAAAATCGACACAAAGTCGATGAACACCCACTGTCAAAAATGATAGAATTGAGATTTTATGTACCCATGTTTGGAGATAGTTTCTGACCAAATGTCACGACCCGCACCCGCTTTTCGGATACGAGACGTGTCCAAGCCAGCCTACGCCACAGAGTCGGCAGTAGAACGCTGTCAAGCCCGCAAGAAATAAATGCTCAAAACAAAACATTTGCTGCTCATTCACATTTCTAGATTTATTACAATATTTAAAATAAAGAGAATACAAGATTTTACAATTAATGAAAATGGTACAACTGTTATCTACTTCTAGGTTGTCTTCAGCATACCCAAGTCTTCTCCAGTGCTAAGAGTGATAGCGGCTAAACCTGAAAAATGTTGGTTATCCAGTCAGGATTGTGTAACGCCCAGTCCCAAAATACGTAGGACTAGAACGTAATCATGCCAGCTGTATACATACGAAGTATATGGACCCTCGTATATATACATAAGCTGTAGAATGCAGTAACCAAGGCACTAAATCTCATCCACAAAGATAAATATGATATAAAAGCAACTTTGAATTTGTCATGTATACAATCGTTGGGTGGAGACAAAGTCCACTACCAACTAATTTTAATAAGGACGAAATATACAAGGAAAGAAATTTAGTAGAGCAAGGAGATGACGATCCAAGAGCAACATCTCGATGAACAGAGCGCAAGTCATGGCCTTGGCTAGAGCACCTGCAGAAATCATAAGAGCACACACCTGGCGAGATAACCAGGTCCTCAGAGGGACGTAACAAGATACACAAAGAACATGCCATAATAAACTGAATATAATATGTCACAAACCGAAATAAGTGACAAGACGACAATAAGGTAATCTAACCGTACTACAGTGTTTATGCAGTTAAGAACAAACCTCCAACGCATGGGTATCTGGCTCAGTAGCAGTAACTCAGGCATGGTCCCATCAGGATACCAGAGACCTCAAAGCATAACATTCATCGAATGTCAGAGGCCAGCAGTATCAGTAATAGGAAAGTGCATAAGGACCCATACGTCAAAGAACTGTTCTTCCCACCCAATGCCTAACAGAGTCACATCCATGTCTCATAAACCTCTACTAACTGCTAAGTCTCCTAACATGCCTCTATTAGCAATTAGCCCTATCGCATGCGCATGGGGGATCAGCCCACACACAAGAACCTCTACATGCCACTCATCTCACACATCCTCGTGGTACAACTGTGTCAAGGTATATGCGACACACTACAGACGGTAGTCCCTTAACTCTAGGTTCTTATGCAATCAAAGGATAATAACAAAGTAAATTAATATTCACTGAACAGGCAGTAAATCAGGAACTGTAAGAACCGGAAATAAAGAACAGTGATATATAAAATAAATGCAGACTGATTATAAACAGTTTAATGGCAAGGTATCTTGCCTGGTGTGTCGCCTGGTGTGGTACAAAAATTCGACAAGTTCAGTCTTGTCCATTAGCCATGGTCATTGCGTAAGGGTCCGAAATAGCGTGAAAATAAGAACGAAGGATTAGTCGTGATCAAGGAAAAGAATTTGGGGATAATTTGTGGAAGTAGATATATATAAAATTTTTTAGAAACATTTTTATAATATTTCACATAAATACTAAAATTAATTTTGTAAAATATTATTATATACTTGAAAACATAATTTGGTAACTATAATAAATAAAACTTTTTCTTTTTCTTTTCTTTTCTTTTTTTACCATAAAATATTTGGTAATATATATTAGGCCAAGCCCAATATTTATATATATTATTTTTTTACAAGATAATTTTGAAAGAGAAGAAAATTTATATAAAAATATAATAAACTATTTTATTAGCAAATTCATGACAAAATAATCCTAATGATTTAACTACATATAAATATAATAATAATGATAGTAATAATAATAGTAATAATAATAATAATAATAATACCTCTTATCCCTTTTTCTTTTCTTTCTTTCTCTTTTTTTATAATAATAATATAATAATATAATAATATAACAAAAACTCACGAAAGAAGTACTGTACTCTTCCTTCCCCAAATTTTACGAAAGAGAGAGAGAAGAAAAATTGGAATTTTACCAAGGGGTGGCGCTCGGCGGTCGGCTGCACGGCGCTCGGTGGTCGGCGCCGGGTGCGCGCTGCCCTGGAGGCGACGGAGCCGGACGGAAGGCAGAGGATGTTTCTCAGTGCGGATCCGGCGTAGGCGCGGCGGCGGGATGATTCTGCGGAGAGGACGGCTCGTCGGAGACGCCGGAGGGAGCGCGGAGGCGGCGCGGGCTGGGCTGATCGACGGAGCCCGCGGAGAATGGCGCGGCCGGAGCGGATGGGGGCTGCGTCCGGGCGGAGAAGCGGTGGTTCTGGTCGGGCGGAGGAGTTTCTGTTGGGGCGGAGCGGCCTCGCCGGCGGTTGCCAGCGCACGCGTGGCGGTGCCCGGGGTTGGCGACTGCGAGGCCGCACAAGGTGGCGCTGGAGAGATCGGAGAAGGGCTTCTCCGGCGTGACGGCGGACGGCGGACTCACTGGTGGGTTTGTCCCGCGCCGGCGGACGGAGGGTTCTGGTGAGGTGGAGCGACCGGTGCGGCTTTGGTGGATGCGGTCAGGAGACGGCCACCCGTGGTGGCCCTGCGCGCAGTTGCGCACACGTCGGAGGCCGGCGGGCAGGACGCGACGGCTCAGGTTAGGGTTCGCTTCCCTTCTCTTCTTCGTCGGGGAATTTGGACGGTGGTGGTAATGTCGTGGGGTTTCTGGGTTTGGGCGGTGGTCGACGACGGAGACCGACCGCAGCGGCGATGAGGTGGTGGTGATGGTAGTCATGTTGGTCGAGTGTAGAGACGACAGATGGTGGGAGTGCTGTTGTTGGGAGAGGATGGAGTCTGTAAACGTGTTCTGCGAGACACGGGACGAGTCGGTGTCCGGAGTTGTCGGACACGGATAAAAATTGTATTTGTAAAATATAATACATAGTGGAGAAAAAGAGGACACAGACACAATGCACATCTGTGGATGAAAAATTGGAGGAGTACCTGCCTATTTATAGGATGTGAGAATTCCCAATTGGATAGAATTAGGAGTAGTTTAAATCCCCTTTTAAATAAATTTAAAATAAATTAGATCCAATCCAAATACAAATCCAAATTTAAATCTAATTAAATTTCTAGTATAAAATCAATGAGATAAATCAAATTTCAGATATTTAACGATTTAAATAAATTCAAATTTCAAATCAAGGTTTAAATCGCCATAATAATTCCGAAATATATTTTCCAAAAATACTAATAAAATAATTTCGAAAATACATTATTATTTACAATTAAACTTAATAAATATTTACTAATGTCCAAATGATATTTACATAAATCTACTTTTCTAATAAAAATTTATTTATATTTATAACTATGTAAATAAAGGTTTTATAAATAAAATAACAAATTTGGAATTTTGGGACGATAACTAAAATACTTATTATATATATATTTTGAAACTATAAAAAAAAATAAGAAAAAATGTTTTTCCTAAAAATATGTACGCTCGCACATATTCGCACTCGTCGAGCAATTTCGAAAAATAAAATTTCGTGCGTGACGTAAAATACGACCACACGACGTACAATACCAAATTTTAAATCAGTACCAAAATAAAATAGAATAAAAATTAGTAGAAATTTAGGGGTTTTTACATCCTATCCAACTTAAAAAAATTTCGTCCTCGAAATTTAGGAAAAATTAGGATAGATAGAGTGAAGGAGATAGTAGCAGTATAATCGATAAGAATTTGATTCATATTGAACAAAAAGGCAATCAATTGTTTGACGAGAAAGAAACGACATTTTAATGGCAATATGTCATTTGATCGACTAGAACAAAATTCCGATGGTTTTAGATTTCGATCATGACAATCATTCAATGACTAAGTTCGATCAACCTTAACATTAACCTAAAAAAAGCAACCTCATAAGTAGGTAATAAACTCCTTAATCCTTGATATCGTCAATATCCATGAAATATCTCTTATCATAAATCGTCCCATTAAACAAAACCAATATGATTCTAAATGTACTCTAATTTCCTCTATTTTGTCATAGAATTTTTGATAGTCTCAAATTTTGAATCCATAAAACCTCTCTTATACTAGCTCACATATATATATATATATATATATATATATATATATATATATATATATATATATATATATATATATATATATATATATATATATATCTTCTCAAGTTATAATTTTCCTCAAAAAAAAAAATTTCAAACCTTCAACCAATTTGGCTTAAGTAGAAATTAAAATTCTCTTTACTGCAAATTCGTATCTTATTGGTCAATATACCATGCATCCATAGATGACAAAATAAAAGTTCGTCTTTAATGTTTGATAAATTTGAAAACTAACAATATACCTTCAATCTTCTATCATCATAATTGAAAACTTCCTAAAATATTTATTAGTCCCTCTAAAAATTTTGAATTCAACAATCTCAGCTTCTTGATGGTAGAAGATGTAACTCATCTTAACTTCTTATTTATAATTATTTACAACTTAATTCTCCATGCATCAAAAAAACGTAAAGGTTTCTTTCTTCAACAATTTGTTATCCTTGAAAATATCGTCATAACATTATATGTCATCGAAGGCAATGTCAACATTTTTCTTTATCAAAAATATTTGCATCCATAAATTTAATATATAGATTTGTTTCTTAACCACCCAAGCCTTTAGAAATTTCTTCACTCGATATTTAGTTACCTCACGACAAATTTGAAATTCGCGAGGTCTATTTATCCTTGAGTGTTTCATCAAAACACAATATATCATTCCTTACTTCATTGATTCGGATTTATCGTATATTTCTATTTATGTCCCATCTATACCTCATAATCTCGTAATTATCTTTAACCAACTACATTATTTATCCATGCTATGGGGCTCCCTAATCTAACCTCTACTAACCCAAGATTGTCATGATCATATTTTTTTTTCTTCGAGCAAGAAAATCATAACGTGAGCAAAATCGCATAAACCATAAAGGAATCAAGGTGAAATACGACACGCAATTTAGTGAGAAGGGAAAAGAGTAAGGGTTGCAACATTGGAGAGCTAAAGATGTTATGTGTCTAAGTGAATCGAAATAAGACATGAAAATAAACGACAAGGGCTAAGCAGTCAAGATAAATGCGAGGTTAAGCATTAGATTGCGATCACATATTAGGTCGAAAATTTGAGTCGAGATTGAGTCCAAATATATAGTCAAAAGTATTTCGGTACCATGGTATAGGTTATAGTTGAGTCTTTATGATCCGAAAGTCATACCATAAAAATAGAGTACAAAGGGACGTGTTTTAGTGGGACATGATATACCTATATGAAGGTAAGCTCGTCTAGGTCTTGCATGTGTAATTTGTTGGAAGGAAAAGTCTAGTGTTGTGCTCCAAATATCAAAGTCACGATAGGGAACGCCGAATGATCAAAATAGAAAGTGGGTTTTCATAACGTACTAATTAATGCACAAAATGAAGGTTAAAGCACAAATAAAGATAATTAGGAATCTCGTAGGTCAGGGCAAAATAAGTTAGAGACAGTTTCTAGAGAGAAAATAGTCTCATAGATAAGGGTACGGTCACGGGGATGATTCTGTCGTTTCTAAGTTCCAAACAATTAGATGGTCACGAATAAAGATCTAGCTTGAGGGAAGGTCGAGTAAGTTAAAGGTATGTTCATCGGTTTGGTCGATGACTAACTATACTTGTGTATATGCAATATCATAATCATAGGTGGCATGGCAATCTAATATGGAATACTTCTATCTCACTAGGGTGACCTTGCTTCTTAGTCCTCTACCAATATATGATCTAATCTAAAATTTCAAGTTCCTCGAAATTTTTTCAATAAAAATTTTCAAGATACTCCGCAAAAATTCCAACTATCTTAGACTGCCAACTTTAATCAAAAATTTAAATTTCTAGTCCATCTCGAACAATCCCCGTAATTCGCAAATCGAATAAATAAATTCATCATTTTTTTTCCAACCCTTAAACTCATCATTTAATGAGTTTATCAACCGAATTTCATATTACAAAATGGAACATTCAAATAACTCCCGAATTTAATCATATATCCTTCAATGTGAATATCTAGCTTTCAATAAGTCACAAAAAGTAATCCTCCCTTCTTCTCTTTTTTTTTTCCTCCAAAATTTAAATATCCATAATCAAGACTTTTAAACTCGAAATCTAAATAACTTTATAAATCATAGATCATATGAGCAAATTTTAAATATTTTTCCTTCAAGTCGATTTCATATCTTCCAAAAATATTTCAAACAAAATTTTTACCATTATCTCTTCAAGCTCAAAATTAAATACTTAGAATTCGTAAATCGTAGAATCAATTTAAAACCTCAAGCTCTCTAATAAACCGTAAATCATAACCCTCCATATTCTCTAGTCGTTTACAAAATCACAACTTATAAAATTTAAACACTTTAATAAATTCGAGATAAACTTTAACATATTCAATCCCAACTTGAACTAAATCGTAATCATGGGTCACAATTTAAAGATGTTACTCAATTCGGTTTCATATCCCAAATAAATCATAAACTATTTCGCTATTTCCAAAAATCATAATTCATAAAATTATTTTCTGTCCTCTTGTGTATACCACCTTGTAATGGCAAAATAAAATTCCAACTATCCATTGAAGGCGGTAATATGCTACTACCCAACTTGAAATTAACTAATCCTTAAAATCATACTTTCTAGAAAAATAAATTCCTTTATAAATAAAATCTCAATGCATATTAATTGTCAATGCAATCCATCTAGCCATGTGTTTAACCTATGGGCATATACTAGTGTAGTCATCTTACTAAACACGAAACTAAGAATTTACGGTAGAAGGAGTCAAACAAGATACAATTCAAGGAGGTCGAACGAGAGTTCGGAATTCGAAGTCAAGGAAGGATATCATGTAAGTGGATGAGATTCTAAACTCTAATCCTATATTGCAGGTCCGTTTGGTTCAATCATGTAACCGAAACGGCAAACTAGACCTGCATGGGCCACCACAAAAATATGTAACGCCCCAGTCCCAAAATACGTAGGACTAGAACGTAATCATGCCAGCTGTATACATACGAAGTATATGGACCATCGTATATATACATAAGCTGTAGAATGCAGTAACCAAGGCACTAAATCTCATCCACAAAGATAAATATGATATAAAAGCAACTTTGAATTTGTCATGTATACAATCGTTGGGTGGAGACAAAGTCCACTACCAACTAATTTTAATAAGGACGAAATATACAAGGAAAGGAATTTAGTAGAGCAAGGAGATGACGATCCAAGAGCAACATCTCGATGAACAGAGCGCAAGTCATGGCCTTGGCTAGAGCACCTACAGAAATCATAAGAGCACACACCTGGCGAGATAACCAGGTCCTCAGAGGGACGTAACAAGATACACAAAGAACATGCCATAATAAACTGAATATAATATGTCACAAACCGAAATAAGTGACAAGACGACAATAAGGTAATCTAACCGTACTACAGTGTTTATGCAGTTAAGAACAAACCTCCAACGCATGGGTATCTGGCTCAGTAGCAGTAACTCAGGCATGGTCCCATCAGGATACCAGAGACCTCAAAGCATAACATTCATCGAATGTCAGAGGCCAGCAGTATCAGTAATAGGAAAGTGCATAAGGACCCATACGTCAAGGAACTGTTCTTCCCACCCAATGCCTAACAGAGTCACATCCATGTCTCATAAACCTCTACTAACTGCTAAGTCTCCTAACATGCCTCTATTAGCAATTAGCCCTATCGCATGCGCATGGGGGATCAGCCCACACACAAGAACCTCTACATGCCACTCATCTCACACATCCTCGTGGTACAACTGTGTCAAGGTATATGCGACACACTACAGACGGTAGTCCCTTAACTCTAGGTTCTTATACAATCAAAGGATAATAACAAAGTAAATTAATATTCACTGAACAGGCAGTAAATCAGGAACTGTAAGAACCGAAAATAAAGAACAGTGATATATAAAATAAATGCAGACTGATTATAAACAGTTTAATGGCAAAGTATCTTGCCTGGTGTGTCGCCTGGTGTGGTGCAAAAATCCGACAAGTCCAGTCTTGTCCATTAGCCATGGTCATTACGTAAGGGTCCGAAATAGCGTGAAAATAAGAACGAAGGATCAGTCGTGATCAAGGAAAAGAATTTGGGGATAATTTGTGGAAGTCGATATATATAAAAAATTTTAGAAACATTTTTATAATATTTCACATAAATACTAAAATTAATTTTGTAAAATATTATTATATACTTGAAAACATAATTTGGTAACTATAATAAATAAAACTTTTTCTTTTTCTTTTTTTTTACCATAAAATATTTTGGTAATATATATTAGGCCAAGCCCAATATTTATATATATTATTTTTTTACATGATAATTTTAAAAGAGAAGAAAATTTATATAAAAATATAATAAACTATTTTATTAGCAAATTCATGACAAAATAATCCTAATGATTTAACTACATATAAATATAATAATAATGATAGTAATAATAATAATAATAATACCTCTTATCCCTTTTTCTTTTTTTTCTTTCTCTTTTTTTTATAATAATAATATAATAATATAATAATATAACAAAAACTCACGAAAGAAGTACTGTACTCTTCCTTCCCCAAATTTCACGAAAGAGAGAGAGAGAGGAAAAATTGGAATTTTACCAAGGGGCGGCGCTCGGCGGTCGGCTGCATGGCGCTCGGTAGTCGGCGCCGGGTGCGCGCTGCCCTGGAGGCGGCGGAGCCGGACGGAAGGCGGAGGATGTTTCTCAGTGCGGATCTGGCGTAGGCGCGGCGGCGGGATGATTCTGCGGAGAGGACGGCTCGTCGGAGACGCCGGAGGGAGCGCGGAGGCGGCGCGGGCTGGGCTGATCAACGGAGCCCGCGGAGAGTGGCGCGGCCGGAGCGGATGGGTGCGGCGTCCGGGCGGAGAAGCGGTGGTTCTGGTCAGGCAGAGGAGTTTCTGTTGGGGCGGAGCGGCCTCGCCGGCGGTTGCCAGCGCATGCGTGGCGGTGCCCGGGGTTGGCGACTGCGAGGCCGCACAAGGTGGCGCTAGAGAGATCGGAGAAGGGCTTCTCCGGCGTGACGGCGGACGGCGGACTCACTGGTGGGTTTGTCCCGCGCCGGCGGACGGAGGGTTCTGGTGAGGTGGAGCGGCCGGTGCGGCTTTGGTGGATGCGGTCAGGAGACGGCCACCCGTGGTGGCCCTGCGCGCAGTTGCGCACACGTCGGAGGCCGGCGGGCAGGACGCGGCGGCTCAGGTTAGGGTTCGCTTCCCTTCTCTTCTTCGTCGGGGAATTTGGACGGTGGTGGTAATGTCGTAGGGTTTCTGGGTTTGGGCGGTGGTCGACGACGGAGACCAACCGCAGCGGCGATGAGGTGGTGGTGATGGTAGTCATGTTGGTCGAGTGTAGAGACAGAAGATGGTGGGAGTGCTGTTGTTGGGAGAGGATGGAGTCTGTAAACGTATTCTGCGAGACACGGGACGAGTCGGTGTCCGGAGTTGTCGGACACGGATAAAAATTGTATTTGTAAAATATAATACATAGTGGAGGAAAAGAGGACACAGACACAATGCACATCTGTGGATGGAAAATTGGAGGAGTACCTGCCTATTTATAGGATGTGAAAATTCTCAATTGGATAGAATTAGGAGTAGTTTAAATCCCCTTTTAAATAAATTTAAAATAAATTAGATCCAATCCAAATACAAATCCAAATTTAAATCTAATTAAATTTCTAGTATAAAATCAATGAGATAAATCAAATTTCAGATATTTAACGATTTAAATAAATTCAAATTTCAAATCAAGGTTTAAATCGCCATAATAATTCCGAAATATATTTTCCAAAAATACTAATAAAATAATTTTGAAAAAACATTATTATTTACAATTAAACTCAATAAATATTTACTAATGTCCAAATGATATTTACATAAATCTACTTTTCTAATAAAAATTTATTTATATTTATAACTATGTAAATAAAGGTTTTATAAATAAAATAACAAATTTGGAATTTTGGGACGATAACTAAAATACTTATTATATATATATTTTGAAACTATAAAAAAAATAAGAAAAAATGTTTTTCCTAAAAATATGTACGCTCGCACATATTCGCACTCGTCGAGCAATTTCGAAAAATAAAATTTCGTGCGCGACGTAAAATACGACCACGCGACGTACAATACCAAATTTTAAATCAGTACCAAAATAAAATAGAATAAAAATCAGTAGAAATTTAGGGGTTTTTACAGATTGGAACAAGTACACAAACTGACGGCAATACAAAACACAATAGAATTAACAAGACATGAAAATAGCATATGGAATATGAAAGCTGTAAGAAAACTGATGACATAGCACGATAGAGGAGTAAACAAGAAAAAACTAATAAAAGACATCTATCTAGGTGGTGTGAAATATCTGTTTCGACATGTGAACGGCTAGGGGGTAAATCCGGCTCACTGCACGTGTCGTGTGCAGCTGCTATCATGCAATAATAGACATTTTGGGGATATTTCTGGGTAGTTCACATGTGTACTAAGATATTTCCCCTCCCGACTACTCCGTGTGACGAGCGTGTCAACAAGCAATAAGATACATATATAGACATGAAATGAAAAGACTACTATGAATCGGAAAGCAATCAGAAAGTGCACTTGCCTGAGGTCCTTAGCTGGAGAAACTAATACTATACCACACAATAAGCCACAATCAGTCAACACATGCAAAAGTCTCCGGATGCTGAAATAAACAGTACCAACGTTCTCAGAATAGGCAAATTAGCTAGGATTGCCTGTCCTTAAGTCCAATTCTGGACACAGGAGCAAAACGATAATTTCGGGCAAAAACGATGTCCGCCGTTGGACCGCTTTGCACCGAAAAGCGTGCCAGAGTCAATGATCTCTAAAATTGTCAAACTATATGTCTACGGATCCAGTTTTTTGATACGAACCCAACCGTATGTCCAGAGTTGGATTTCGGCAGGCCGTGCATAAAATCGTCCGTTGAGTGGGACCGTGGGCCCGCAAAACGACGTACGATTCAACTGTCTCGGAATCGGACCAAACTTGGCATACAGGACCAGAAAAATGATACGGTCCTATTGGCACAAGTTTCGTCTCGATCTGACGAGCGTGCACAAAGTAATTAGAGAATTTGCAAAGTGCACGATACGGTGAATTTCGACGGATACACATCAAATTCGTCGCGCACACGCGACCAATTTTAATTTTACCAAAGCTCACACGACTACGAAGTCGTTATGCAGCTTTTGATGCTTTCGGTTTGCGACCACGTTGTCCGGAATGGCGGGACGCACGTCGTGTGGATCAATTTTCTAGTTTTTAAAACAGGTTTTTGGGAAACTTTGAAACGGTTTTAACAGAAATTTAATACATGAAAAATAAAAGTAGAAGAGAGGTTTCGAACTCGTATAGGTTGTCTAAAACTGTCTTCAAATAGAATCTCAAAATCGTGCATGGATTGGGAGAAAACTGCCCGTGAACTAGAGTCCTTGGACTGGTTTTACTGTCCTGTTTCGACAGATTTTTGTCGAACTTTGGTTCGATTTCCTGGCCGATCTAGCGCATCTACACAAAAAGTAATTGAAAGAAAGTAAAGGCATATATATTGGCTTCGTACCAGAGTTGGAAGATCGGGAATCGGTCGAGAGACGAGGCGGGAAACTCGTCTCGAAGTCGAGCCTTCGACAGCACATTGCTGCTGCTGTTCTGTCGCTTCCGCGTGCCGTGCGTGTGCGCGCGCTGCCTCAGCGGCCTCGGCCGTGCAAGGTGGTGGCGCTCAGCCCCGTACGCGCGCGTGGAGGGGGCGCCCAGGTCTGGGTCGGCGGTGCGTGGGGTTGGTTTTAGGGTTCGAGATTTGGTGTTACTGCCGCTTTTCTTCGGCGTTATATATATATACACGATATATATGGACTGTGTTTATATAGGAAGTTAGGAACAGAGAGCTGCTCAGGATTTGTTAGGAACTTGGCTGAGGGGATTAGGGCTCGGCTTGGGCTGGGCCGGAATTAAGTGCTGGGGATGGGCTGAGGGCTTACAACTGCTTGCCATTCTTTTCCTTTCTCTTTTTCTCTTTATTAAAAAAACTAATATATTCCATATATATAATCATATAAATATATACAATTATATATATATATATATATATATATATATATATATATATATATATATATATATATATATATATACACATATTTATATTTACATTTATGTATACCCACACGTATACCCTCACACATATGTATATATATATATATATATATATATATATATATATATATATATATATATATAATATATATATATATATATATATATATTCGCGTTACCATATATACATATATATATATATATATATATATATATATAAATATAAATATATATATATATATATATATATATATATATATATATATATATATATATATATATATATATATATATATATATATATATATATATATATATATCCACCCACATATAATAATATTTATACATACACACATATATCTAATACATTTATATATACATACAAATATACATATATAATATACATTTATATATTCATACTTACACTTAATATATATCTATTTTTATACACAACTATATACATATATACCTCATATATATTTATATACTAATAAATACTCAATTAACAAATAGTAATATCTAATAGCCATAATATATTTATTTAATCACCACAAATTAATGAAATGATAATAAAATAATTAAATGGTGGTTTCGTGAATCCATACAATTCACCTTTATCCAGGTCCAGAAAATTGTATAAATATTATAAATCAATATTTAATAACAAAATACCACTTTTGTGTACAATTATTCAAACAATTAAAAATGCACATCATTACTTAAAATAATTTAGAAAGTATTTGTACACACAAAATATGCCTACATGGTCGTCCTTGGTCTCACTACGTTCCTACGAGGGCTTGGATTCTGTTCGGGTTCAGTTTGGCTAACTTGGTTCAACCAGATTCCTGCAAAGTCAATAAATCTAATAATAATTAATTAAACTATTTCTAATGGTCGTGCTATAACTTGGCCTGGTTTTCCTAGTTAGGACATCACTATGGCTCGACCTTCCCTACCAGGGCTATTACACTAGTCAAAGCACGCCACTGAGCTATCCGTACCATGATTCATAGTCACCTTATACTCCAAATCTCAACTAAGGCTAAAATCATCTACCGTAATAATTAACTATTTAATTATTTATAAAAATCTAAAAATTACCATTTTAAATCAAATAAATAATAAAAAAATATTTTGAAAATTTCTGGGAAGGGAGGCTACAAATCTACCCACCTTAAAAATAATTTCGTCATCGAAATTCAAATTCATAACTATTTCTTAAAATTCAAAGTCTAGTATTCCCTTAATCTCCTCAAATTTAATTTCTCAAACTAGTTGTATCCTCCTTCTTGTCATTTTGTAACTCCGAAACTCCGAGGACTTCTACCCACCTTAGAGGCTAGGATGTGGTGGCAATGTTCCTGTCACAGGACTGGCCGAGGGTAGCTACACTTGCATATACAACTATCATAGCCATGGGAATACTCTGTATCTATCTATCAATTACGAGTTTTCATCTTTCCAATCAGCGAAAGACAAAAAAAATGATAAAGAGTTCAAGAGATGTCGCTGAATACAATTACGTGATTCAAAGGCGAATATATAATTCAAGAGGAATTGTCAAGCAATCGCGGGTGAGATCCTGGATATCTCTATATCTCAGTCCACGTAGGGTAATTAAATAAAGAGCGAACCAAATGCATCATGGTTGATCAGGCCGTAATACAATGATTCTGATTAGACAATATGTTAGCGGGCGTCCCCAATAAACATATGTCTCGAATCAAGCTCGATAAAAGAGTAAGCTTGCAAAACTAGGCTGTAATAGCAGCATTGGTCAAGATAGTCAAAATATGAATAGGCAAGATCTTTGGAAAGGAGGCACAACGAGTTTTGAGAAAGTTAAATCCTTACCTGGTGTTCTTGTTTATACAGTCTTCCTAGAATCTTACTATCCCTAAAGTCTTGGTCAACTACAACATAGTTTTAGCAATGTTCTATAACCTATGATCCTCAAAATGGTTTCATTTCTATGGGTTGTGCCTCGTCAGTGCGCTGCTGGCTGCAGTGAACCTACATTCTCTACTCTAAAATAATTGATGACAGTGCGCTGCTGTCTAAACTTTATGGGTTAGCTAATATTTCTCTAACTATAACCGTAAAAATTTATGAGCTTCTAGAGATTCAAACAAGTTGACTAAAAATAGAGCGTAGGTATTTGTCCTATCAATCACAACATTTAAATTAAAATATTTAACATGGAGGAAGTAACTAAATACAAAAGAAATACAAACATTATAGTATCTAGTCCATATGCATTTCAATGGTTGAGGGGAAATTTTAAATAAATATACTTCGAGATTCGTATGCAAATAATAGAATCAGAAAATTGAAACTAAATCCTTACAGCAAAAGAGAATTTAAAACAGGCAATTCTAACTGATGATAAGAAAAATTATATCTACAAAGAGCAAAAGAAAACTGAACAGGTTATCAAGATTATAGCCTTAATTCTAGGGAAAGCCTAACTAGCCAAGTGAGTAGTATACCCACATTGGATCATGTTGTCATATCAAGGGTAATAGTGTTTCTATAGAGGTTTGACAAGTCATCTGAATTCAATAATTCTTAAATAGCATGGCCTATCTAACAACCTTAACTACCCAATCGATCAATTTGAACAAGGGACTCCTAGTCCTAGTCATTATCTTAAATCACTTTAATTCTAATTGTGAATGAGCATTTCCTGGGCACAGGCTCGCAATAGTACGACTAGCGTACCATCACGAGTTCGCAATCTTTTGCGAAGACTGACCTGCATGGGCCACCACAAAAACTCATCACGACCGCACCCGCTTTTCGGATACGAGACGTGTCCAAGCCAGCCTACGCCGCAGAGTCGGCGGTAGAACGCTGTCAAGCCCGCAAGAAATAAATGCTTAAAATAAAACATTTGCTGCTCATTCACATTTCTAGATTTATTATAATATTTACAATATTTAAAATAAAGAGAATACAAGATTTTACAATTAATGAAAATGGTACAACTGTTATCTATTTCTAGGTTGTCTTCAGCATATCCAAGTCTTCCCCAGTGCTAAGAGTGATAGCGGCTAAACCTGAAAAATATTGGTTATCCAGTCAGGATTGGAACAAGTACACAAACCGACGGCAATGCAAAACACAATAGAATTAACAAGACATGAAAATAGCATATGGAATATGAAAGCTGTAAGAAAACTGATGACATAGCACGATAGAGGAGTAAACAAGGAAAAACTAATAAAATTCATCTATCTAGGTGGTGTGAAATATCTGTTTCGACATGTGAACGGCTAGAGGGTAAATCCGGCTCCCTGCACGTGTCGTGTGCAGCTGCTATCATGCAATAATAGATATTTTGGGGATATTTCTGGGTAGTTCACATGTGTACTAAGATATTTCCCCTCCCGACTACTCCGTGTGATGAGTGTGTCAACAAGCAACAAGATACATGTATAGACATGAAATGAAAAGACTACTATGAATCGGAAAGCAATCAGAAAGTGAACTTGCCTGAGGTCCTTAGCTGGAGAAACCAATACTATACCACACAATAAGCCACAATCAGTCAACACATGCAGAAGTCTCCGGATGCTGAAATAAACAGTACCAACGTTCTCAGAATAGGCAAATTAGCTAGGATTGTCTGTCCTTAAGTCCAATTCTGGACACAGGAGCAAAACGGTAATTTCGGACAAAAACGATGTCCGCCGTTAGACCCGCTTTGCACCGAAAAGCGTGCCAGAGTCAATGGTCTCTAAAATCTTCAAACTACATGTCTATGAATCCAGTTTTTCAATATGAATCCAACCGTATGTCCAGAGTTGTATTCCGGCGGGCCGTGCACAAAATCGCCCGTTGAGTGGGACCGTGGGGCCCGCAAAACGACGTACGATTCAACTGTCTCGGAATCGGACCAAACTTGGCATACAGGACTAGAAAAATGATACGGTCCTGTTGGCGCAAGTTTCGTCTCGATCTGACGAGCGTGCACAAAGTAATTGGAGAATTTGCAAAGTGCACGATACGGTGAATTTCGACGGATACGCATCAAATTCGTCGTGCACACGCGACCAATTTGAATTTCGCCAAAGCCCACACGACCACGAAGCCGTTAAACAGCTTTCGATGCTTTCAGTTCGCGATCACGTTGCCCGGAATGGCGGGACGCACGTCGTGTGGATCAATTTTCTAGTTTTTAAAATAGGTTTTTGGGAAACTTTGAAACGGTTTTAACAGAAATTTAATACATGAAAAATAAAAGTAGAAGAGAGGTTTCGAACTCGTATAGGTTGTCTAAAACTGTCTTCAAATAGAATCTCAAAATCGTGCATGGATTGGGAGAAAACTGCCCGTGAACTAGAGTCCTTGGACTGGTTTTACTGTCCTGTTTCGACAGATTTTTGTCGAACTTTGGTTCGATTTCCTGGCCGATCTAGCACATCTACACAAAAAGTAATTGAAAGAAAGTAAAGGCGTATATATTGGCTTCGTACCAGAGTTGGAAGATCGGGAATCGGTCGAGAGACGAGGCGAGAAACTCGTCTCGAAGTCGAGCCTTCGACAGCACATTGCTGCTGCTGTTCTGTCGCTTCCGCGCGCCGTGCGCGTGCGCGCGCTGCCTCAGCGGCCTCGGCCGTGCGAGGTGGTGGCGCTCAGCCTCGCGCGCGCACGTGGAGGGGGCGCCTAGGTCTGGGTCGGCGGTGCGTGGGGTTGGTTTTTAGGGTTCGAGATTGGTGTTACTGTCGCTTTTCTTTGGCGTTATATATATATATATATATATATATATATATATATATATATATATATATATATATATATATATATATATATATATATATATATATATATACACGATATATATGGACTGTGTTTATATAGGAAGTTAGGAACAGAGAGCTGCTCGGGATTTGTTAGGAACTTGGCTGAGGGATTAGGGCTCGGCTTGGGCTGGGCCGGAATTAAGGGCTGGGGATGGGCTGAGGGCTTACAGCTGCTTGCCATTCTTTTCCTTTCTCTTTTTCTCTTTATTAAAAAAACTAATATATTCCATATATATAATCATATAAATATATACAATTATCCATATATATATATATATATATATATTATATATATATATATATATATATATATATATATATATATATATATATATATATATATATATATATATATATATATATATATATATATACATATATATATATATATATACAAATATCCATATATCTATATACACATATTTATATTAACATTTATGTATACCCACACGTATACCCTCACACATATGTATATATATATATATTCGCGTTACCATATTTACATATATATATATATATATATATATATATATATATATATATATATATATATATATATATATATATATATATATATATATATAAATATATATATATATCCACCCACATATAATAATATTTATACATACACACATATATCTAATATATTTATATATACATACAAATATACATATATAATATACATTTATATATTCATACTCACACTTAATATATATCTATTTTTATATACAACTATATACATATATACCTCATATATATTTATATACTAATAAATACTCAATTAACAAATAGTAATATCTAATAGCAATAATATATTTATTTAATCACCACAAATTAATGAAATGATAATAAAATAATTAAATGGTGGTTTCGTGAATCCATACAATTCACCTTTATCCAGGTCCAGAAAATTGTATAAATATTATAAATCAATATTTAATAACAAAGTACCACTTTTGTGTACAATTATTCAAACAATTAAAAATGCACATCATTACTTAAAATAATTTAGAAAGTATTTGTACACACAAAATATGCCTACATGGTCGTCCTTGGTCTCACTACGTTCCTACAAGGGCTTGGATTCTGTTCGGGTTCAGTTTGGCTAACTTGGTTCAACCAGATTCCTGCAAAGTCAATAAATCTAATAATAATTAATTAAACTATTTCTAATGGTCGTGCTATAACTTGGCCTGGTTTTCCTAGTTAGGACATCACTATGGCTCGACCTTCCCTACTAGGGCTATTACACTAGTCAAAGTACGCCACTGAGCTATCCGTGCCATGATTCACAGTCACCTTAAATCATCTACCGTAATAATTAACTATTTAATTATTTATAAAAAATCTAAAAATCACCATTTTAAAGCAAATAAATAATAAAAAAATATTTTGAAAATTTCCGGGAAGGGAGGCTACACCAAACTATTTACAATTTTTTAGAACTTTCTAAACATTAGTTATAGACTACTTGTAGCACTACAAAACCCTTCTTGTAGATTTATTTTTCATTCACTGTACAGAAAGTTATTCGTTTGTAAAATTTGAGAAAAACTTGTTTTTCAGAACAAAAATTTAGGAAATATTTTACGATACGGCGTGCATTCCAACAAACCGGGTAACATGGTCACAAGCCATGAGCATCGAAAGACACGTATGGATATTGTCGACGTATGTGATTTGACGGAACTCAATTTTCCTGCGTATGCGCGACAAAATCGAACTGTATCATCAGCATTTTACAAACTTTGTATCCAATTTCAAACCGTTCATCAGACGAAACTTATGCTATTGGATTCAGAACATTTTTCTGGTCCTGTGGGCCAAGTTTGGTCTGATTCTGAGAAGGTTGACCGAAACGCTATTTTGGCGGGACCGCGACTAGATCTAACGGGTAAAATTGTGCACGGTTCATCGAAATCCAATTTTGGACATACGGTTGGGTTTGTATCGTCAAACCAGACTTGTAGACGTATAGTTTGATGACTTTTAGAGACCTTAGTTCTGGCATGCTTTTCGGTGCATAATGGGTCCGATGGACACCAAATTGACCCGAAATTACGATTTTGTTCCTGTGTCAAGAATTGGACTTTTTAGTAGGTTTTTTTAGATATTTCTTTTATGACGAAGACGTTCGTGATGTTTATTTCAGCATTCGGAGACGTTTACGGGAGTTGACGTTCACAGCCTTTTGTTTTTTGTCGATCTGAGTCACTGGACGTCGTCAATTCTTCACACCACTCCAGGCAAGATATCGTGCCATTATTGCTGATCTTTATGTTCATTTATTTCTGTTATTTATTTCAGTATTTATATCCTGTCTAGTTCTATCATACTGTGCGTCCAAGTTATACTTGGGTGTGAGCGACTGTTTAGTCGTTTACTATTTTCGTTATTTATTTTCTATTGCCTTAGAATAGTTGACCACCCCACTGATGTGAGATATTGATATATCTCTATGGCCATAACACATGTGTATCATAAATTGTTAGTCTCACGTAGGACACAGACTTGCGTATTCGGTTGGCCTCCGGTACATATGGAACGTGCGACGGTTAGGAATAACTGCCAATAGATTTTGCATGATTAGTAGACTTGGCAGTTACTAGAGGTTTATATGAGTCATGGAGATGATATTACTAGGCATTGGTAAGGGAGAACAATTCCTTAACGTATGGGCCACTATTGCACTTTTCCTGTTGCAACTCAGAAGCTCCGCTGGAGATACGGTGTGAGATAACCCTCTCAGGTTGGCCACTGTCGTTTATAGAACGTTGTGCGCTTGGCCCCTTGTGCCTCAAGTGGGGACTATACCGATCCCATTATAGCCAGAGTTTCCAAGCATCGAAGGTTTGTTCTTAACTGCATAGTCACAGTAGAATGGTTAGGTACCCTTTGTACGTAGCTTTATTTTATTTCACAGTTATATGGCATGTTGTTTCTTATATCTTATTGCGTCCCTCTGAGGACCTGGTGATCTCTCTAGGTATAGATAAGCAGGATTATCCACAGGAGTATGGATTAGCTTTGGACATGGCTTTTGTTGACGAGGAGATGTACCCTATTGATCAGTCCTGATCATGTCTTAGTGTTGGAGACTATAAACCCCACTAAATTTATTTAATTTTGTTTATATATTATTACAAATTTAGGTTAAATATTGAAAAAAAATTCCTTACTGGTTAATATCTCCATTTTAAAATCCTTCCTTAATATTTCTATAATAAATGCCCCCATTCATTCCTAATAATTCCTATTTAATTCATTCCTAAATAAACCCTCACCCATTAATTCCCCTATTTATTCCATTACTAATATATTATGTTTATATTCCATTTTTCTAATCTCCCTCTTCTCCACACTAACTGCACACCCCCTCATTTGAATTTCTCATTCTTTCCATCCCCGAGCACACTATCTCATGTAGTCGGCCAAATCCCGCGAATCCATCCTCCATCAACCTCTCCTTCGTGTAATGCCCCGCTCCGTATCGATGCATTATGATGAGTCATTGACTCGAAGAGTTGCGTTGACCCGATGAAGTATCGAGCGAATCGATGCGAGAGTTACGTTGGCCAAAGGTAAGCTTTGAGTCGGTTGGAATCTATGAATTGAATCGATGCAAAGGATAAGTTCCGTTGAGCAAGTGCTAATGTTGGTTGATCTGGTGTGCAGGCTATGCCTTTATGCTGGATTACGAATCGTGGTATGGGCGCGATAGGCCAAATCAATCGAGTAGTTCAAAGGAATGGCTAAGTCCGGGAGTTAGCTATGCGATCGAGTTATGGAAGCGAGACGCTTCAATCGGCGAGGCGGCAAGGCGGATAGGCTTAAGGTGGGCGGGTTCTTGACTCTCTCTCCCTATTCCTTCACGTCTAATAAAATATGTTATGGTATGCGTAAGATGTTATCGAGTTAGCGAGCGTGGCTCGGCAACGAAAGGTCCAAGTATGTGTCGAACACTAAGATAGAACATTGAACAATCGAACAATTGAAGCGACGTGCATCAAGTGTACGAGTTCGCGGTAGGGCAATGATGGTAGAACATTGAAAGATGATATTGAGATGTGCATCACGTGCACGCCTCCGAGAACATTGAACATTAGGCATAGAATATTGAATACGGCGCTGAGCGTGCCCTCGGGCACTTATGTTACGAAAAGACTAAGTAATACGGAATTATGCTATGAGAATAACTTACGAATGGTACGCGTTGAATACGAGTATGAGATGACTAAGCCATTGGGCGTCGTACATCAATATGGATGTGTTGGGGCATAACGCCGACGGAGCTCCCCATATGAATGGTGGATTATGTTTATGAGACGCGAATATGTTTATGGCACGGGAAACCGTTTATGGCACGGGAAACCATTTATGGATCGAGACTATGTTTATGAAACGAAGGATTTTGTTGGAATGTTATGTGTGTTTGCTATGGCGCGTATTGTATGGTCAATGGACTCGGATTGCCCGTGCACGGGTACGGCTTCCCTCGGACGGTTTTGTCGGGGCACCGGGACCGTTCGGCCTAGGAGGGAATTATGTGTGGTATTTATGGTGCACATCATTCGGACGGATTGTGACCGTCCAGTGCTGTGATAAGCTATGATATCCGTAAGTTTGGGATCCTTCTGATACTGGGCTAGCAACCCGTATCGAAGTGATCGTAGGCTTACACATATGAGATGCCAGGTCCATTACGGTGCGAAACACCGTGACCTTCATATAGATAGGGCCGGTAGGCTGAGATGAGAGCTGGGTGCAGGCATAGGGCCTGTCACCCATTATGCATATGTTTACGTTTATGATTGGTCGGTTGCACGAATCGTATGATTGCTTATATAAGTTCTAACCATGGCAGGCTAGGCAAAGAGGAACGGGATGAGCACGAATCACTATATTATGTTTCAGATTATGTCTAACTGTATCTGCTGCAGAACACGGTATGGGACACATTTATGATAATGTGCTATGTTTAAGTATTGCCATGAAATCGATCATAAGGCTAAATAGAAAGATCATAATTTAAGATGCATGTTTCACTAAATGGATTAAGTGTTTGGTATGGGTGCGAGCGGGTCTTGATCAGTGCGAAGCGAGGACGAAAGCACTAATCCCCTACTAGTTTATGTGCAGGCTCAGGTTATGATCGGCTCGGGGCGGGACTTGGCTTGGACGTGCCGAGGCATGGAGTCCTTGGCGTTCAAGAGGAGCTACCGCATAGGCGTTCGGACTTGCGACATGGAGATATTCGGCCGAAGACTACTTGGTGGCTATAAAAAGGCATAATGTATGGAACAATGTAATCCTTTGTGAGCTAGAGAGATCATGAGCGTTGTAGCCAATTGGCATTTTATGTTGGGCTATTCAGAGCCTTTGTAACCTTTAGTTCATAATCAATAAAAGAGATTCTTATGTTATTCTTGTTTTCTTCCGCTGCTTATGTTACGAATTTGAGATAATCACTATGTGAACCGTTATCTTGCCTTGAACGAGCGCAACTCCAGGCTCGTACGGCATCACGTCCCAACGAGAACGATGATTCAGGTAAAATCTAGCGAGGACGAGCGATTTCCCGGATCGGGGCGTGACAAGTTGGTATCAGAGCGGTTCCATCCTTTGGACCGTACGTGAATCTCTTTGACCCTCAGTTGCTTCTCTATCGAATTCAGTTGACTCTAAGTTGTTTTCGCAACCGCATGGCTCATGGATCTGCTCGACGCTACATTGGATGTTCCATACAATAAGTCTATATTAAGTGCGTACGTCTGCCACAAGTATGTCGTGACTATCATGCTATCTCCGGGTGCCACCGGAGAGTGTTGGTTGCACGAAGTACAACGAGTTATGGGATGTTGGTTGCACGAAGTGCAACGGGTTATAGAATACTGGTCGCACGAAGTGCAACGAATATGGTGATGTTGGTTGCATGAAGTGCAACGATATGTGTTATTGGTTGCATGAAGTGCAATGATATGTGTTGTTGGTCGCACGAAGTGTGAGGAGTTATGTGTTGTTGGTCGCACGAAGTGCGAGGAGTTATGTGTTGTTGTTGCACGAAGTGCGAAGAGATACGTGTTGTTGGTTGCACGAAGTGCAATGAATCGAGATATGAGGCAATACCTATTATGTGGCTATGCGAGTGATTATGTGTTATCGGTTGCACGGAGTACAGCAAGTCGTGGATCGTTCGTTGCATGGGTGCAACGAGTCGATATGGTATGATGCGTGTTGTATGGCTATACGGATGGATAGCGATATGTTGTGCGAGATTGAGAAATGACCTTAAGCATCGAGAATGAGTTGTTGCACGAGTTGCAACGAGTGAGATTGGAGTCGAGTCGGACTCTAAGTCGAGTTGGAGTAGACGAACGTTTATGTTGGCCGTATATCGCGTTGAGCTACGAGTAAGCGAATGTTGCGGGCGTGATCGATACGATCGCCATGGTACGGTTAGATTGAATGTGTGTCAAGCTTGAGCTAACGCTAAAGCTGGGATCGGAAGGATCGCCATACAGGATAGTTGATTGAGAATAGATGTCGAACCTATACGGAATACGATGTCGAGTGATGACTCAATTTCGAGTGGTATATACAATACCATTTGTACGATAAGTGTAGCGAAGTATTGTATCGATAACGATAGGTTCGATCCTGAGTGGTATATGGAATATCACTTAGCGATAGCTATGTTAAGCCGGTTGGTGACTTGCGATAGGTTACATCGAGACGATTGTATTGTTACGATATGTTTGCCCTTAATGGACGAAGTAGTGCCGAGACTCGAATAGGAATGAATCGATAAAAGTCGATGCGAGTATGCCTCGATGAATTGAGTTGAACGATTATGTGCGAAGTTGTACTTATGGATGATACGTCGGACGAGGATTCGTTAAGTGTAAGTCGAACGGTAGACGGAGCATAGCGAAAGAAATATTGCATCGAGGAAATAGTCGACTCGGTCGAGTTGAGTTAAGTCGGTACGAAAACCATTCGGAATGAATTGAGTAAGTATGAAGGAATCGTTCGAACGAATTCAAGTTAGTGCGATAAGTCGGTAGTACGATAAAAAGTGCGAGTTAGGGATATGAGAATGGATATATGAATTGAAAATTGCGTCGCGACTATGGTGGTGTGTTATAACGGAATGAATCTTGATGTGTGCAAGACTTGATTCATATTCGAGTTCGGATGATAACAGTGACTGCAACGAATTGAAGCTTATGCGAGACGAAGATGTTCAAGTTATGCATATCGACGATGGTATTGAGGCGTATCAAAGACGATATGCAATAACTCGGGGATACTCTGATCGAATGAACAAAAATTATGTTGAGCATTATTGTTGGATGAATAAGATGCAAGTTAAGTTGATGTTGATTTGGATGACAATGATAGGAATGCTTCAGAAAATTTAAGAGTGGACGGATGTTACTCGGATGAAATCGAAAGTGCTTGATTGTTTCGAGGATAACCACAATGTTGACATTCTTGTCTTATGCGAGTGCAACTCCAGCATCGCACATGCGTCACGCCAAATTAGGGCGATCATTCTGCGTGAGCGCTGGTATGGTGATTCATCCAGCGGGGATGATCGAACTTGCAAGGCGTGGCAAAATCGAATTTGACTTGTGGTTTGATGCAAAAATTGTTCGAGGATGGTTTGATGAGTATGGAATGCGTCGGACTATGATCACGAATAGGTGAACTCGGATTTGAGACGAGTAGATGTCATATGAATGACAAAGATAGTCGACGGAAATGAATGAGTGATTCGAGTAGTAACGGCGCATCAGTTGCGCGTGAGGGCAGATGAATTATGGATTGGTAAATTACGTCGGGTTGGATAAAGTCTCATAGGAATCATTAGGAATTGATTTGGCTCCGCGATAGGATATAGCATGGTTCGTTGTAACTGTCCCTCGTTGATGATCTTCAATTATCGAACGTAGTTTCGGGGCAGATGACCCTAGAAGACTTGACCGCCAAATCAAGTGAATGTGGAAAACCATAGGATGACCCTAAGAAAGTCGCGTAAGAAATTTTGTCGAGGATGAAGGATAAGGTAGTGCATGTTGAGGATAAGTCTAAGCGAGTGAGTATCGTGTTTCGGAAGTTAGCGAGTAGCCTTCGATTAGAACGATATGGTTAGAAAGTCTATGATCGATCGAATGGATACATGGATAGATTGGGTTAGTCGATGATCGAGTATATATTGAGGAATGTGCCTAGTATAGTGACGCGGTAAGGCGATTGCAAGATCTGCAATATGCGAGAGCAACGGATAGTAGAACGACCCTAAGAGTTGTGTCGTATATCAATTGGAGTAACGGTTAGGCTATGTGTGTCAAGCACACGATCTATGTTATGAAACAAACTAGTCGGGATTGAATCGAAGATTGTGTAAAGGATTCGTACTCGGTCGAGAATAGGAGATTGGCGTATCGTAAGAGACCTTGGGTCGGAAAGATTGTTACCTTTGAGCATCGTAGAGTCAAGTTGACCTCTTGTGTCGGAAGAGATTAAGCATGATGTCTGGATAAGTTACCTAGCGGGGGTAGCCCCAGACGCGATGCGTAGGCGGTTTGAGAATGTGGATCGTGTTGGGATAGTTGTGTGCGAGACTTAGTACGGATGGTAGACAAAGAAAATAGAGACATGTGGACGTAGTCCATGTCGTTAAGGCCAATTTTATGAATGACTAGATGAAAGACTTGAGTTATACGAGGGATAGAAAACGGTTGGACGAGTAGGCATTGCGAAGAATTGTTGTGATCGGATGCGCAATGAGTTGATGCAACGCGAGTGTTAAGTGGCCGGCGAGAAACTTATGAGATCGAACTAATAGTTTCGAGTTAAGTTATGTGCAGAGATGTTTGGAAGACGATCGCATGTTATGGGATACTGTATACGAGAAGTATTTGAGAATATACGCTAAGATTTGAATGAGTCGAGTACGAAACGATGGATGCTTGAGGATTTAAGTTGAGCTTGATAGTTGTCCCGATATCCTACAACTGAGCTTGGCTGAAATACATATATTGGTGGGACGCCTAAAATATGTGTATGATCCAAACTAAGTTGTATGATTCCAACGATAGTAGCACGGGATCGTGAAACGATCTTGCGAGACACTTGGATTTAAGTGTTAGTTTCGGTTCGAGGACAAACCTGATTTTGAGTGGTATATTATGTAATGCCCCGCTCCGCATCGGTGCATTATGATGAGTCGTTGACTCGAAGAGTTGTGTTGACCCGATGAAGTATCGAGCGAATCGATGTGAGAGTTACGTTGGCCAAAGGTAAGCTTTGAGTCTGTTGGAATCTATGAATCGAATCGATGTAAAGGATAAGTTCCGTTGAGCAAGTGCTAATGTTGGTTGATCTGGTGTGCAGGCTATGCCTTTATGCTGGATTACGGATCGTGGTATGGGCGCAATAGGCCAAATCAACCGAGTAGTTCAAAGGAATGGCTAAGTCCGGGAGTTAGCTATGCGATCGAGTTATGGAAGCGAGATGCTTCAATCGGCGAGGCGGCAAGGCGGCAAGGCGTATCGGCTTAAGGTGGGCGGGTTCTTGACTCTCTCTCCCTATTCCTTTACGTCTAATAAAATATGTTATGATATGCATAAGATGTTATCGAGTTAGCGAGCGTGGCTCGACGATGAAAGGTCCAAGTATGTGTCGAACACTAAGATAGAACATTGAACAATTGAACAATTGAAGCGACGTGCATCAAGTGTACGAGTTCGCGGTAGGGCAATGATGGTAGAACATTGAAAGATGATATTGAGATGTGCATCACGTGCACGCCTCCGAGAATATTGAACATTAGGCGTAGAACTTTGAATCCGGCACTGAGCGTGCCCTCAGGCACTTATGTTACGAAAAGACTAAGTAATACGGAATTATGCTATGAGAATAACTTATGAATGGTACGCGTTGAATACGAGTATGAGATGACTAAGCCGTTGGGCATCGTGCATCAATATAGATGTGTTGGGGCATAACGCTGACGGAGCTCCCCATATGAATGGTGGATTATGTTTATGAGACGCGAATATGTTTATGGCACGGGAAACCGTTTATGGCACGGGAAACCGTTTATGGACCGAGACTATGTTTATGAAACGAAAGATTTGGTTGGAATGTTATGTGTGTTTGCTATGGCGCGTATTACATGGTCAATGGACTCGGATTGTCCGTGCACGGGTACGGTTTCCCTCGGACGGTTTCGCCGGGGCACCGGGACCGTTCGACCTAGGAGGAAATTATGTGTGGTATTTATGGTGCACATCATTCGAACGGATTGTGACCGTCCAGTGCTGTGATAAGCTATGATATCCGTAAGTTTGGGATCCTTCGGATACTGGGCTAGCAACCCGTATCGAAGTGATCGTAGGCTTACACATATGAGATGCCAAGTCCATTACGGTACGAAACACCGTAACCTTCATATATATAGGGCCGGTGGGCTAAGATGAGAGGTGGGTGCAGGTGCAGGGCCTGTCACCCATTATGCATATGTTTACGTTTATGATTGGTCGGTTGCACGAATCGTACGATTGCTTATGTAAGTTTTAAAAATGGCAGGCTAGGCAAAGAGGAACGGGATGAGCACGAATCACTATGTTATGTTTCAGATTATGTCTAACTGTATCTGCTGCAGGAACACGGTATGGGACACATTTATGATAATGTGCTATATTTAAGTGTTGCCATAAAATCGATCCTAAGGCTAAATAGAAAGATCACAATTTAAGATACATGTTTCACTAAATGGATTAAGTGTTTGGTATGGGTGCGAGCGGGTCTTGATCAGTGCGAAGCGAGGACGAAAGCACTAATTTTCCACTAGTTTATGTGCAGGCTCAGGTTATGATCGGCTCGGGGCGGGGCTTGGCTTGGACGTGCCGAGGCATGGAGTCCTTGGCGTTCAAGAGGAGTTACCGCATAGGCGTTCGGACTTACGACATGGAGATGTTCGGCCAAAGACTACTTGGTGGCTATAAAGAGGCATAATGTATGGAACAATGTAATCCTTTGTGAGCTAGAGAGATCATGAGCATTGTAGCCAATTAGCATTTTATGTTGGGCCATTCAGAGCCTTTGTAACCTTCAGTTCATAATCAATAAAAGAGATTCTTATGTTATTCTTGTTTTCTTTCGCTGCTTATGTTACGAATTTGAGATAATCACTATGTGAATCGTTATCTTGCCTTGCACGAGCGCAACTCCAGGCTCGTGCGGCATCACGCCCCAGCGAGAACGATGATTCGGGTAAAATCTAGCGAGGACGAGCGATTTCCCGGATCGGGGCGTGATACTTCGTCCCCGTGCCTACCGAAAATATTGAGTCCCCACGACCCCAGTCGACGACCCCCAGGCCGCCAGCGCGCCCCCGAGTCCAACGCCATCCCCAGTGCAAGCGCACGTCCATGATCGCGCCCTCATGCCATCCCTCGCGGCCAAACAGTAGCACCGCTGTTGCTATTGCGGTGGTATTTCGACGACGTACCGCCCGTCTCCGGCCACGGCTATCCCGTGCGCCACCCTGCGCGTCGCCACCTTAGCCGCACGCCTTACCGCCATCCTCCGCCCATGGCCGTGTACAACAGCAACGAAGGCAGCTGCCGTTGCTCGAGCGACGTGCCACTCGACGACCACCCGACCGGTGCACACCAACGCACGGTCCTGTCTCCGGCCGTCGTGGCACCCAGCAACCACACATACACCACCCCAGCCATCCCCGACGGTCACCCACACGACATGAAGTGGATTTCGACTTCGGGATCGAAATCCCGTCGTGATGCATGTTTTGGAGAAGTCAGAATATTTTCTCGGGACAACAACTTTGTGCACATTTTTTAAATGATCCAACCGTTGGATCGTCGAACCGTTTCTTCTATCACAATCACTACCTCCACCTAAATTTTTCAGCCGTTAATTCGATCTTTTGCTATATCAAAATTGACCGCAAAGTTGGGCGAATAATTGTGATTATTTTTGACAGTTTTGTGGAGCCAACTTCGTGGATTTGTTTCTCTGTCGTCGTCGCTCCATTTGATGTGCCACTAATTCCTGTGAACAGTTGGTATAACCAATTTCTTCTTAATTTTTTTATTCCATTGTGAGGTCGTTTGAATGGTTGAATTCATCGCCAAAGTTGGCCGTCCGAATTCGTAATTTCCAACTTGTAAAATTCTAATTTGGACCTAGGACTTCAGATTCTAATTCTGATGCCACCAGTGGACTCGTGGCATCGTTCTGCCTCAAATTCATATATAATTTACTGAGTTTGGAGCAACGTGACCCCGACATGCATTACGGTGCAAACCGGGTTCCAACGTTCGAGTCAACGGGTCATTTTGAGATCGACTCATCAGAATCCAATTCTGAATATACCGTTGGATTCGTATCGTCATTCTGAACTCGTAAACATATATTTTGATAGGTTTAGATAACTTTTATCTTGCCATATTTTTTGGTGCCAAATGTGTCCAACGACGGACCGCATTTTGATCCGAAATTATCGTTTGTCCCTGTGTCCAGAATTGGACTTATGGGTAGCCTATTCTAACTATTTTTCTTATCCCGGGAATGTTGGCAATGTTTATTTCAGCATCTGAAGATATTTTTTTCGCTTTCACTTCTTGTGCTACTTTTGACGATAAGTTAACTGCCAGAAAGTTACCTAGACACCATCTGAATTCCAGGCAAGTATACCTTGCTGTATTTACTATTTTATTTCATATTACTACTTATAAATTAGTTTATATTACTTGATCATTATTACTTATCGGTATAAACTGTGCGTCCAAGTTAGACTTGGGTGCGATCGAGGTGTTCTCGATTTACTAGATTCTTGTACTTCTATGCATATCAACTTAGTTGCAAGAAGACTACCATATACTTATGGAATATTTTTATATCTCCATGACCTTGACACACACCTACACAGTATGATATTCATAATATGACACATGCCATGGTATCCGACTGATCATCGATACATATGGGACATGTGACGACTATATATCGTAACTGCTATGATTAGGATATTAGAGACTCAAGTAGTTACATAACTGGACAGGTTATCGACATGACTTGGTCAATGTGGGATTTTTGGGGAGGACAGTCACTAGTGTGTATGAGACAGCCAAATTGGTAAACCATAGTCTTCGGATGGAACTATAAAAATTTATGAGTTGCAGATGCCCTCTGACGATTATGGGTCGTTACGGACGGTTACAGATGACTGGTTTTTAGTGTATGTACATCATTGATTTTGAGCTACATGAGATATTCGAGATAGCCTGAATCCCACCCATGCGTGTGAAAGTTGTCCTCTAAATTGCACACTAGGCGGTTAGAAACACCCTTGCATGCTTATGATTTATTTCAGTTTTACAGCTTGTATATTATGTATCTTGCTATGTTCCTCTGAGGACCTGGTTTTCTTCCAGATTAGCAGCGTGGATTGCCATTGAGTTCTTCCGGAGTTGTTGATGACTGTCTTCTCGATACTCAGGTATTGTGATTTGGTACATGTATCATATCTTCTGTAGTTACATATACTTGTTCTTATTGTTTATTTTATGCTATTATAGCCTACTTTTGTAGACTTATATTTCTTCGAGTCTATTCGGACATGTGAGTATTGGGTGCACACCATGATAGACATAGTCCATTCTTGTATTTTGTACTCTTGTGGATTGAGACATAGATGTATTATTTAGTTATATAGATACTTGGTCCTTGATGTACAGCTTATACATATTCAAGCTGGACTGGAGTCCACTTGATACATAGCTGGCCATTTCCACGTGGCCTGATCCCGCATATTTTTAGGATTGGGACGTGACATAGTTTTTATGGTGACCCATGTAGGTCGAGATCATATTGTTTTGGTTACGTTACTGTACCGAACGAGCCTGCTTTAGGATAAGCGTATTAGGATCTCAATCCACGATTGCTATTGGAACTTTCTTTGATTTAACTATCTCCCTTGAACCTCGTATTTGTATTCAAATCATACCTTCTTGAACTCCTTATGATTGATTCTCGTCTTCCCCTATTTCGGAAGGACGAACACTCGTGCTTGATGGATCTTCGGTTATATTTTTGTCGTAGGATATAAGCAAGGTTGATAAAATATTTCAGGAGAGGGTGATTATCTAAGGTAGGAAGGATTAGTATAGACACCTATACCATATTGACCGACTAGAACATAGTGACAATTTGAATTATATATATGAAGTTTGACCCTAGTAGATTTTTATCAATGGATATAACTCCTACCATTTACATGAGCAAATAGAATTGGTTTAGAAGTTACACATTCCTGAAGATTGGTTAGAAGATAGAATATATTTTTCATGATGACCGAAATGACCAGGTATACGATTTAAGGAAATACACAGTTAAACTTTGGGATTAGTTGTTGCTCTCTAAACAAAAATAGGACCACTCTTGTGGAAGACTTTATAAAGTACGACATGAGATTTTATGGATAAAAAGGATCGATAAGCCCCACTTAAGACTAGACAAAAGTTGGTATAGAATTCTATCATTACAATGAGTTGAGAAATTTCTACTTGGAAGATATGATCATAATATCGTGTTTAGGAAGGAAGTGAATTTGGAATACGATAGCATTTTAGTCAAAAGGACTTTTACGAGAAGATAAACATTTGAAGGGCACGTAAATATTGTATATAATGATAGCAGAGACAAACATGGACAATAGTATAGAGGAATATATGGTAGAAGGGATAAGTTTATATTAGAAATATATAGGCATCCAAATCGAAGGTTAGACTAGTATTGGAATGACCAATAAAAACTATAAGTTGAAGATTGTCCAATAGTAGATATTGTGTTAGGAGTAATAGATCTAAGTATATGCTTAGCTTAGCCTTGATCCTTGCTTAATAAGTTAGGTATAAGAAAGTTTAGACATATTTGTAAGAATTGTGTAGTGCTTATCTATATAGATAGAAAAGGGTGGATTTCCAATCGTACGAATAAGGATATTTAGAATATACCCAGGTCTATAGCATAGAGTTTAAGTATTGGTTGTGATTTTATATCTTTTATAGGTAGTCATAAATAAGGACTGTAGATTGGAGTTAGGGGTCTTACCTTAAGTAGACTAGTAAACCATAGTTATGATAAACCCTTCATCGATACAGGTTAACTAGGAAGCCAAAAAGGATTGTGACTAGAACAGTTATGTTGGAATTAAGGCACATATAGTGGTTATAAAGAGGAATGAATAATGGGACTACTATGTTTAAGAACAGAAAAATATGGAAGAGAGGCAAGGATGGAATTACAAGAGAATTTGATTTGAAGAGAGAGGGAAATTGAGGAGTGTCGTAGGAAAATTGAGACGATGATTAGAACTCGGATTCTCCATGACGACGTAATATTTATTTTGAGGAGTGCATGACTTAAGAAAGTTGTGTGACTGCAAATTAACCCTAAAGAATGAGACTTGAGGAAATAATAAGAAGGTTAGCTCGTGGAAATAGATGATATAATATATGTGATAAATATTAGGAATGGATATCCTTTATAAGGTTGTGATAATACAATAACAGTGTGTAGTACTATAGATTGATTACGATTATGTTAGAACATTTTCAGGAACCAAACAAGTAGTGAAATGACCTGTGGTAAGAAGAGAGAAATTTTTTGAGATTGGTATATGAGAATAAAATGGACGTATGGTATCCTTAAATAGATTGATAAATGGTACCTAGGGTTTGAGTTGTGAATTACGGATAAGAAAATTTTGGAAGTGCATTGCATGATAAACGGAGAAAATGGCAAGAAATTAAATGATATGTTGAATTTTCAAGAACAAGGATGATTAGAGACCTTGGTAGGTTACATTCCCAATAGTGTAACACCATGTTGTTGGAAACGACACTTGAAAAAACTAGGCCACACGACTGAGTGAACTTGTTGGAGTTAAGATATAGGAAATATTAATGTGATGTAAGATAGATTCCGTATTTAAGTTTAGCTAGTTTCATTCTTGAGAATCGAACGTTATCTTGGGAAACTAGAATAGATAGACAGGTACCCTAGTTGAGCTTGAGTTTATCATCTTCAGGCAAATTGATCATCTGAAGTCCAAGTTTGCTCTAGTAACCAATACTTGTAGTTTGCCATCGACTGTACCACTATCATTCATATTGTGATTACTTGTCTTATTTTGTAATCACACTCTCATGATTTTGCAGTACCAAATTATTCTAATTATATAATTGAGTAGAATCTTTACTCCTTTCCTACTAGTGCTATAATTCTCCCTTACCTTGGTCTACAAATTCTCCTTTTTTATGATTCTATCGATATTATCTTTTAGTCATCCAGACCATGTGATGACCGGAATCCCTCTGTACTACCTCGCCCTAGTTATATCCGACCAAGTCGTTTTCCTTCTGTCTTATTGAAGGCATAACCTACATAGGAGCACTGTTGAATTGGTAATAAATTCCTTTGTAGATTTACTGACTCAATAGCACCGTGATAGTACTTAGGTTCCCTTTGAGAGCCCTTGACTATGGACAGAAGTGTCAACTATCCTTGTGTGTTTTTCTTTCTTCTTGAAAGTAGACCTTTCTACAGACCTTGTGAGTAAGATCATGCTACAGTTTTCACTGCTAACTTAATTCCTATAAGATGGGTAGTGTCTCGACTAAGTGTGTCATATCTCTTAGAATGTGACGTCAACTAGGATTTCATTGGTAACAGTGTCACCTATTCTTTTTGAGAAACCCGATACGACTAGTATTTAAATTTTCTGCGGTGAATTTTTTTATTCTAATCTACCATGTTTATTTTAATTTCGAAGACAAAATTTTTATAAGATGGGAAGAATGTAAACCCCGCTAAATTTATTTTTGTTTATATATTATTATTACAGATTTAGGTTAAATATTGAAAAATTTTTGTTACTGGTTAATATCACCATTTCAAAATCCTTCCTTAATATTTCTATAATTAATGCCCCCATTCATTCCTAATAATTCCTATTTAATTCATTCCTAAATACACCCACACCCATTCAATTCCCCTATTTATTCCATTCCTAATATATTATGTTCATATTCCATTTTTTTAGTTCTCCTCTACTCCACACTAACTGCACACACCCTCATTTGAAGTTTTTCATTCTTTCCATCCTTGAGCACACCATCTCATATAGTCGGCTAACCCCTGCAAATCCACCCTCTATCAACCACTCCTTCGTCCCCGTGCCTACCGAAAACGTCGAGCCCCTACAACCCCAGTCGGCAACCCCCAGGCTGCCAGCACGCCCCCGTGTCCGACGCCATCCCCTGTGCAGGCGAGAGTTCGCGATCGCGCCCTAATGCCATCCCTCGCGGCCAAACAGTAGCACAGCTGCTACTATTGTGGTGGTATTTCGTCGCCTGTCTCCAGCCACGACCACCACGTGCGCCACCCTGTGCGTCGCCACCTTGGCCGCATGCCTCTCCGCCATCCTCCGTCCATGGCCGTCCACAACAGCAACGAAGGCAGCTTCTGTTGCTCGAGCGACGCGCTACTCGACGACCACCCGGTCGGTGCGCACCAACACGCGAACCTATCTTCGGCCGTCGCAGCACCCAGCAACCACACATGCACCACCCCAGCCATCCCTGGCGGTCACCCGCACGACATGAAGTCGATTTCAACTTCGGGATCGAAATCCCGTCGTGACGCACATTTTGGAGAAGTCAGAATGTTCCCTCGGGACAACAACTTTGTGCACATTTTCTGGATGATCCAACCGTTGGATCGTCGAGCCGTTTCTTCTATCACAATTTTGGTATATAGCTCTATAAGTTTTCAGCCGTTAATTCGATCTTTTGCTATATCAAAATTGACTGCAAAGTTGGGCGAATAATTGTTATTATTTTTGACAGTTTTGTGGAGCCAACTTTGTGGACTTGTTTCTCCGCCGTCGTCACTCCATTTGATGTGCCACCAATTCTTGTGAACAGCTGGTATAACCAACTTCTTGTCAACTTTTTTATTCTATTGTGAGATCGTTTGAACACTACCAAAATAAGCCATATCAGCGACAAAATTAGCGACGCCAACTTAAAACGTCGCTAATATTTCTGGAATTAGCGACGCCAAAAGTAAGCGTCACAACACGTCGCTGATAGCGACAAACAGCGACATATTGCGACTACCTTTAGTGTAATAAAAAGCAACGTCGTTGATTTGTCGGAAAATGTCGCCAGTTTTATTAGTTCAGCGACGTTTAGCGTCGCAAAGCTTATGGCGTCGCCGAATATTAAAATAAAGTCGACGCTTTGCGACGTATTTACCGACGTCGCTAACTTGCTGCTAAATAGGGTTTCCTCGGTTCGACTTTTCATTTCTTCCTCTCACCAAATTTTTTGTTCCCGCCCCTCTTCCTCCGACCTCGACGACAGCCCGACCCCCTTTCCTCCGGCGCCGCTCATCCTCCTCCTGCACCGTGGGACCCTTCTCCTCCCTCCGACGAGCCCCTTCTCCTCCTCCTCCTCCTCCACCGTGAGCCCCTTCTCCTCCTCCACCGCGAGATCCTCCTCCTCTTCTACCGCGAGATCCTCCTCCTCCACCACCGAACTTGTCCTCCTCCTCCTCCTCCACCACCGCGAGGAGACTGAAGGTAAATCCTAACCCTAATTGAGGTGTTTTTCGTGTCCAAAATGGACACGGAGATACATTACGACCATGTGTTCACTGATACAGTATGTTCGTGAGGTTTTGGACACTTTGTGTCCATTTGTTGGACACGTGGACACCCCCAAGCATGCATATATATGTATTTCACCTCTGTACACTTAATCCCCTACTTACACTTGTGTATTTTCGTATTAATTTGGATTTGCATATTGGGTTTGGATTTTGATATAGTGTTTGATACATTGTTTCACCTTGCAACATTCCTACACTTAGAGACGTTTAGTACACAACTAATTATTTTATCCTAGTTCACAAGTGTACTTTTGGGTAATCTAGGTATATTAGTTTACCAATATCCCCAATGGCCGGAGATTTTAAGGATCGCTGCATTGCAAAAAATGATAGCAACACCTATGTAGTTATCAATTTATTTGTTTTATGTTATCAATTTATCTGTTTTATCCGTTGCAAAACTTTTACAAAAATAACTATTTTATAAATATACACGAGTACGACTTGTACAGTGCAACATAGACTTGTACGATATCACGTCTGTGGCGACTTATTGATTCGACGGAATCGAAGCGAATAAGTATGATTAGATTGTTGTAGAGGGTTGATGTTACTAAAAAAATACAATCTGTTTGTTCTAGAGGGTTGATGTTACTAAAGAGAAATATAATTTGTTTGTTGTAATGGGTTGATAGTATTATTCAAATACCTCTGAAATCCAAGAGCCATCAGGGTACACTAGAGATCTCTCTCCACTGTAATAGAATTGGTTTTAGTTATGATGTATAGGTGTGTATTGGACACAAAGCAGAAAGGATAGGACGAGAATAACTCCATATACATATTTTGGTGAGTGTCTTTGCCTAATACAAGTTTGACACTAACCAGTTTGAAGCATCTTTGTGCTTTCTAGGTTTAAGTTGGGGCTCACATAAGTACAACAAGAAGTAAAAGAGAAAGGAAATGTTAGTTAATATAAGTTGTCATTATATAAAAGCCTTCTATATCCGTCCTACATCTGGAACTATGCGCAACCCAAGAACTATCACTGGAGTATAGGAAGATTAATAAAATTTTACTAAACCCCTAGTTCTCTTTATTGTTGAAGTATATGAACCAATTAGTCAACATCTATTTGTTGAAGTATGGTACTCCATTCTTCGTAAGTTTTAGCTATATATGTCTTAAGATCCAATACTCAAAAATCCCAAGAACAAGAAGAAGAAAAGTGTGAGTTCTACAGTATGGTTCTTTTTGTAGAATTGTGTCTTATTTTAGACAACAAGGGTTTCCTATTTTTACAGGTAACATGGCAACATGTGTAAGGGAACATATAGGTGTGTGTTTGTGTTTGAAAGGGAGTGTCACAAGAGTAAGGCGTGAGCATGTGTTAGTATTTTGAGCTGTGAGAGTGTTTGTTCTATTGAGGTTAGTGTTTGTTACAATTATATTATTTGTGACTATCGATCTTACCAGATGGCACCCATGACCCGAGGAGCGACACGTCGTTTGAGGGAAACAGTGAATGCTGAGGTGGCTTCTCCTACAGTTAAAGAGGAAGTGGCACCGGTTGCTAGTGGGACCGAAAGTTTTATTCATCCAGCACCGGTAGCTAGTGAGACCGGGAGTTCTATTCATGCAACACTTGCAAGGGACGACATCTCTCCTCACGCCAAAGATCTCGCTTTTTTGAGGTGGTTGCATGATCGTATCACTGAGCGTTTACGTGAGCTGCGTGGTTCTCATTAGCTATTAGTACTTATTTGTATTGGACTATTTGTATTGGGTTGTTTTTGTATTAGACTATTTGTATTGGACTACATATATGAATTAGTACTGTGTCAATTTCTGGATTATATTGGACTACGACATGGTGATCAGGACATAGTCCCTACAGCCATTCGACTGGCGAGGCAGAAACTATGTATCCGTAGATAAAGTTGACTGTCCTCCGACCCTCATCCCTCGGCAATGATGATATAACAACCAACCAGAGAGGATACTCTGAGATATCCATCTGAGTAGGACGTATACTCTGAGAGATCACCTTTACAAGAATGATATCAGTAGTGGGATTGAGTGTTGGAGGAGATATTATCAGAGTATACGTCCTACTCAGATGGGTCTCTCACCGTTAATATTTTTTTTTGACGGCATGGTGGATGTGCTCCCTCAACAGATTCTTGCTCCGAGCCAAAACATTGCCCTGGAGCTCAAGGGGACATCCTTCGTGTAGAGCTCGAGTGAGAGGTTCCTGACGGCATGGTGGTCTCCTTTGTCAAAGTATCTGTGCTCATCTCACATTGCTTGTGGGACGAGCACGGATAATTTGACAAAGGAGACCACCATGCTGTCAGGAACCTCTCACTCGAGTTCTACACGAAGGATGTCCACTTGAGCTCCGGGACAAAGTTTTGGCTCGGAGCAAGAATCTGTTGACAGAGCACATCCACCATGCTGTCAGAAAAAAATAGTAACGGTGAGAGATCCATCTGAGTAGGACGTATACTCTGATAGTATCTCCTCCAACACTCAATCCCACTACTGATATCATTCTTGTAAAGGTGATCTCTCAGAGTATACGTCCTACTCAGATGGATCTCTCAGAGTATCCTCTCCGGTTGGGTTGTGTTCTGAGCCATCCATTCTCACACTTAAAATACATATGAATTAGAACTGTGTTTTGTATTTTCGGCGAACCCAGGGATTGGATTCTGTATTTTGTATTTTCGTTTCTGTATTTTGTATTTTGGTTTCTGTATTTGTATTTTGTATTTTGTATTTTGTATTTTGGATTCTGTATTTTGTATTTTGGTTTCTGTATTTTGGCTCCAACTCCATTTGCATTAATCTACGGTACGACATGGTGATCAGGACATAGTCCCTGCAGCCATTCGACTGGCGAGGCAGAAACTATGTAGCCGTAGATAAAGTTGACTGTCATCCGACCCTCATCCCTCGGCAATGATGATACGACAACCTATCACTATATTTTATATAGTAGTAGATGATGTCTTAGTATTACATTATGTGAGTTCATCTTGCTTCTGTTACATTCTTCAGATACTAGATACGATAAGAACATATACTACACCATATGTACAGAACATAGATGATTCACACTAATATATGCTAGAATGAATCTTGGGTTGTGTTCTGAGCCATCCGTTCTCACACTTAAAATATATATGAATTAGAACTGTGTTTTGTATTTTCGGCGAACCCAGGGATTGGATTCTGTATTTTGTATTTTGGTTTCTGTATTTTGTCTCCAGCTCCATTTGTATTAATCTACGGTACGACATGGTGATCAGGATATAGTCCCTGCAGCCATTCGACTGGCGAGACAGAAACTATGTAGCCATAGATAAAGTTGACTGTCCTCCGACCCTCATCTCTCGGCAATGATGATACGACAACCTATCAGAATCCTCGACTCTTTTTCGCTTCTTGGATATTGACCCAGCTTCCAATCTCTCATTTCCCTCCGGGTCCACTCTACTCCCAATCTCTTCCTCTTTTATACACGGATCTACAGAATCAATACCATCCAAGGAAGGCAAAACTGAATCAACATTGTCTTTCGGATCGTCCTCATCAAGGCATAACGGGCTGCTCAGCGTGCCCAGCTTCTTCAACTTCTCGCTAGCTGCAGAGTCGAAATAGGAACGGGTCCTCTTTGCCGGCCCGGAGCTCTGACTCGCACTCGTCGCCGCGCTACCGATTTTCTCTCCTCCTCTGACGTGGGTCATAAGAAAAGAAATTTCGTACCTCTTCTTCACATAAACGTCATTGCCGCCTTGTACTCGAGCCTCTTCGTCTGTGACGCTATCCAACTTCTCGGTGCCTACATTGTCACTCGAATCTCCCATTCGACTCGTATCGTCCTCTTCTTCGCCTGTCTTTTCGCTCCCTGTCTTGCAATCATCTGCTATCACCGTCGACTCATTCGACTCCTTCTCCGATGACTCCGAGGAGGAGGAGGAGGAAGACTCGAAGAAGGAGTCGAATGAGTCGGCGGTGATAGCAGATGATTACAAGACAGGTAGCGAAAAGACAGGCAAATAGAAAGGGACGATACGAGTCGAAGGGGAGACTCGAGTGACAATGTAGGCACCGAGAAGTTGGATAGCGTCACAGACGAGGAGGCTCGAGTACAAGGCGGCAATGATGTTTATGTGAAGAAGAGGTACGAAATTTCTTTTCTTATGACCCGCGTCAGAGGAGGAGAGAAAACCGGTAGCGTGGCGACGAGTGCGAGTCAGAGCTCCGGGCCGGCAAAGAGGACCCGTTCCCATTTCGACTCTACAGCCAGCGAAAAGTTGAAGAAGCTGGGCATGCTGAGCAACCCGTTATGCCTTGATGAGGACGATCCGAAAGACAATGCTGATCAAGCATCTTCCTTCTCCTCTCCTCCACCATGGCTCTGGACCCATCTGCTCCTCCCTACTTCCCTTCTTCTTATTTGATTCTCTCAGCCACATATGATATCCACCTCAAGTGTAGAGTCGGGGGAGAAAAAGTGGGCAGAAAGAGGAGGGGGAAGCAGCACAGCCGGCGGTATGACCCGGAGGAAGTACAGATGTTTTCTTCAAATCCGTAGGAGAACTATAAGGATATATCTTTTCATAATATGTCACATTGTCAAAGACCCTTAATGTGAATATCATGTTACCGCGGTGTCGGAAGACTAACATGTCATAATTTTTTAAGCCGTGTGTTTTGACATAATCCTCCAAACTCAATGAGACTCAATCATATCGTCGTCTCGCAGCCCATGCCGTCTCGCGGCCCTTTGCTACTAAATCATCATCCGACCCAATCAAGACTTGTGGGTTAAGTGTCACTCGACCGACTTTGCCTTGCGGCATTTCCTGACTTAAACTCAAGACAACTCACATCCAAACTATGCAACTTATATGCCGACAACATAAGACTCGACGCCACATCTCGTGCCGAAGCACGTCCCCTACGTTGCAACCAAATCTTAGGCCCAATATTGTGTTCAAACTATACACACACATTCAACTCGACTCCTTGATATAGTGCACTCAATACTCGACTCAATCCAAAGGCACACTCGTGGATTGCCACCCGTGCCGACTCATCTATATGAAATAGTCACTAGCATGACAAGCTATCCTGGACTATAGCCTTGTTATTCGGCGACCCTTTCAACGTAAGTAGCTAGCCCTGAAGAAAGTTCCCGAATAACCCGAGCGGTTCGTCCAGCTACGGCTATACCGTATTTCCTCCTAGGCCGAGTCGGTCCCGTGGCCCCAGGTTGTCACTCAAGGAAACTCGCCCTTGTCGACAAGCTGTCCAATGACCATGCAAGACTCGACACAAACTGACGTCTCACACATTCATTCCTCTTCCAATGTTACCATCTCTTTCAAACCAATATCAAGACTTCTATCCTTGAGATCCCTCGACGACCCACGGTCGCGAGCCTTCTCCCTTGATGCTCCTTGAGATCCCTCGATGACCCACGGTCGCGAGCCTTCTTTCCATGTTACCATATCATTTCATTCAACTCGTGAATGCCTATTCGATAGTCCTTCCTCCAAAACTCATTAAATCAACCGTGGTTCATGCCTTAAACACTAAGTCCGTGCATCATGCCTCAAAACGACTTTCGATTTACGCGACGCTATCGCCCAAGTCATACTTTATATGACGGGCCTTGAGACCATAAGACTATGTGGTTATACCCAACCGTAGAACTCGTAGGACCGTGCTTGCTACCACTCCGATAGCCTAACATAACTTGTGTGACTTAAACGCACAATGACTCGACGAGCAAAGGCTGCGTCAAGCCTCGCATTGCAAAAACGTGCCACGCATGCGTTCGACTTCTGAACGACCAAGTCATTTGGGCGCCTAGACTTACGCCAGCAGCCGTGCGACGCAACTTAACTCATAGGGCGGGTCAAGGCTATGCCAAGCCTTGGACGATAGGACCGTGCATGCTTTATGAAGCATTCATGCGGGCGACGCCTAAGACTTAGGCTACATTCATAACTTCGCCAACTCAAACCAACTTTTCTTCTCCTATTCCACGGGATGAAGGATCGAGTGTCCTTTTCAAAGCACGCCGTGCACCAACTCTAAGCCGACCATTAGACCTTTCCATATTCTAACTCATTTCGACCTGTCGAGATTATTCCCTTAGCTATGTGGATTCGTCTCTTTTATTATCAAGCCTACTTGTGCAAGTTGAAAACATACGATTTATTATGTGAAGGCAAAGATGAGGCGAGTTCACTGAAACTACCCCATATGAACGAGCGGTCGTCTCGACCGACCAATGTCTTCGAGCAGCCATTGCAAGGCTAAGTCCGAACGCCGTCGGCATTTTGATTTCTCCGATTGACTGAGCGGGACGGGACACTACAATATCAACAGCCTCCTCCCCTCCAAGAACTACCTCCTCGGCATGCTCATCCTCCTGAGGGTTACTCTGACCACCATAAGCAGGATGCCGATCAAGGTTGGAAGCAACTCCATGTACTTGTTCTTGTATAACTGGATCTTCTGCGATGTCCTCTGGAAACTGCTTGAAGCGAAATAAATCTAACTCAAGCAATTCCTCAGCCTCAGAAGGCATCTCGGAATTCTGAGTGTTGGTCATGGTCTGATCCTCGACGAATACTATGTCCCTGCTTCTGTTGAGCTTTTTTCCCACAGGATCGTAGAGTCTATAGCCAATCTCATCCCACGCATCACCTCGTCTTCGGCTCAAGTTTGGATCTTTTGTCCTTCGGTACATGCACGAAGGCCTTACAACCAAACACCCGCAGATGATTGTATGACGGCTCTTTGCCGTACCATACTTCGTCAGGAACATCACATTGCAAAGGAGCACTAGAAGATAAATTAATAGTATAAGCAGCTGTGTAAAGAGCCTCACCCTAATAACTGTCTAGTAAGTTTACCTCTGATAGCAAACACCGTACCCTCTCCATCAGTGTCCTGTTCATTCGTTCCGCTACACCATTGAGCTGAGATGTCTTGGACAGAGTCTTCTGGTATCGTATCCCTTGCTCTCTGTAATAAGCATCAAAGAGACCAATGTACTCGTCGCCATTGTCTGACCGAACGTATAGCAACTTCTTACCCATCCCCCTTTCAACAGAGGCCTAAAACTCTTTGAAAGTGGGCATCACCAGATCCTTGGTCTTTAAGGCATAGACCCAAACCTTTTTGGAATAATTATCAATAAACATCAAAAAATAAGAATCACCCCAACTGGATTTTACCTTCATAGAATCGCAGACATCTGAGTGAATCAACTCAAGCAACGCTGGCTTCCTCGAACTTGGGTGACTTTAGAAAGATACCCTATTTTACTTTTTCGCCAAACTGTGCGTGCATCTCTCCAATTTTATAGACTTTAACCCTGGAATCAACTTCCTGTTCACCAAGTAGCTCATCCCCTTCTCGCTGATATGGCTGAGTCGTTTGTGCCACAGCTCGGTAGATGCATCGGTAGCTACATTCATCTTCTGTGCACCATGTGCGCTCCCTTTCATATAATAGAGTCTGGACTTCTTACTTCCTCTGACAATCACCATCGAACCTCTAAAAAGCTTCTACTGATCGTTCCCGAAAAGATTGAGAAAACTCTCGTTATCCAACCTTCCAACCGATACCAGGTTGAAACGGATATCAGGGACACAACGGACATCTTTGAGAACAAGAACTACATTCGTCTGTGTCATCAAATGCACATCTCCAATGGCAACCGCCTTCGACACATCTTCCTTTCCCATCTTTAACACTCCACACTCGCCTATCGTGTAAGTGGCAAATAGTGTCATATTGTGAGATACGTGCACTGAAGCACCCGATTCCATAAGCCAAGAATTATCATAGCAGGCGAGGTTTATGACAACCTCATCACCTACGACATTCACATCGCCTCTATGTGCCGAGATCGCTGTTGAAGTCTTCTCACTTTGCTTTCCCTTGTAGTCCTTATTCTCTCTCTTCCAAGCGAAACAGTTCCGCTTGATGTGGCCCTTCTTGTCTCTGCCACCATCTGGATCCCTACTTTTGTCCCTTCCACGACTCTCTGAAACTAGCGCATATGAGTGGTGGGATGTGGATAAAGTACCTTGAGAACGTCTCCGCATCTTTTCATTCAGTACCCCGCTCTTGGCAAATTCTAAACTGACTATGCCTTCCGGAGCAGAAGCGATCATAGATACTCGTACGGTCTTCCATGAGTCTGGCAATGTACATAGCAACCAAAGTCCCTGAACCTCGTCGTCGAACTTGACTTCCATCGAGGATAACTGGTTAGCCACGTCCTGAAACTCACTCAAGTGATCCGTAATGGACGCACCATCTTTGTACCGCAGACCCATCATCATCCAGATCATGAACAAATTATTTACCCCGGTCTTCTTCGCATACAAAGTTTCCAGCTTATCCCACAGTGTCCTTGCGTGCTCAATACTGGCAACGTGATTATACACGTTCTCGTAACGAACTGCCTTATGTACCAACACACCTGTATATGCTCGAAATTCTAGTCCTTTTCGGATTTACCACTGGGCCTCTCGGAAGCAAATACCGGTAGATGCAATTTTTTGACAAATAGTAAATCCTTCATCTTGCTCATCCAGTAGTGATAGTTGGTACCGTTCAGGTTTACCATATGCACCGATTTAGGGTCCACCTCTGCTTCCTGGTTTGACTGTCAACTCCTGACACTTCTCTGAACCCAAATTTCTGATACCACTCTGTTGGAAACGAAGCGCGGAAAGCGTTTCCCAAAACCAGAGAGGCCTGCAAGAGAACCGAGTGAAAGCACACAAACCAAAAATGCCAAACAGAAACCGCAGGCACGGATATTTTTGACATGGAAAACCCAAATGAAAAAAAGTATGAGACGATCGGAGTCCAATCCTGAATAACCTCCACTAATGGAATAAAGAGAATACATCCTCTACAAGCTCCTCCCGATCCAAACGGATCACCACAACTCACTTGAAAGCAAACAAATTGATTGCAGACTCCGAAGAACAAGAGATGTCGAAAATTATTCTAAACGATCTCTCCTTCACAATAGTCTTCAATCATTTCTCTCTCTTAAATATTTGTAAAACACTCTTGCTTACTTTCTAAGATATATTTTATGGTGAGAAAACACCTAGTATATAGCCTCAAACCCACAACTAATTGAGGTATTCTACTATATGTAGGAATACTCAATCTAAACCATTGATGTATTCCTATTATGTATAGGAATACCCAATCCAACTCCATTGAGATATTCCTACTAAATATATAGAAATGCTCAATCCAACTCCGAAATATTTTTCACATAGGTTGGGAATCCCACCCACTCCAACAAGACCGATACATAATAACATAATAAGGGTTAAGAGAAAACCGAAATTAGCTCCAAATAGAACAACCCACCCCCGGACTGGCCCTGTTTATCCAAAGCTAAGGCTTGATTGTCACTTAAAATTAAGTAGCTATTATCAACAAATCCTCCTCAAGTCAAGTATTCAGTACTGCAATATTTTCATTTCCTCTTCCTCCAAGCTATATATCAAATTCTTTCCTTCTCTCCAAAGTAAGCATATGTCCTTTTCATTTTTTTGTTATATAGAAGCTTCTTAATTGGGCTATAAATGACAACAATGTGGCAGTAGTAAAAACCGAGAACCTCATTAGAAAAACCCACCTCAAGCTTTTGGACAACTACTCTCCAAAATCCTTTGCATTTTTTTTATTTTTTATTTTGAAGCCGAACATTTATGCTCTTCCTCAAGATTGGGCAGTTTACAAGTAAGTCATATTTTATTTGATAGTATCAGCTATTAAGTGAAATTAGGTTGCAAGTTTTTGCTAATTTGTCAGCATCTCTATGACAAGGCAATTCTGTTACTGGCATCTCAAATAGTTGGTATTTTTGTCCGAGTCCCCTTTATGCATACAATAAAACATCATGCTTCACCTAAAAAAATATGCTCTGATTCAAAAAAAAAAAAAAAAAATTGTAACAATATTTAAAGCAACATATTGCAATCTAAAAGAATGTTCAACTATACTAGCTGCTATATATTCTTATTTTTTCAAGTGATCAAATGCCAAATTATCAAAAAAAAATAAAAAATAAACAGTCGTATATAATTAGAGAGATGTGTCACAGTAGAATAGTCAGAAACAGTCCAATTTAGTTGCGACGACTTAAGCTAAATATTTTCTATTAATAATATTAGTATATACTTACTAGATTTTTATTTCATCCACCGCTAGGTATATACAATTTCTTACTTTTCGTTTTTAATCTCAATATGTTCAACATTTTTGGGATAATTTTTTTTTGCTTGGTACATAATGCACTTATTATGGGTTACTTTTTATTGTTTTATAGGACGGCCCGTGAGAAACTGCAGATATATCACTTTACCTTACATCAGATTTCAGGTAAAATTTTAACTTCTGCAATGCAATGCAATAACTTTGGTTTTATTTTTCGGCTACTAAAACGATGAGAAGTACTTATATAAGAAAAATATCATTCAACTCAAATTGTAAATATATAATTTTTTTTTTTTCAAGTCAAATTATGATAGCAAGTGCTTCACCCCTTTTTACAATATGGAAAGTTTCATATAATTCTAAAATTTACAGTATAAATTAAGAGAGAATAAACAATAAAATTTCCTACAGCTAAACTATATAAAACAAACTGACATCAAAATACAACCGCCATGCATCACAACAATAAAAAAATTATCCCAAGAATTTGATGGCAGGCTACTAAAATCTATTTTGTTATTCAGATGTGGTGTTAAGATTTCAACACGGACACTCCAGAGTTATTTAGAAGCAGGACACTGTTCAGAAAATTGAATATAAAATCCTATTTTATGTTAAAAAATCGATGGTATATATTAATGGCGCTAAGTTTAAGTTAATTTTTCTTAAAAAACAACCAACATGTATAAGTAAAAATTAACAAAAAAAATATCGTTTTAATTTTCATGTGTTGAGAAGAATTGTATTGATCGAACGACTATGATATCGAAATATTTGAAAAATACTACTCACAAAATCTACATAAATTAATTGCAGAAGAAGCTTGTTTGCAAAGAGAAAACGAAGCATGTTAATCAAAATGTTCAATATACATACTAGCAAATTTTTTTTTTTTTTTTGATTCGAATGCATTTTGGTTTGTATAATCTTTTATTTTTCAAAAACTCATGTTTTACTTGTTATGATTATGTTCAAAAAATATCATGTTATTTTTTTCAAGTTCCAACCTTATAATTATTTTTCGCAAAGGCTACAGTTTTATGGCATGTAAAAACTTTTTTAACAAAACAAATTCAAATAAAACACATCGGAAAAAAAAAAAAAAATTTAAAACCACATTTATCTCAAAAAAACTTGTGCTTTACTTACTAATTAAAATTTTGTTCAACAATATATCAAATTATTTTTTGAAACATGTATTCTTTTCTAGTAGAAGCTAGAGGTTTTTGGATATAAAAGCTACTTCCAAAAAAAGAAAAAAATATAATGATAAAATAGAGATGCAAGGGATTGAGCATTGTATATCTCCCACATGCAAAACAAATAGTACTTTGTCACTTGAGTTGCATCTCTACAATGTCATATTTGACTATGTATTATAAAAATAATATATCAAGAACTCCCAAAATTAAGGGCCCTTCATAATAGAAGGCCCTATCGATCGCTCCAAAAGAACATGGTCAGAACCGGCCCTGTCTATAATGTTCGTTAATGCTCTCTTCTCTTTCTTCAAAAAAAATTATTTCTTTTATCCTAAGAATAGATTGATTATTTCATCCAAATAATGGCGGGTATAAATAATAATAATAATATTTCTTCCATCCTCCAATACTTTCTTCTCTACTACTAGTTAATGATCTAATACTTTCTCTTTCTCCCTAACCACTAACCTCGTTTGGTACACTGTCATGTCATGTAATCATAATGTAATCAAATAGAAAAAAATTTAGGCCAATTTTTTAGTCATTCTAGAAATATCCAAAGTAATTGTTGGGAGCTCGTTGTGACTCGAATCAGAGTTGGCCCATGAGATACGATATTGAAATTGGGCACATATACTTTAAAAGAGAATTCTCATGTAAGGCTTGAACCTATTCCAATTATCTATACCACATTATCCCATCTTCTAATCGATGTGGGACTAAATTATCAATTCCATTGTCACCCTCCATTTCAACGTTGAACCGGAATCGAGATATAATCAAAAAGTAATATTATAGCTAACATGTAAATATTAAATCGGTGTGAGGTTCCCATTTGTGAACCACAAAGCAAAGAAGAAATCCTTGTACACAAGTTGTCCATGTAAATATTAAATCGGAGTGAGCTTCTACCTGCGCCCGACGTAATACCAGTCGAAGAAGAAATCCTTGTGCACAAGTTGTCCATGACCACACACCTACGGTAACATCTAGACTCACGTAAATGCATGGCCTAATTTATTGTACGACCCGAACCATACTTAGCAACTCGTGCATCGGAACCATATCATGCAAAACATGTCTCAATTAGAGACTCCCAAACGAGGGACCGCTTCGGCGACAAACGGTCGCATGGACTTTCCGTTCGTTGAAACCTAGGGAACGACTACTGCATAGCCTTCCGACTTGAACAAAATGTGTTCAATTTGTGCCATGGACCGTGGCATATTTATCCTTGAACCAACTGTGGCTCGTGCCTTAAACCAATTTGTGTTCTGTGCGACACTACCGCCCGAGTCATAGTTTATATGACGAGGCTTGATATCGTGGGACTGTGTGGGCTATGACTTAGAGAGCCCGTGGCATAACTTTGCCTAACTCAACCGTATAGAAGCATGAAAATTTCAGGACTATGCGCCCATAAGAAGATGAGGTTATGCGCCCATATGATAAAGGGCCTATGCGCCCACACGGCCAAAGGGGCTATGCGCCCACATCATTTTCTCCATGCAGTAAAAACATGCGCCCAAGTGTGGACGCATAGTTTGCTTCCAGCACTATGTGCCCAAGGCAAAAACAACCCTATGACCCGGTCAACATCTACGATCAATCATGGGCCGAGGCATGCGGCCACGTCAGTCTCCACGAGCAGTCGTGCATCGAAGCATGCGGCCATGATCTACCCACGATCTACCCACGATCATGCAGTCTCTATGCGCCTACACCCTATGCGCCCAAAGGAAGACTATGCGCCCACATGAAAATTAGTGTATTTTCTACCTGTGTGCGCATAACAGTCGTTTCAGTACAAAACGACTATAAATAAAGGTCACATGTCTCTTCAAAAATACAGAACGAAAAGCATTTCAAGAGCCAAATTGCTGCTCTTCTTGCCAGTGACCTGAGAGTTAGCAAATTTCTTAGGTTTTCTCCCACTTTTGTAAATCGGAGTGTCAACGGAGTAAAGGAGCAACTGCAGCTCGATCTCCATCGTCCCATTCTCTAGAATTCTTTTTGTACTCGGGGATTCTCAGTACTGCATCTCTCAGGCGTACTCGATTTGTGGTGCCTTGCGCTAATAAGAAAAGACAGTGTTTCTTTTTTTTGTCCACAAAAATGGCGACTCTGTTAGGGACTACCTTTTCCTCTGACGAGAAGATGGTGATGCAATCCGATACCGATAAAGTAGGGAGCACTCAGAAGATGTTGATCGTGAAGTTCGATCAACAGGCGTTCGAAGAGATGCTCTCGAAGGATGGCTCTACTCCCTCGAAATCAGTGAAGCGAAACAAGTCTAGCAAGACTTGACTTCCGAAGGCTCGCGTTGCATATCCTGCCAGTGTCGTAGAAGATATGCAACCGAAGGAGAACTCCATCATGGGGGCGCATAACCCTTCCACAGGAGCTCCCAATGCGAAGAAGGCACATACCGTTCCGGGCTCTACTAGTCCAGCGACTTCCCTCTTGTGCAATCAACAACAGAGTGTTCAACACTCGATACTTGGCAAAGGAAAACCCTACGATGCCAATAATCGAAGTGTTCGACGCTCTGGACAAACTCAGCGAGGCTCGTAAACGAAGAAGGCGAATCTGAAAGAAAATAACACTATTTTCCAAAGCATGCACCCAGAGCTATGCGTCCAAGGCAGTATGTGGGCGCATAACTCTGGCCAGAGGACTTTTGTCTTCAAAAGGCTATGTGCCAAGGGCCATGTGCCCAGCGCTATGCGCCCAGGCTCTGATGACCTATTCTATGCGCCCACATCTAAGAAGACCAGGCATGCTGCCAGGACTTCAGAAAAGCATGCGCTCAAAGGCATGCCCCAGGGTCTATGCGCCCACAGCAAAAAACAGGCCCTAACGCGTATAGCACGGGGCTGTCTTCAAGGTCATCACGGAACTTAGATGTGGGGGTTACCCCTGCACATGAACTAAGTCCGGATGTGCCAACTTCCCTTATAAACCCATGTGCAAAGCTCAACGATGCATGTGACTTGGGTTTTAAGGCAAAACTCCCTTTCGTCGATTTACGTGACATGATAAATCATAAGCATAAAGCGTGGGAGGATACTGCAACTCATGGGGTACATCCGTGCACCAGTATTGTCATCAACTGCTGCTGCTCCAAAGCAACGAAGGTGCCTCCAAGACAGTCCGTGTTTCGACGACTGTAGCGCTCTGATGATGAAAAGTCGCTATGTGTTTCATCCAACATGGCTTCATGGGGTCCTCCTTACGAGAGCCATAATCAAAGAAGGTGGACCACTAACCAACCTTTTCTCTCAGTTTCGCGAACAGAAGAAGAAGAAGTCTGCCAGCAAACAACCAATGAGCTGTTATATCTGAAGGAGTCTATATGGGTACTCGGTCAAGGACGAGATTCCTTATAGATGGCGAGGAATCTCAAGCTGGGGGTGATGTTCCCTCCGCTGGGGGTAGTATTCCCTCAGAATCTAAAGTAGATGACCTTCATACCGGGGGTAGCCTTCCAGATGATGATGATCTCTTTGAGTCCGATGGTGACTATCTACCTCCCCTGCCTGAAGATGAGGGCCTTTTTCAACTCAGAGACAGACAATATCAGCATAAGTTGTACTGTCTCCTCTATTCATCCTCGTATGCTATCTGCGTATATGGCGGATGGAGAAAGACATGAAGAAGCCAGTGATCAGACCAATAAGCGGCTAAAAAGTCTTGAAATGGCATTTGCCAAGATCACTGATATGCTTACCAGCATCATGGCGGTCCAAACTGCTGGGCTGTTCCTCTACCTCAACCGAACGTCTCAGCACATGCTAGTCCGGCTCATAGCAACAACCCTCCTTCACTACAAAAAGAGTATCATTCCGTTGTACCTTCTCTAAATCCCATAAATGCTGGGGGTGGTCCTTCGCCAACGACACTTGACAACCGTACAACAACCATTTCTCAATATCTGCTCAATCAGTAGGATGCAATTGATTCTCTTGTTGCCCGTCTCGATACCATCTCATATAAAGACGAGCTTCAGAAGATGGGGATATCTCAACCTTAAATTCCTGAATGGGAGAATGCTACTTGTCCTCCTAACTACAAGCCATTGACGTTAAATTCGTTTGACGGGATGACTTCTCCTCGCCAACACATGACATACTTCAACACGCAGACTCTGCACTTACCAAGAGACGATGCATTCTTGTCAAAGCTATTTATCAGCACCTTGCAGGAGGTAGCTTTTGAATGGTTCTGCAGTCTGCCTGATAGTTGCATTAACTCCTTTAAAGACTTGGAGAGGTTATTCCTCAACAGGTTTTATGAGAGTAGCATGCATGTTAGTATATCCACCCTTATCGAGACCAAGCAAAGGAGGAATGAGTCTGTATTGCTTTCATCGAACGCTTCAGGCGACTAGCATTGAAGATGCCCTTCGGTATACCAGATTCAGAGCTTATGGATACTTGTCGGCATAACTTCCTTCCTACAGTAAAGTTCTGTTTGGGTATACATAAGTATGATACATGGCCCGCTCTCATCAGGGCTGCTGATGCTGCTGAGAATGATGTTCCTAATCTTGAATTACTGGGGGTTGAAGATACCCAAATCTGAAGACAAAAACAAGCACCCCCAAACTATCCCTATCCGTGGGGGTAAAGGGAAAGAAGTCTTGAAGGTCGACACTTCCGAGGGAGCTTCCAATTCTCAGGGCGCTCCAGACAAATCCAAAAAGACTTTCTCCTTTGACGAAGATGATGTTATTACCATTTTTCACACATTGATGAAGGGTAATAAACTGACATTGCCTCCACCACGATGTCCTGCGGAGGCAAACCAACTCAATGATTCTAAGTACTGTCTTTATCACCAGTACGTGCACCATTCTACCAAGGATTGCATCATCCTGAAGAAGAAGATACAATAGCTTATCGACAGCCAAGTTATCAACCTCGAAGCTGAAGACAAGGTCTTATCTTCTAACATGATCTTTCTTCAAATTGGTGACTTTCCTCCCACAAGTTTCAGACGGTGTAGTCCCAATCCCCAAGGGAGTAATGAAAGTCGTCAACCTGCCGCCAGCTCACGACTCAACATCAACGTTGGTGCCACTCATGACAGAACGTAGTGAGATCATATGGGTCCATCCAGACCTTGTGCAAGAAATGACGTAGGGGGTGGTATCTTCCAAAGCAAAGAGGGGCAAGAAATACAAATCATGCCATATAATGTCTTCTCCCATTTATGAAGTTCTATCTGGCAAGACGCAATTCGGGATGACTTACCTACGAACTTATGACCCCGTACAAGAAGACGTAGTGCCTTCTCAAGCTCCTACTGTCCCACAACTTCAGAAGCTGGTCCATCTAAGTCCTCAACTACCGACAAAGCTATGCAGAAGGAGACGCGATTTGACAAGTCTTTGAAGGCACCAACTCCCGAAGGCATGGATCGGCCATACAACTTTGACATACTGGCACAACTGACCAATACACCTGCCAGATTGTCTTTGTTCGATCTACTGCGGCTCTCCAAAGAGACGCGTAAAGCTTTAAGTGAGGCATTACTACATGCCGACTCTTATCTCGCTGAAGTCAAAGCCCACGCTGAAAATCTAGTCTCCTGTCCTTACTGCCATAGCACTATGGAAGTGGTGCCCAACATCACCTTTTCATAAGTGGACATGTTACTAAAAAATAATCGTCATAATAGACCTCTGTACTATACAGGATATATCGGGGCGATTAAGGTGGATCGGATGCATATCGATCCAGGTTCCTCCCTCAGCATCATCCCTATAAATTTACTCTAAATTCTAGGGATCCCTCTGCACAAGCTGTCTACAACCATTACAACTATCATGGCTTTCAATGCTGGAAGAAGTCATCCGCTGGACAAGATCCGTTTCAAGTGCCAGATTGGTGATCTCCGAACAGAGGTTGCTTGCTATGTAATCGATGCCAACGTGTCCTACAATGTCTTATTGGGACGTCCGTGGATACATGAGAACATGATCATTCCTTTTACCCTTCACCAGTGCTTTAAGTACGTCAACGGTGATGGCATCATGAAGACGGAGTTTGTCGATGCCGATCCTTTTAAGGGTATTGAAGCCTACTATGGAGATTCGGTACATTATCAATCTCAGCCTTCCAAGGATAACAGCAACGAAGCTGACGATGAAGCTGAAGTTAATTCATCCGCCAACGACGGTCCCCTGGTATCCGAGTCAAAGGACGTACTACTCCAAAAAGTACTCCAAAGCCTCTCATAATCTGGGTCAAAAAGAAGAATCCTGATATTGTCAAACCATTGACCATCTCTCTCCGTAAAACGAATCGGGTGAAACCTGCTGAAGTCCGTCCTCCTAATCCTGATGAGTTATCCTACGTGGTGAACTTAACCAAGTCTGTGACTCTTGTTCCAGACAATGATCCCCTCAATGAGTATATCAATACTCAAAATAATGTACCTTCAGTGGATGATGTTATCCCTGAAGAAGAACTTGCATATTTTTTGAGTAAAAGTCTATCTTTGAATTAATCTGAAGTCTACCAATCTGTAAACCAGTACATAGATACGTTGTACGCCCTAGAGCATGGCATAGGACCACATCTCTGCATGCCGGTCACGATGCTTCATCTGCAGGAAAAAGTCTGGCCAGAAGATATCCACTACTTCATCGTTCCAACTAGAAAGAAGGGTGAAGAATTGATCATCTTCGGTCGAATAATTGGCGAAAGAAAGTTCGTTCTGGACTTTACTACTCCCAATTACAACACTGAAGCTGACTATGATTCTGGAAAAATGCAACTTTACCGATATAGTTGGCATACCAAGAATATCATCCAGAACATGGAATATGATATAAAAAGTGACCAGGGACTAAACTACGGTCAAGGACGACGATTGCCAATACGTTACTTTGCTCCTTCCGGCAAACCCGAGAACTATTATCAATGAAACGGTATTGGTTTGGGTTATGTTACTCCTCCAACAACTCCTGAAGGATCAGACGTCAAAGTGGATCATTGTTCTCATTTTTCTGATTCCTGTCTCTGGGATTCAAACTCTAGCATTGGAGACATGTTCAAAGCAACTTTGTCCGTCAACATGGTGTCAGTTAACTAAATTGCAAATGATGTCCAATCAATCGAGCTTGAACGAAGTCGTCCAAGTTAATTTAGGAATAAATCATCTCTTAAACCAATTTTTATGAGCAAAAGTCTGTCTTGTGAAGACGGCAATATCTTATACAGCTTATAAGAGAATATATTGACGTCTTTGCATGGAGCTATGAAGACATGCCAGGCTTAGACCCTAAAGTTGCTATGCACCGCCTAAATATCTCGTCTAAAGCTAAGCCAGTGAAGCAGTAGCAACGACGGTTCTGACCAGATATTATGGAGGCCATTGAAACTGAAGTCAAAAGGCTTATCTCAAGTGGGTTCATTCGCGAAGAACAACACCCTGACTGGGTCACTAACATTATTCCGGTCATGAAAAAAAACGGTAAAGTTTGAGTCTGTATCGATTACCATGATTTGAACTCTGTATGCCCAAAAGATGAGTACCCTTTACCGATCACCGATGTAATGATCGACAATACATGTGGCTTCGAGTGGATGTCCTTCATGGATGGGTTCTCAGGAAGATCAAGATGTTCTCCGATGATGAGAAACACACATCTTTTCGAACACCGTTGGGGGTATACTGCTTTACGATGATGCCCTTCGGATTGAAAAATACAGGGGCGACATACCAGTGAGCTATGAACACAATTTTTTGCGATCATTTACGCAAAATAGTGGAATGCTACGTAGATGATATCGCTGTTAAAAGTCATCTCAAGGGCAACCACCTCCAAGATTTGAGAACGGTGTTCGAACTAATGCGTACACACCAACTCAAGATGAATCAAACCAAGTCTTTTCTGGGAGTCTCCAGCGGCAAGTTTCTTGGTTTTGTTGTCACTTCAAAGGGTATACATTTTGACCCAGAGAAAGTGAAAGCTATCCTTGATATGCGTCCTCCAAAAAATCTCAAAGATCTACGCGGACTTCAAGGAAGGTTAGCCTACATTAGACGATTCATTTCAAATCTTTTTGGAAGGTGTCAACCGTTTACTCAACTCATGAAGAAAGGAGTATCTTTTGTCTGGACTGAACAATGTCAACACGTATTTGACGACATCAAGAAGTATCTCACAAGCACCCCAGTATTGGTGGCTCCGATAGTTGGAAAGCCTTTCTTGTTATATGTCCGCGCTATGGATCATTCCCTTGGCGCACTATTAGCTTAGAAGAATGAAGGCGGTCATGAACAGGCAATCTACTACCTCAGCCATACGATGGTTGGTGCCGATCACATATACACACCTGTGAAAAAGGAATATCTCGCACTGGTATTTGCTATCCAGAAGATACGTCACTATGTGTCTGGGCAGACTATTCACATCATATCTAGAGTCAATCCTCTAAGAACACTCATGACTAAACCGGGTTCTCTTAATTCCCGTTTAGCTACATGGGCAATGCTGTTGACTCCATACGATATGTTGTTCGTCCCTCAGAAGGCAGTAAAAGGCCAAGCATTAGCTAATTTCTTAACAACTCATCCAGTGCCAGAATCTTCCAATTCTACGATAAAATCCCGGATGAAGTGGTTGAGTCTAACACCGCAATTGAGGAAATCCCCATTTGGCGAATGTTCTTTGATGGTGCGTCAAGAACAGGACCTAAAGGAAATATTATGGCCGGAGTAAGGCATCGTGCTTGTGCTACCCAACCATATGGTTATACACCATGCGTATTCTCTCGTAGAACCTTGCACCAACAATGTGGCCGAATAAAATGCCCTATTAATCGGCCTTCAATTGGCAAAACAACTGGGAGTTGACTATCTGGAAGCTTACGACGATTCTAAGCTAATAGTTAGTCAGGACCGAGGGGATTATAAAATTCGTCACGAATATCTCATTCCATATCACAAAGCGACGATCGAGTTGGTTTCTACCTTCGCTGGATTCTTCATCGAGCACGTACCTCGATTATAGAATATAAAAGTAGATACTTTAGCCGGTCTGGCTGCTTCCTTGACCGCTCCCATCAATACTCAGCATTCGATCACAGTGTCTGGTCGAGAGTTATTCTGTACGAAAGATGCCTTACATATTCATCACAGTTTCGCAACAGAAACGAACGTCGACGTCAAAGACTGGAGATTTTCTTTTATAGACTATGCCGTCTACGGAATCCTCTATGAGGACCCAAAGGAAGCATTGTCTATCCAACGACGATCCTTCAGATTTTACTATGATATAGCTACCAAAATGTTGTACCGACGTTCTTACGACGGGCTACTGTTACGAGGTTTATCAGACACAGAAGCCAAACATGCACTACGTGAGGCTCACGATAGAATTTATGGTGCACACCAACCAGGCCCCAAATTACAAGATCGCCTCCGACGAATGGGTTATTATTGGCCCACGATGATAGCGGATGCTGTTGAATATGTAAAAAAGTGTAGGGCTTGTCAGTTCCACGTCGATTTCATTCATCAATCTTTGGAGTTTCTACACCCGACGGCAGTATCTTGGCCTTTTGAAGCCTGGGGTATGGATGACATCGGCCCAATCAACCCGCCATCCTCCAGAGGACATCGGTTTATCCTAGATATAACCGATTACTTCTCAAAATGGGTGGAAGCTATACCACTCATCGAAGTAAAGACGTCGAATGTGATCAGTTTTGTCAAACATCACGTCATCTACCGTTTCAGCCTACCTCGAGGGATCATCCATTATAATGGTCTATAATTTACGAGCCATACATTCTATCGGTTCTGCGATAAGAATCGAATTCAGAATGTAGCCTCTACCACTTACAATTCAGCAGCTAATGGATTAGCAGAAGCCTTCAATAAGACTATCATCAAACTTCTCAAGAAGTTCGTGTCTTCAAACAAGCACAATTGGAATGAGAAGCTCGGCGAATATCTCTTGGCCTATCGTATAACGGTCTAGACTCCAACATGCAGTACGCCATTCTCTCTGGTTTATGGGAGTGAAGTAGTTCTTCCCCTAGAAATCCAGATTCCCTCTCTTCGAGTAGCCTTAGCCAGTGAGTTGACTGCCGAAGAATGTTACCGTCTGCGACTACAAAAGCTGGAAGTGCTAGACGAAAAATGCTTATTAGCTCAACAGCGTATTGAGCTATACAAATCACACCTTTCTAGAGCCTTTAATAAAAAGGTGGAGGAAAGAATCATTCAAGTTGGTGATATGGTCTTAGCAGTGGGAAGACCAATGGTCATGACGCATAAGACAAAAAAAAAATTTCAGCCTAAATGGGAAGGTCCTTTCGTTATAGAATCAGTGTATTACGGTGCGTGTCGACTAACCAAGCCTGATGGTGACTTGCTTATGATGCCGATCAACAGCAAGTTTTTGAAAAAATATTATGTGTAACCTTCATGTACAACGTTCACATATACCCTATTTTAATTATGTAAATATACAGTGCAATGTTTATGTGATTCAAAAAATCATCCAACTATTATCCGTATTTCAAGAGTCTTGGATACGCTATGGATAATAGGTCCTCTAAAAAAGATTCTCTAGTAGAATTATCTTCATTTTGGACTCTGCCCAAACTCGGTCTTATGAAAACGGTCACGTCCATATTACATCTGAACTGTTTTTCGATAATTATTTCCCAGTGGAATAATTAAAAAATGTCTTGCTAGATCCATACAACCTCTGAGCAAAACATTCATCAAAGATAATCACGTCCATATTACCTCTGAATTATCCACTCTTACCTAATGTCATATATCCGTCCACGTCTATATTACCTCTGGTCAGATATAGAACATCCTCTGCTATTACGTTCTCATTACCTCTGTTAGCAGTTTCTTTCAACTTATTATCTATGTTCGAGAATCTTAAACATAAAACAGATAACAAGTCCACGTCAAATTTCCCAGCGGAATACCCACAAGAAATATCCCTACTACGTCCACATTACCTCTAGTTCTGATATTTCACAAACTTCATTCATGAGTTTCGAAAGCCAAAAGATTCTTTATTAAAAACGTTTCGAAAAAAAGAGCAGAGAAAAGAAAAAGATACAAGAGTCTTTACGGCTAATTGAACCTATTACAAAAGAAGATCTAAGGGATACACAACCAATTGATGCTATCCCTTAGAGCCACAATCTTAGTCTGGGACTTGGCAGTAGCACGACGACGTGCTTCTTCCTGTCGAGCAGCTTCATCTCTGAAGGGGATCAGTTTTACGTGCTCTCCCTTCAACTTCACCAGCTGTTCTTTTAATTGGTCTAAAGTTGTGGCAGTCATGGCAGCTTGAACCGAATAGTCCTCCTGTTCAGACACAACTGTCCTCAAGCTAGCCTACAGTTGGGCAATCTCCTTGTAGATCTGTGCAATATGATTGTACTTTTCAGTGATCTGGTCAGCCATCTTGTTCTTCGAAGCAATATGAGCATCACTCGCAGCGTTGAACTGTTCATACAGATCAGCCAATTCACTGACCTCTTTAGCAAGGGCACCCTTCCTTGCCTGGAAAGTAACTTCCTCCTTCACAAGAGCCGCAAGCAAAGCCTCGTCTTCTTCAAGAAACAACGAGGTTGGACTCTGTTGCTTGGCTTCCCGAAGTCTGGCCACCTGGTCCTCCAGATCATTCAGAACTTTTCTCAGACTATTAGCCCGCTCCTTGTAGCCGGCAATGCTCTCAAGGGTCGTCACTTGGCATTCAACAATAGCCTTTGCAGGTCCAAAGGCGGCGTTCCGGTTTAGAACTCCAGGAAGCTTTACTTTCAAAATAGAATAGAAAGCTTTGATGACTTTTTGGGCCATCTCGTCATCTTCGGAAGAGGTCGTTGGAGAGGGAGCTTGATGGGTATCTTCCACCCCAGGAATAGATACTTGGGAAGAAGCCGAACCTGACAATCAAGCAATATACATATCAGCAACGGGAAGAAGAACTTAAAGAGTGTGAAAGAGTTGTAATTTCATACCTCTTGCCTGCTCAATGTCAACTTGAGCTAAGGAAATAAGAGAAGACCAGATCGCTCAATGTCAATCTCAGTCGAAACAGATGCAGGTTGCTTGTCTTTGTAGAAGCATGAAAAAGGAGGGATATTACTTTTAATCCCACATCGGAAAGGAGAAGAAGCTAGAGGTCTCATTCCACTCTATATAGAGCCCTCTTGTCTCCTTTGAAAAGGGCACCAAAACAAATAAAGAAAAGGGAGCCCATTATCCAGGGAGCCCGTTCGAGCCACAAAAAGTTGCAGCAGTTCTTCTCTTCGTTTGGGTTGGGTGCAAGTTCTTCACTCGCTGTCATGGCGAGAAAAAGTTGGATTCTGAGTACTATGCGCCTTCGCGGGCTAGTACAAAGAACTCCAAGGCGGCACGGGCCATGCGCCTCAAACGTTCTATGCCAACGGCAAACCAGAAGCATGCGCTCACAATCATGCGTGCTGCTGATGGTAAGCTGTACAAGGTTGACTCGGATGCTTCTGCGCCAGAAACGAGCCGACCCTCAAAGTCCTTGTCTCACTTGGGCGCATCTGCTGCGTTCGTAACCAAGTCGAGCAAGGCAAACCCTGTGGTCTTGAACTCCCGTGCCTCCATTGTTTGTACGTCTGAGGCTCGTTCAAGTCACTTTAAATGTTGTACCCCCGCTACTGATCTGAGCGCATGTTTGGCGTTGGATCAAAGGGCGCAACATTCACTTGACCACCCCGACGCTTGGCCTTGCCATGCGCCTGATGGGGGTGTGAAGGTGGCACTCTCACTTGACCACCCCGGCGCTTGGCCTTACCATGCGCCTGATGGGGGTGTAAAAGTGGCACTCTCCTCTAACGATTTGCGTAATGTGATCATTCACAAACGCCGATCAGGAGAGCCGACCAACAAGCATAATACGCCCCTCACAGGGCACACTTGTGCTATGGTCGCCATCAACTGCTGCTGCCGTAAGACAGTGGCTCTACCACCAAGGCAGTCTGTGTTCCAGCAGTTGTAACATGCTGTGCCTGTCTCCCAGCACATCTCTCCGCCCCGTCAGAGTGAATCACTTTCTCGTCAACGCACAGGCGCATCTGCCAGCCTGGGGCTCTTCCATCATCAAACCCAAACCATGCATTCAACTTGGCACTCGATATCGTACCAGCAAGTGGCTCGAACAAAAACTGCTATGTCTATTCCAACTCGGCGAATCTCAGTCTTCTGAAGGAGTTCACCGTCAAAGCTTCTTCGAACAAGGAGAACCATTATCCACGGTACAACGTCTTGCCAAGGAGGAGGATCAGTCGAATCCATCTTCATCGAGAAGTCAAGGAAGAGACAATAAAACTCTCTCAAACTGTTGCTATTGATAGGTCAGGACAAATCAAACCCATGTGCCAATTGGCAACCTTCCCGAAGTCAGTGCAATGAACTTGAACTCAATAAACGGACCAATAAAGATATGCCATGCAATAGATGCGCCTATCAGCACCAAGCGCCCCGTAAGGATGCGCCCAACAAAGCACAGATCCATGCGTCCTAATCAATATGGATCCATGTGCCCATTTCGGCTCGTCACCCATCAAGCAATTAATGCTCAAGTGACAGAGTTGGCAGCACATCCCCCAAGGACTGAACACTTAGCAGCCTTTTCCGAAGATGAGGCGTCGCTGACATCAGCATCATCATTACTTCTCTTCGGCGGTTACAAGCCACGTGGCCACCCAACCATTTTGCATGCACCTTCGCGGCCATGCGCCCAAATATTTGCATGCGCCTCAGACTTTTCTCTGATCCCTAAAGACAGAAGTCAAGTCACTACTGAAGTCCCGCATGCACCTCAAAAGCTGTGCGCCCAGACTGGTTCGTGACTCCTAAAGGTTACAAGCCAAAGTCTCCTCATGTGCCCAATCCCAGGCGCATCCTATCAGATCACTCTCCACCAAATCCGAGATCTTTGAGCCATGGACCTACGACACGTGTCCTTTGACTTTATTCAGCCTATGAAGGGGTGCTAATCACCCAAGATCTCAGCAACTGAAAGATCCTCTTCATTGCTACGTGTCAGCTCGACCGCAGCCCACAAAGGCAACAGGAAGGATTAAATCCTCAATCAGAGTGCATCGTCCATGCGCCTCCATCAGCAATCACCACGTAGAATCCCTACAAATCGGTGCATCCTACATATGCGCGTATGAGCAGCCAGCCTGCAGACTATAAATAGAGGGATTATTTCCTTCTGACAAAGAGGACGGACCTACGAACACACACACACAGAGAGACAGATACAGACACTCAACTTTTTCTTCCTCTCCGTAAGCTCCAGTACCCAGAGCAACTCAGACCTTCAGAGAACCAAGAACCGTCGTCAGATCGTCAACGGAGTCAACGCATTACCACTCGCTCCATCGGCACAAGGGACCCAGATAAACAAAAGTGTACTCCTAGGACTATGTCTAAGACCTACATTGTAACACTGTTCTGTTTGTATTAAAATTTGCAATCAAAAAGATTTTAATGGCAAACAGTCTTCTACGGCCCCAGCTGGACCTGGAGCAAAGTCGGTAACAGCCGCCTTGGTACGCTGAGCAACTTCTTCAGCTACCGATGCCGACTCACCAAAAAATGATTCAGAAATAAGGGCCCCAGCTGGACCCAGAGCAGGTTTAATAGCGGCTTTTCCAATGTTTCGTTTAACTACTTCAGCAACCGATGCTGGTTTACTGACAAAACCTTCTGCACCAACCACCCCGGGAGACCCGGGGGCAAATTTTTGTCTTGCCCCAGTGTCTAGGGCAACCTCTGCATATTGTACCCTCTCCTTATTTACAAGGGAATATACGATGGCAGTCAGCCTCACGAGGAGTACACAAAATCGAAGGCGGAAAATCTCATCCGAGGTAAAGCGCAAAGATAACATACCTGCGGGAGGGTGAGCCAATTGGACTTGATTCTCGTCCAACTTATTCATTAAAGCCCCAAGCTCGGACATATCTTCTAAAGAGATATCATAAGAAGGACTGGCTTCATCCGTCAGTTGAGGACGAATGGGGGACACCATCGCCACGTTCACCTCTTTAGACAAAGAGGCACCTATCTCGATCGTGACTTCAACGTCCTGTGCAAAGGACAAACACAAGGGTAAGAGAGCGTTATTTAAAGACTGTACGAGTATTGTTTTTACCAAGACGGCTGTGGAATCTAGAAAGCCTTCGTGGACCTCTTAGGAGTCGAAGCAGCCTTGGGAGACATGATTTCACATGAAAGAGAAAAAGAAAAACTCTTGGAAATTTCCAAAAAGAGGAAAGAATGAATTTTCTCTCTCCTCGGGCCTATTTATAGGCAAAACAGGATACTATGCTCCCACATGACCTATGCGCCCATACAGAGACTTGGTCTTTTGCACATTATGCGCCTGCTACTTGCTAATGTGGACAATGCATAGACATCGTACGAAGGATGGACCTCTTCAAATTCCATTCCGATGAATCTGTCAGTTCAGATTTTCGAAAAAGATCTCAACAGCCATCTTTTGACAGCCTGGCAGTATATGTGCGTCCAAAGAAACAGTTTTGCTATGCGCCCACAGAACCATAAGTAGACAGTCTCCCATGCTTCTTCAAAGTATTTTGAACTCGTTCGAGTGTTCAAAACTTTGAAGGTGTTCTTGTAGAAGCATAAAAATTTTAGGACTATGCGCCCATATGAAGATGAGGTTGTGCGCCTATATGATAAAGGGGCTATGCGCCCACACGGCCAAAGGGGCTATGCGTCCACAACATTTTCTCCATGCAATAAAAACATTCTTCCAAGTATGGGCGTATAGTTTGCTCCCAGCACTATGCGCCCAAGGCAGAAACAACCCTACGACTCGGTCTACATCCACGATCAATCATGGGTCGATGCATACAGCCACGTCAGTCTCCACGAGTAGTCGTGCATCGAATCATGCGGCCACGAGCTACCCACGATCATGCAGTCTCAATGCGCCTACACCCTATGCGCCTAAAGGAAGACTATGTGCCCACATGGAAATCAGTATATTTTACACCTGTGTGCGCATAACAGTCGTTTCAGTACAAAACGACTATAATAGAGGTCACATGCCTCTTCAAAAACACAGAATGAAGAACATTTCAAGAGCCAAATTGCTGCCCTTCTTGCCAGTGAGCTGAGAGTTAGCAATTTTCTTAGGTTTTCTCCCACTTTTGTAAATCGGAGTGTCAACGGAGTAATGGAGCAACTGCCGCTCGATCTCCATCGTCCCATTCTCCAGAATTCTTTTTGTATCCAGGGATTCTCAGTGCAAGATCTCTCAAGCGTACTCAATTTGTGGTGCCTTGCGCCAATAAGAAAAGCAGTGCTTCTTCTTCTTTTTTATGTGTGTCCACAAACCGTACAACGACTTAACGAACAAAGACTATGTCAAGCCTTGCACCATAGGAATGTGTCGTACATGCGTTCGACTTGAACAACCGAGTTTTTTGGGTGCCTAGACTTATGTCATAAGCCATGCGATACAATTTAACCCGTGGGACGAGCAAAGGCTTTGCCAAGACAATGGAATCGTGCATGCTTTATTAGGCATTTATGTGTGCAACGCCTATGACTTAGGCTAAGTTCATAACTTATGGCAACTTAGACCAACTTTCCTTCTCCTAAGCCACAAGATGAAGGATCGAGTGACATTTTGAAAGCACAACATGCAACACTTCTAAGCCGACCGTGGGACCTTTCCATATTCTAACTCACTTTGACACAAATTGGGATTATTCCCTTAGCTATGTGGATTCGTCTTTTTTTATTATCAAGCCTACTTGTGCAGTTGAAAACTGTCTTATTAGTGTGAAGGATAAGCTGAGACAAGTTTACCGAAACTACCCCAGCTGAGTCGGTACGCCTTGACGTTTTGTCGAGCCGATGTAGCTCGATTTCATAACTTTGTTGCACGGCCAACTTTTTTGACTTAGCTGTTCGAGCACTTCGTTGAACTACTCGACCGATTTGGCCTACCGTGCCCAAGTCTCAGTCCTTTGTGAAGTGGGGACTTGATTTAGCGAACTTCGTTGCGTACAAGGCAAAATGTCGACCTCTTAAGACCCAGCGTAAAAGTAGAGCCTGCACATGAAACCAACTCAAATTAATATTCATTTGAATCGGCCTTATGCCTTAGACGAGTTTTCGACGAGCAAGACGGGATTTGCTTACTTGTACTTGTGCCGTTTGTATCGGCATTTCTCTAGGGCGGAGCGGGTCGTTACATTATACACCACTCAGAACAAGTCTCGTCCTCGAGACTTCCAGAGTGCAAGTCATCCTATCTTTCTTATGACTTAGTCTTCATTGTGCCCTGACACAGGACTTATAACGATCACACGAGGTACGTTATGCACGAGGGTCTTAGGCTGAGGCTGACTCACTAATCCATGCGCATATCAACATATTCACTTGCAGCTGCATTAGAGTTCATCATATCGCTGAGTCTGGATCGTGCACATATTCAAGGCGTCCCTCAAATATATACATTTCAACCAAGCTTTGCGATAGCGAAGTCGGACAAGCTACTAGTGATAGTTTCGAATTGTCGATCGTTTTACTAACCCAACTAAACCAAACTTCAGTTCGTTTCGTTATCGTTCAACCCGATACTCGAGATGAGACGATTCGTTTCTCAAGCGTTCTCGTCTTTTTAAGATCAATACAATTTCTTCTAGCGGAGTCGACCAAAATCCAAGTAACCAAGCATTGCAATACCATCAAGCACGTCTTCCAAGCAATAATTCAATTCATTATCCTAACTTTACCTATGCATCACCGATTTCTATCATGCATTCGGGTTTGATATTAACGTCGCTAGCGCACACTCCCAGTTTCAAGTCCTAACTCTAAGTCTTGTTGCCCCAGATCTGTCGTTCATCTGAATGATTTTTTCTAAAGTCAGTCACACGGGTTCAATCACTCGGCACGGGGTGGTCTGCCTATCTGCTAGGTCAGCTCACAAGGTCATAGGTACAACTCAAGTCACAGTTCATTATGCAAATTTGTTGTACGACGCTCGCCCCAATCCTAGGGTCAAACCGTTGTTCATTCATACGGGGTACTTTATCCAAGCTCGCATCACTCAGATTTCTAAACATCGAGCAATGATCAACTTATTAACATCAAGGTATCTATCGCATGGGATCCGAGTCCGTTCGACAAAGTCATCATATGGTAAGTTATGCTAAACCAATTCCTCGACATATTTATATCACATAGTCTACCTCTTCAAACATGTAAGATAAAATCCACCTTATCCAATTTATGTATTTGATCACAAGGTCGTCTAGCATAACAATATATCATTCCCCAATTCTTTCGCAAGTTTGATTATCCATGCTGGACATAAAATTATCATGCCAACGGTCCCACAGGATAATCGTCCTAATCGGGGCACAACTGTTGCTTTGAGTCTAGACTAATTCACTCTCGATACGTAGATTGGATCTACTCAATCCTCAAATTTTCTTTATTGTCAATCACACGTCCAAACATTCCTCGAATTTACCTTCGCATCAAACCACAAGTCAAAACAATCCAATTACCACGCCATGACCCCCCGCAAGTTTGATCATTCCTGCTGGACATGAACCACCATGCCAGCGCTCCCGCAGAATGATCGTACTAATCTGGCGGGACGCATATGCGAGGTTGGAGTTGTGCTCATATCAAGAAACGAACGCTAACGTTGTGGTTATCATCGAAGCAATGAAGACACTTTCGTTTTCATCCAATCACAATCTCAATTCCATAGTCTACTCGTCATTCATTCAACTAGAAAATCCTTAAGCCCAATTTCTATTTTTCCTTGATGCGTTTCAACATCCACATTCACGAATCATTCGAACGACATCTCGTTTGAGATCTTACAAAATCATGACCAACTAAGCGCTACGCGTTCTAAGGCTCATGCGATCACATCATTGTGAGATCACAATGCTTCGCTAATAATTTCGTTGTTACCCCTAATTTCTCAATTTTGCTCGAACAATTTCTAAGACGGTCCATACACCACTCAGGATTCGAGCCATCCAATTTAATCTTCAATCTTGTTCACGTCATTCATTTATATATTTCTTAAATCCATTCCTCAAATTTCTATTTGATCGCTCGCGTTGCCTTGATAATCTAAGTCTCATATTTTTTTATCGATAGTTCATCATGTAAATCATATTTATGATTCACACTTCTCGACGTAATAAGCCGTTCGAGCTATTCCTCAAAACCCAAACACTATTCTAGGTGTTCGCCTTAGCGTTGGTTCAATAGCATCCCATCGATATATTTTCTAAGTGTGACTTAGTCTCGTCCGAGCGATATTCAAATCTTGCTCGCACCAAAAAGTCTAGGTGCATGATACTTCGACACAACTTATCCAAAAGACTGTGTGCATAGCCATCCCTTCGGACTACACTATGGTCTCGCACGCTTATTTGCTAGTGTCAACGTAAGATTATTCGGACACACGAACCACTTGCTAACTTTAGCATGGGTTCCTTCCAACTCAAGTCCGACACAGTTCGGCACAAAGGCCTTCGCATATCAATCCCATTCAACCGAACACTTGTACGAGCTTTTAAAAATATTAGACTTATTGTAAGGACATCCTAAGGGATATTGAGAGAGAGCGTTCACTTCTTTTACTCGAGCTTTCAAAACTGAGAGAATCGACATGAAGTCCAAGGACGCAAAGCTGTACTCTGATACCATTATGTCACGTCCCACTCCTGTATGAGCGATTGCCCTCGCTAAGTCGTGATGTCGTACGAGCCTAGATTGTGCTCGTAGATGACGGGTTCCATAACGACAGATTACAGGCTAAACGACAGGATCGTCGCACAGAAGTCCAAAGCAAAAACATTGAATAGCACCAACGAAAACTTGAAGCAAAACACAAGTCATTCAAATAACTCTTTATTGATATTAAAACAAGGATTACATATGAGGCACGAGGCCAAGATTACAAATCGGTTAAGCTCATTTTTCTCTCTGATTACAATTACTCAGCTCTCTCTCTGTCCCTCATTACAATTTGTTGAGCCAGCGGATACTTCAGTTAGACGATATCCATACATTATGTCCCGTATAAGTCCAAACTTCATGCGGCCGCATGCCTCAAAATGCCAAAGAACTCTGTGCCTCGTCGCGTCCAAGTGAGCTTCGCGCCAACGAGCTTCTACCTGTGCCTGTATATGGAAACTGTGTGGGTGTCAGTACTCAACTGTAATGGTGGAGTGAGCTCCTCGTCCACCCATACAAAATTGACACGTTCATTTACTTTGTGTAACATAATCTCCTTATGATTGTCTTTCTATTCTTGCCTTAGGATTGATTTTATAGGATAGAGACTCTTGGCTTATTCGTATCTCTAGATCATCACCGTGGCAAAACACGAATAACTTACTTATCGATGTGCCTCTAGACTATTCTCGTGCTTACAACATGATCGTACAGACTCGTACGTGCCTTTCGTACCATACCTTAAGACGCAACATGTTTAGTGTCATTGACTTGGTCCGATTTTAGGATCAAGGCCGTGCCTCACAATTCAACGTGACTTAACCAACTTTTCCTTATGACCCTTCCTGACTTAAACTCGATACTCAATTTCGACTTGTGGAACTTGTATGGATGATGCAAACATGATTCCATATTTTGTGCCCAAGCACGTGTCTTTGCTATAGCCAAATCTTAGGCTTCATAGAACTTGTGATGCGAAACATACACACACTTCATGGCTCATTCGTGCCGTGCTTAAGCTTCTTTTGTTATGATCAGCATTGTGCATGCGGGTTACCGCTCAGCACACCAACTTATCTATATGAAATGACACTAGCATGACAAGCCATCGCGAACATAGCACAGATAGACGGCGGGTCCTTCAATGCAAGGTAGCGAGCCCCAGAGAAAGCCCCCGACATACCTTGGTGCGGTACAATCTAGCATTGCTATAATGTCTTCCCTCTAGGTTGACCTGGCCCCGGCGTCACGACGTAATACCAGTCGAGGAAAAAATCCTTGTGCACAAGTTGTCCATGACCACGCACCTACGAGAACATCTAGACTCACGTAAATGCATGGCCTAATTTATCGTACGACCTGAACCATACTTAGCAACTCGTGCATCGGAACCATATCATGCAAAACGTGTATCAATTAGAGACTCACAAACGAGGGACCGCCTCGACGACAAATGGTCTCATGGACTTTCTATTCTTTGAAACCTAGGAAACGACTATTGTATAGCCTTCCGACTTAACTTGAACAAAAATGTGTTCCATTTGTGCCATGGACTGTGGCATATTTATCCTTGAACCAACCATGGCTCGTGTCTTAAACCAATTTGTGTTCTGTGCGACACTACCGCTCGAGTCACAGTTTATATGACGAGGCTTGATACCGTAAGACTGTGTGGGCTATGACTTAGAGAGCCCGTGGCATAACTTTGCCTAACTCAATCGTGCAACGACTTAACGAGCAAAGGCTATGTCAAGCCTTGCACTATGGAAACGTGCCGTGCACGCGTTCGACTTGAACAACCGAGTTCTTTGGGTGCCAAGACTTATTCCATAAGCCATGCGATACAACTTAACCAGTGGGACGAGCATAGGCTATGCCAAGCCTTAGACAATGGGACCGTGCATGCTTTATTATGCATTTATGCATGCAACATCTATGACTTAGGCTAAGTTCATAGCTTGTGACTTAGACCAACTTTCTTTCTCCTAAGCCACGGGATGAAGGACCGAGTGTCATTTTGAAAGCACGACATGCAAGACTTCTAAGCTGACTATGTGACCTTTCCATATTCTAACTCACTTTGACCCAAATTGGGATTATTCCCTTAGCTATGTAGATTCGTCTCTTTTATTATCAAGCCTACTTATGAAGTTGAAAACTGTCTTATTAGTGTGAAGGCTAAGCTGAGACAAGTTCACCGAAACTATCCCACCTGAGTTGGTACACCTTAACATTTTTCCTAGCCGATGCAGATCGATTTCATAACTTTGTTGCACGGCCAACTTTTCTGACTTAGCGCTGTTCGAGCACTTCGTTGAACTACTCGACCGATTTGGCCTACCGTGTCCAAGTCTCAGTCCTTTGTGAAGCGGGGACTTGGTTTAGCGGACTCCGTTGCTTACAAGACAAAATGTCGACCTCTTAAGACCCAGCATAAAAGTAGAGCCTGCACACAAAACTAACTAAAATTAATATTCATTTGGATCGGCCTTATGCCTTAGGAGAGTTTTCTCTGAGCAAGGCGGAATTTGCTTACTTGCACGTATCGACGTTTTACTAGGGCGGAGCGGGTCGTTACAGCTCTAGGTGGTTCGAGACATGTTGTGTTGAACGTACATGCATATAATCAACTTATATGGGCACTCTTCTTAAGGTAGTATTATGGACAAATTCTCCATAAGGTGGTTTGGAAGTCAAACTTGCGTAGCGATAGTGCATCATACATAATGTTGGAGGCAACATATATGGATTGGATTCAAAGATTGGTCTGACACGCCCAAGATGTAGCAAGACATGTGGTTGGGGCACCCAATAGTGGTGCGAATAAACATGTCGATTTGGTTTTGCGGTCTAATGGACCGAGATAACAATATATTGGATCTCTTGGCTGCTTGGATGCTCAGATGGCTGGAATTAGCTAAGGTAGCTAGGGTGCTTGGTTGCTCAGCTGGTAGAAATGAGCTAGTTAAGATAGAGATAGTTGGATTTTATCTCGTGTCTGGTTAAGTGCTCAAAGGTAGCGATAAAGGAGTCAGTATTTTAGCTCCACATCGAGTAGGAACTAGGATCATGATGTGTGGATAATTGTGATTGGTTCATGCCTTACATGAAAAATCTCTTTTAAGTTATATCGTGGTTCTCTATACCTAGAAAGTCATTTCCGTTTAGGGTAGGATATGTGTCAAGTTCAAGTTAGGTTCTCAGTGGCATTTGAGCTAGGTTCGACTGAGTCTTGGTTACGACCCATTCAATTAACAATTATAAAATAAGTTTGATGATTAAAAGTAGTCACTTACGTAGATTTGAACATTGGTCTCGAAAGATAACTGGTAAGTATTATAACCAATGAGACTACAAGAGTCATTTGCTAGAAATACAACTAAATATAATTTTTTAAAATAAAAATTATATATGAAACATGAATCCTAATACCAACTACCTTCTTAGGAACATTATACTAATATCAAACATGCATTATTAAAAAAATTCATGAATTTTATACCCAAAAAAATTATTACTAGAAATATAAGTTTTCGACAATATTGCAAGCCAAACAATACATATATAACAAAAGTATAGTTTTCAAATGTTTCTTGTGATAAAAATGTTTTGTTGATAAATTACGTTACTAATTTCCAAATTATCATAATATAATGCTCAATAAATAATAAATAAATATTTTGTACTGTACATTATTATTAAATTTTAATATAATTTCTGACATATAAATTCAGTATGAAATAAAGTCTTAATGAAGTCATATTTATTCTTTTCTTCACTTGCTTGATGTTTTTGTCAACAATAGAGCTAGAGTAATAGGATCCTTAGAATACAATTCTTTACAATAGTAATGGAAAATATTGAAGACCTTATTTTTATGAAGACATGTACAAATTACATAATTTTTCCAATTTTTTTCCAATGTGTGATGATTAGTGTCTTAAATTTGTAGCAAATTAAAAGCTACAAGATGTATATGTGTGCGCTATTGATTTTGTTTCCCCTTTACAGTTATACAATATTTGGCACCATCCCTTGAATTGACATGGAACAAGAAAATATATCTGAGAAAGCCTTGATCGACTTTATAGTTTGGAAGATTAAGTCAGAAATTGAGTCAGAGGGAAGTAGAGTAATTTGGATTCATAGTATGGATGATGAGACCACTGCCTTGCTCGGAACATGGAAGCAACTCATTGTGAAGGCCCTGAAACAAATATCCGATGGAGATCCATTTGATTACGTGTTAGAAATAAAGGCCCAACCCCCAAAGGAAGAAGCTGGAAGCAACAAATCCACTCACGCAAAGGGACAATGGATGATAGCAGAGAAGCTAGACATACTTGACGAGAAAGACACTTTTGATGAGAATGACACTTTTCGAAGATTATTAGAATTTAATCAAGACAAGTTAGACTATTCTGAGTACTACTTTGATGATCATGATGGGGTGGAACAAAGAGGCTTATTACCTAAAGTGGTATATAAGAAGCAAAGAGCTATGAAGTATCTACTCAACAATTACACTCACGCAAAGGAACAAAGGATGATAGCAGAGAAGCTAGGCATACTTGACGAGGAAGATGACACTCTTCGAAGATTATTAGAATGTGATCGAGACGAGTTAGACTATTATCAGTACTACTTTGATGATCATGATGGGTTGGAACAAAGAGGCTTATTACCTGAATTGGCTACAAAAATATATAAGAAGCTAAGAGATAAGAAGTATCTACTTGTCTTTGAACATCTTAACCGACCTATCAATCAAACATTATTGACAGAGAAAATGGGACTTCCTATCCCAAGTAAACATAATGGATGTTGGTGGTTTATTAGCACACTTTCCCATAGTATATGTTCAGAAAGCAAGTTTGCCACTGACATTGTCTTTGATCCCTACCTTGAAGGCGCACATATGGGGTACGAAATGTATCTACTCAGGGTAGAGGCTCAAGACATCCTCTCTTCAATTCCTCTTATATCAGGTAGAGTCGGAGAAGAAGATAAGATTTTAGATTGTTTGTTCTATAGTTTTATGTTCACAGCACCAAGAACACAAGAAGTACAAGATAACAAGTATGGCATCAAGGAAGATGAGTTGCTGAGGTTTTGGATAGAGGAGGGATTCATTACTGAACTAACTGCAGACATTGACAACGCCTGCCACTTGTTCGTTACAGGCAAGGCTATTATGGACATGTTTATAACCAGGTCCTTGTTACAAGCAGACCGACATCACCTTTTTATCATTCCAACAGATGACATGATAATTTTCTACTATAAAAAAAGTCTATATAAACATTCTTATATGTATAAATGGTGGTTCTGGCGGTATAACTCAGAAGTGCCTTCCTCTCTAGGAGAATGGGAGTACAAGAAGCACATTTCCCTATTCCAATTAAACTTGACTGGATTTCCTCTTACTAGTCCGCCTCGATGCACAAAATTGACCACACTCATCTTGAGGGGCTGTACCAATGTGCAAAACATACCTGATAATTTCTTCCAGTATATGCCCCTCCTAAGAATTTTAGATCTCTCATATACAGACCTTACATTTGTTCCTTCCTCTGTGTTCTATCTCCATCATCTAAGACTCCTCACTTTAAAAGGATGCCAGAAACTTAGAAACCTTCTCCCATCATGTTCTCAATCCTCTTTCTCCTCTGCATCTTTACCTTCTCAAGAACATCATCCTCTGCTTAATCTACATGTACTAGATGTATCATGTACAAATATAGCATCAATGTCTACCACACTGCACATGCCAAACATTACTGATTTATTACTCGATGGTTGTACCGCACTATTGGATCCACCGCCCTTTCTTCCATCGCTAAATAGCCTCTGAGTTCTTCGTCTCACTGGAACACAAATAATCACCTTTCCTGAATCAACTTTCAGCTTCATGAAGTGGCTTAGAGTTCTTGACCTCTCTAAAAACCATCACCTAATATCATTGCCTGGATCCTTGTCCAAAGAAAAACTACTCAAGGAGCTCCACATCACAGATTGTCGATCCTTGACGAAAATAGAAGCAGTTGACGGGGCTGAACTTAAGATCTTCAGTCTCAGCAGTGATAATTTAACATCCTTGCCAGAATGGTTCTCTAGAGCGAAAAACCTGGAGAAGCTTCACCTCCAAAATTGTAGAGCCATGGAGAAGATAAATATTGCTGGAAATGCCAGCATGAGATCCTTCTTCCTCTCCGGATCGCCCGTCGTTGAGCTCTCTCTACATGGATGCAAGAACCTGGAGACCATAGAATTGCTCGACCTTGAAAAGCTTGAGGTTTTCGATCTCTCTTTTACTCGAATCAACGAGTTGCCTGCCAACATCTTTAATGATCTGCCTAAGCTAAGGTACTTTTGTATGCTGGCCGCTAAGAACTTGAGAAGATTCCCATGGCACCAAATACAACGTCTCCCCAAGGTGTTCATCTTTGATCACTGCAGTTGTCGCGGCAACGGCAACAATACCCATGACGTAGAGGAGGAGCTCAATGGCCAAATTAATATCCGACGACAACGACTTGATGTGGGGGACGACAAAGCTAGAGCCCACATATTCGTTGATGATCCAAGGTTCTTCTGGAGCCTTAAGGAGAAGGACTGCCAAAGATTGATAGGTGATCAGGTACGACAACACCTTCTTGAATTTTACGTCACTATCTTTCCTTGTGAGCGGAGATGCAACAAAGAAGCTGAAGCACCAGAATTAGCCTTAAGTAGCTGCAAATTCATCCAAGGAATTAGGAATTTCCCTTACAAAGATATCTATATTAAGAGGAGTGAACTTACTAAGCGAGAGGAAGAGCAGCATCGTCCTAATGCTCGCCTATGCAGGCACTTGACAATGGAAGGGGTACTTGATAGGTGGTTACCAACTGGTGGTCGTTTCCATCTTCCTGATAACATGGACTCATTATCCATAAGTGAGGACAGATCTGTTGTTAGCTTGTCCGATATGAGCCCGATGAAAAGCCTCAAAGAATGCATCCTCACACGGTGCCATAACATGGAGTCTGTTGTTGTCTCAAATTCAGACTACCAGCAGAAGCTCCTGGAGATCTTGTGGGTATCGGGCTTGGGAAAACTAACCACGTTATTCTCCTCGGTAGGATATCGCTTCTATCCATCAGAGTTCGGAAGGCTAAAACATGTGCATATAGAGCATTGCCCAAGACTAGAGAAGCTCTTCCCAAACAACGACGGCCTGCTACCTTCACTGGAGACGCTAACCATCAAATTCTGTGATAGCCTTAGAGAGATCACCTACAAGAATGTCAAGCACAACTCTGAGTCCGTCCTATACCCTGGGCTTCACACCTTAATCCTGTTGGAGCTGCCAAAACTCCTGTATTTTCGTGAGGAGGACCCGGAAGCTAAGTTGCCCTCGCTGAAGAGGCTCCATGTCCGCGGCTGCTGGAGGCTCCGCAGGCTTCCTCTCCTCCTCCTAGGCGAAGATGTCCAGTCGAATGTTGATCTTCCACGGGTGGTGGTGGTGGTCAGTGGAGAGCAGAAATGGTGGAACAAGCTGACATGGGACCATTATTGCGGTGCGTATGGCAAGAACCGCTTCTTAATTCGCTTCAAACCTCAGGCCAAATTCTCTACTTGGGAACCAACCACCAGAGGAAGGAGTAGGAAGAAGACGAGAAAACAACGCCTACGTACAACAACCACCACGATCCGTTAAGGAATAATAGGTAATTCCTATTCATTTATTGTCCATCCTTATATATTATATATGTTCATATATATATATATATATATATATATATATATATATATATATATATATATATATATATATATATATATATAATATCATTTATTATATTCTTCTAATTACTCTGCACTTTATTCAAGCTCTTGACAGGACGATGGATACATATATGCTTGCACTGTTTCTGTTCGACTGCTTCTTTAATTTGTCCCCTTATGAGCTGGCTGGACATGCGTGCATGAAAAATCTTCTGATGTTTACTTTGTACATAGATGATTTGATTGTTGTTTAATTCCATGTTGGTTGGATTGGTTTTCTACGTACACATGTAAAAGATTTGATTGGATTGTTTTTACTTTCAACATATGCAAAAGATTTGTTTGGATTGGTTTTACTTTCAACGTATGTAAAAGATTTAAGGATAGGAAGTTGCCTATCCATTACATTCTCTTGTTATCCATGAATAAGATATTCTGTTTGGTTTGGAAACAAAAATTAGTTGTGTTCTGAAAATATTAAAAAATTTTATTTGATTTCGGTTTTGGCTTTTGTTGGTTCAGTCCAAAATCGAAAATTGAATAAGATTCCTCGAATACCAAATCACATATGGTAGCACTCCTCGAAAAACCCACTATCTATCCCACACTTCAGCAACAATACGTACCTACGATTTCAACGTACAAAATTACGAAACTAGGTTTGACCCCAAAGTTTTGCAAGAAATATGTAGTGGAAGAGAACATGTTTGAATGAGACATGATATACCAAAATGAAGGTGGATTGTGTAGAACACGAATATGGGACTTGTTTTGAAGAATTGGTCAATGTTGTACTTCAAAAATTAAAGGTACGGCAATGCAACTATATAGCCACAATTAAAAATAAACCCAAAATAAAATATAGTTTAATATATAAAAATTATATAAAAAATCCTCAAAAAATCATGGTTCTACTAACCCAGTCCGTCAATCTCGATTCCATTTAGTTGTAGGGTTGAACAACGTATAGTTGATATTGGATTACATAATTTGATCCGTTCCAACCAAATAACAATGTAATTGTAATCTAATTTCATTACAAACTTAATTCCATTACAATTATAATAATTATATTACAATGAACCAAAGACGACCTTAGTTTCTATACATGGCCGATCCATAGTTTAGTTTTTTTGTAATTGTAATTCAATTACAATTACAATTACAACCTTAGTTCTACCAGAGTTCAATTTATATAAAAAAAAACAGACCATTAGACCTTTAACCCATGCTCTTTTACATAAAAAGTATAAGTGAAAATCAATTTTACTAAATAAGTCATTTTATTATGTTGTATGTTTCCTGAACTGTCCTAACTCCTGAGGGTCAGGGCCGACCGTGGTTATATATATTAAATAAATTATGGTGTGTTGTAGTTCCCTTATATCTGAAGTGACAATCAAGTTATCTCTTAGGCTATCTCCAATGAGAATTTCTAAAATTGAGTTGCTATACTACTTGTCATTGTATGACAAGAAAATTTCTATCCTAGTTGGCAGAGTTTCTACATAGAAATTGCATCAAAAAAATACTCCCCAATAGTTCTCAAATTATATCCTACATAACGCTGGCTAATATTAAGATGGAGAATATTAAATAATTTTTTTATGATTTAGTTTAAAAGCGGGGCTCAATATTAAGATAAAATTTTTCTCTATCAGCATATTTATTCTAGGATGGCTTGCTAATCTTCCACTATATAATGAGACTTCAAAACGGTTCACTTTTGAGCCGTCTAAGCCGTAATTATATCATGGTCATTTTATTCTTAAAAAAAATTGTGTAAAAATTGTTAGAAAAGTTTAAATTTGTCAACATGAAAAATCAAACTCAGCCAAACAAGAAAAATACCTTAACCTTAACCACATGAGTTAAAAGAGATATTTAATTATAATTGAATCATATTTTTATTATATGTTATTATACGTGTAAAGTACGTACATTTACTAGTATTTGTTGAGAACTACTAAGGGATTTAGTCCCACATTGAAAAATGTAATATGAAGAGGAGCTAGACTCCCTATAAGTAGTGGAGTAGCCTGTAATGCCTGCGGTTCGTATTACGTATTCTTGGAATACGTGTACGTATTTTATTTTGAATTGCATGATTTCCTTCTTGGCTTAGTTTATTCCTGGTTCGGGTTGGTTGGTTCGGCTTGGCTTGGTTTTGATTGGGTTCATAATGAACCCAAAGTGAACCCCTACCTACCACCACCATTTGTATTTATTAGCCCTCTTTATTCTCTCTCTTCATTTATCATCTTCTTCTTCCTCATTTACTTCCTTACCTACCAGAGAGAGAAGAGAGAGGTCTAGGCAAGTGCAACTTGCTTCATGGAGGAACTCTGATTTTATTGCTCCATTCTCTTCTTTACTACATTATTAAACACTTTAGTACTTGGCTTTTCTAATTTCCATGGCTAGATTTTTGTAGATCTAAGTTTACATTATTTTCGGATTTCGTGGGTTTTGATCTACTAAATCTTGTTATTTTTGAGTTTTGATGGTTCCATGTTGTAGAGAATTTTGTTCTACCCCATTTTGACCTATGGAAGTTCGGATTTAGGCTCCGGATGATGGAGTTATAGAGCTTGAGGACTTGGCTCTCATGGTGTTCTTTTTCTCTGAAATTTTGGAGAAGATGAACAGTGCTTGACTTGACCGCATGAATATTCACGCGGCAGGTGTTCTATCCAGCCGCATGACTGGAAGTTCTTGAGCCGCATGAGAGTCGGACTCACTTAGCCGCATAACTCGCTCAATTCCTAGCCGCATAAGTTCTGAACTCTGCAGCCGCATGCGCCATTTCCGCTGGCCGCATGAGACTTGCTTGACCCAGCCGCATGAGGACTTCACCCTGAGCCGCATGAACTCAACACTCGCGAGCCGTATATGCACACTTGCTCCCAGCCGCATAGGCATTGCTCCCCGCAGCCGTATGAGTACTCTTCCCTTCTGAGCCGCATATGGTTTCCCTCCCCCGCAGCCGCATGGGTTGCTTCTTCTCGAGCCGCATGGAACCACACTCCCCTCCGCCGTATGTACCTGATTGGCCAGCTAGCCGCATAAGACCCATTCCCCCAGCCGCATGAGTTTCCTATCTTCCTGACCGCATGCGCCCTCCTGAATTGGCCGCATGAGATCCAGCGGCCCTGGCCGCATGCGCTCTCATATTTGAGCCGCATGTGTCTTATTCTCTCCTGGCCGCATGTGCTCTCATATTTGAGCCGCATGTGTCTTATTCTCTCCTGGCCGCATATGACTTAGCCGCATGGCTCTTCTATAGCCCTGAATATTGATATTTTATTAGATATTTTATGTCCATTTTATATCCTTACGCCTTTTGTCATGAACTTGATAATCATGGATTTGTTTAATATGTTTGGAAATGATACCTGAGCATGACACGATAGTGACCCGTAGTGGTGCACTCTTGACAAGAAAATCTGACATGACATGATAGTGGCCCGCCGTGGCGCACTCCTGACAAGTACACTTGACATGATAACCTGACATGATATATCTTGAGAAGCTGTTGCGACGGCTACCTGACATGACATGACCTGTATAATTACCTGGACACCGTGGGCGATTGTGCTTGTACAAATAAACCAGTCCTGTCTTGCATCATGTCTAGGGAGGGAGCTCCTGAGTACCACGGTCAGGAGTACCTATTGAAATGGACTAAGGTTAATAACTAGATTAACACATTAGTCATGAAGAGATTTCCCAGCTACAGGCAATCCCGTTACCTGGGCGCGCCTGGGATCTGTAGCCTGCCGTCAAGTAGGGCACATTTCCAGCACACTATCATGTGTTGCACCCTTCAAGCTACCTAAGGGTACATGCGTTTTCTGGACGGTGTACCCACCTGAATTCAACCCCTAATTTCGACCTGGATAACCTGGATGGTCTGCAGGGCTTGTGGCTGTAGAATAATCTCACTGCATCTTGTTAGTAATTAGGCCTTTGATAATCCTAGTTAGTTAAAGTATCAAGCCGTAATTCTTGCTTGGCCGTGAATAATTGGATGGAGTTTAACCAGTCTAGTCTTGTCCTGATCCTGCTCCAGATTGCTATATGACCTGAATGCTTGTATTTATTTTACCGATAAATGGTAAGAATTCCAAGTTCTGTTCAGATGAAGGGTTACAACCCCGGTCCTTGTTTGGTTTACGGGTTGTAACCTGGTTATCTGAATAGTTCTATGGTTATCTCGTCGTATATCATCCAGATGTATTTTCTTTATTTCCAGTTCTTACTTTTATTTATACTCTTGTACTGATTGCTGGTTTTAGTTCCTAAGTGAAGCTTTCTTTGTGGCACTTGCTCTTTCTGGGGTCTGACCCAGCTGGTTTTGTATGGCCAGATTTCGGAGCAGCTCCAGAGGATCTACCGACCTTCCAGCCAAATGGTGGCCACTAGATGGAACCCTGGCAACGAGTGGGTTATTTTTGGCTCTCCCACTCTATTGTAAAAATATTCTTTTAAGGCGTTTAGCCGACGAGCACCTGTTTAGCTCGATTGCACTTTACTTACTGTCTGCCTACGGGCTGTAACATGATTAACAAATCCTAGGGTTGATCATGTATGACTAAACTCTTGCTAGTCCTAACATTTTGTAACGACTAGCTTCATGATCAGCTGAATATGTAATATTTGGGACGCCTTATTATTGTATATTTAATGATCATACATCTTGTAACTTTTACTTACTTGCTTGTGATTGAGACAATAGGCTTGTTCATGACCTTAAGAGACTGCTGGCTTGTAGATAAACCCTCATGTATCTAGACAGCCGTGACCGTATAGCGAGATGGAATCCATTTCAATATACGTAGCTGGCTATGTCTGCCTCCGCTCTCTAGTATTCTGGTTCTGGGGCGTGACATAGCCAATCAATAAAAATATAGAACCATTATTCTCTACATGGTATCAGAGCCATAACCACAAAAAAAAATATTTTTTTCTCTGCCGACCCCCCCTCTTGCCGACCACCCACCCTTCTTGCCGACCCTAACCCTAACCCTAACCCCCCTCTTGCCGACCACCCCCCTGCCGACCACCCCCTTGCCGTCCCTAACCACCCTCCCGGCCAACCCCCTGCCGACCCCCCCTGCCCCGCCCGACCACTACCAAAATAAGTCATATCAGCGACGTAATTAGCGACGCCAACTTAAAACGTCGCCAATATTTTTGGTTTTAGCGACTCCAAATTTAAGCGTCACAATACGTCGCTGGTAGCGACATACAGCGACATATTGCGACTACCTATAGTCTAATAAAAACTAACGTCGTTGATTTGTCGGAAAACGTCGCTAGTTTTATCTGTTCAGCGACGTTTAGCGTCGCAAAGATTATAACGTCGCCGAATATTAAACCAATACCGACGCTTTGCGACGTATTTCGGACGTCGCTAATTTCTGCTAAATAGGGTTTCCTCGGTTCCACTTTTCATTTCTCCCTCTCCCCAAATTCTTTGTTCCCGCCCCTCTTCCCCCGACCTCGACGACAGCCCGACCCCCTTCCCTCCGGCGTCGCTCATCCTCCTCCTCCACTGCGAGCTCATTCTCCTCCCTCCGGCGAGCCCCTTCTCCTCCTCCTCCTCCTACACCGCGAGCCCCTTCTCTTCCTCCACCGCGAGATCCTCCTCCTCCACCACCGCGAGGAGACTGAAGGTAAACCCTAACCCTAATTGAGGTGTTTTTCGTGTCCAAAATGGACACGGAGATACATTACGACCATGTGTTCACTGATACAGTGTGTTCGTGAGGTTTTAGACACTTTGTGTCCATTTGTTGGACACGTGGATACCCGCAAGCATGCATATATATGTATTTCACCTCTGTACACTTAATCCCCTCCTCCTCCACCACCGAACTTGTCCTCCTCCTCCTCTTCCACCACCGTGAGGAGACTGAAGGTAAACCCTAACCCTAATTGAGGTGTTTTTCGTGTCCAAAATGGACACGGAGACACGTTACGACCATGTGTTCACTGATACAGTATGTTCGTGAGGTTTTGGACACTTTGTGTCCATTTGTTGGACACGTGGACACCCCCAAGCATGCATATATATGTATTTCACCTCTGTACACTTAATCCCCTACACACACTTGTGTATTTTCGTATTAATTTGGATTTGTATATTGGGTTTGGGTTTCGATATAGTGTTTGATACATTGTTTCACCTTGCAACATCCCTACACTTATTTTAGACAACAAGTATATGAACCAATTAGTCAACATCTATTTGTTGAAGTATGGTACTCCATTCTTCGTAAGTTCTAGCTATATATGTCTCAAGATCCAATACTCGAAAATCCCAAGAAGAAGAAGAAGAAGAAGAAAAGAATAAAATGACATCGCTCAACACCCTATGACAACTCTTTATAGAATTATGTTAAAGTGTGAGTTCTACAGTATGAGTTCTACAGTATGGTTCTCTTTGTAGAATAAAATGACATTGCTCAACCCTATCGATCCTCCATACAAGTCTTCCTTCATCTATTGTCTTAATTAAAGTGTGAGTTCTACAGTATGGTTCTCCTTGTACAATTGTGTCTTATTTTAGACAACAAGGGTTTCCTATCTTTATAGGTAACATGGCAACATGTGTAAGGGAACATATAGGTGTGTGTTTGTGTTTGAAAGGGAGTGTCACAAGAGTAAGGCGTGAGCATGTGTTAGTATTTTGAGCTGTGAGAGTGTTTGTTCTATTGAGGTTAGTACCAACTAGCAAGTTAGGTTAAAAGAACCTGGGAACTATGGTGTGGTTGTATACATCATGTATATGTATGTGTGTGTCTAGTGGGAGAAAGGGGGAGGGTTAACTAGTACCAGGTATTTGGAGAGGAGGGAGAGTTTATACTAGTATATATAGACTAATATCCTAAAACTTGACTTATACAACTTAGAAATGGCTAGTTTGACCAAGTTGGACTAGTTTAGCTTAGAGTTGGCTCGGTTGGACTATACATAATATATAGACTAATATCCTAAAACTTTACTTCTACAACTCAGCCTATATGAAATATTGTAGACACAGGTGATATACCGCCGCGATAATCTCTGACCACCGCATGCACAAACACGCGAAAGAAAAGTTAGCAATGCAAAAAGAAGATGACAGATAATCTCTGACCATTTGACGTAAAATATCATGTGTACATATACTGCGGAAAGTGTAGACCGCATGAACTGACAATTGCATATCATTCACTACCTTGATGTATCTATCTTACAGAATTATGAAGCTAAATTACTATCTGCGGAATCGAAATTAGATGTACAACCGTCATCCTGATGACATGTACGGTGTGTGGGATGAATTCATAGAGGGTGTACACCAGTTCCTGCAGTTTACCAAGGCGTTCCCTCAGTACATGGACGGTACCAAAATTAAGTATCCGTGTGTGAGATGTCGCAACTTGAAATATCATCCAGAAGTGGATGTCACGTATCATTTATACTCGAAGGGTTTTACGCCGAATTACTATCAGTGGAGCGAGCACGGAGAACTTGTGTCTTTAGCATCGAAGTACGAGCCTTATGTGGATGTCCACAACAACGCTCCTTACGACGATGGGTTGGTGAACATGGTTTTCGACGCGGCCGGGCCTAGTTTCGATCCGGATGATCATGATGCACCTGAGGAGGCACCGAACCCCGATGCTGCACAGTTCATGGAGTTGTTGGAGAATGCAAGGACTCCATTATATCCTGATTGTGAGGATCATTCACCGTTGGAGGTGGTTACAAGATTGTTGAGCATCAAGTCCGATTTTAACATGTCGCAAGATTGCTACAACCGTCTTATGGAGTTGCTTATAGAAATATTACCTGAGGGTGCGAAGTTGCCTAAAGACTTCTACCGGTCTAAGAGGATGGTTAGATTGCTCTGGATGGGATACGAAAAAATTGATGCCTGTCGCAACGGGTGCATGTTGTACTACAAAGACGACAATGATGAAGATGTCTGCAGATTTTGTGGTATCGATCGCTACAAGGCATGTGGTAGAGGAAAGTCTGTCGGTGCCAGGAAGCCTACCTCTTTGATGCACTACTTGCCGTTGACGCCACGGTTGCAGCGGTTGTTTATGGTGAAGGAAACTGCAGAAAATATGAGTTGGCATAAGCGAAAACATACCGAAGGAGTATTGGATCACCCATCTGATGGAGAAGCATGGAAGCACTTTGATCGAGAGTATCCAGATTTTGCTTCTGATCTGCGTAATATCAGATTGGGTCTCTGCTCCGACGGTTTTACCCCATTCGGACTTTCGGGATCCCAGTATTTGTGTTGGCCTGTGATCGTCACCCCGTACAATCTACCGCCTTGGATGTGCATGAAGACTCCGTATAAGTTTCTCACTGTTATTATCCCAAGTCCAAACAATCCGAAAAGGAACATCGATGTGTATTTACAGCCGTTGATTGATGAGTTGAATCAGCTGTGGGAAGTAGGTTCCAACACGTACGATGTATCTAGAAAACAAAATTTCCGGATGCGGACAGCACTTATGTGGACCATAACGACTTTCCGGCCTATGAAATGTTATCTGGATGGAGCACGTATGGTCGTCTTTCATGTCCGTATTGCATGGACAGCACTAAGGCTTTCTGTTTGAAACACAGAGGCAAACCGTGCTTCTTCGATTGTCATCGACAATTCCTGCCGAAGGATCATCCGTACCGGAGGAACAGGAATGCTTTTCGTGCTGGCGTTGTGGAGAAGGCTAATCCCCCGCCAAGGTGGACCAGATATACGATATGGGAAGAGGTAAAAGATTTACCAAGAGCTATTGAACAGCCTGCTACGGGCTACAAGTGTGACGGATTTGGTCGCACTCATAACTGGACGAAGAGGAGTATATTCTGGGATCTTCCATATTGGAGCACCAATCTGATTAGACATAACCTTGATGTCATACATATCGAGAAGAATGTGTTTGACAACATAATTAATACTGTAATGGACGTAAAGGGGAAGACGAAAGACAATCCAAAGGCAAGATTGGACTTGGAATAAATATGTAGACGTCCTGCATTGCATTTGATAGAGGACGGGAATGGGAAGTTGAAGCAGCCTAAGGCAATTTTCTCACTGGAGAAGGTGGATAAAGTGAGGCTTTGTAGGTGGATTCAAGGTCTGAAATTTCCAGATGGGTATGTTTCGAACTTGAAAAGATGCGTCGACCTCAAGGAGAACAAACTGACAGGTATGAAGAGCCATGATTGTCACGTATTCATGGAGCGGTTAATTCCGATTGTATTTCGAGAATTCTTACCACAGGCAGTTTGGGATCCATTGACGGAGCTTAGCATATTCTTTAGGGACCTTTGTTCTAAGAAATTGCTCGTTGAATGTCTAGAAAAGCAAAAGAAAGACATTACGGTTACACTATTCAAGCTAGAGAGGGTGTTCCCTCCTGGATTCTTTGACTCTATAGAGCATTTGCCGATTCATCTTTCCTACGAGGCACGTGTTGGTGGACCCGTCGAATATCGATGGATGTATCCGTTCGAGCGACATTTGAATCACCTAAAAAGAAAGGTAAAAAATAAGGCTCGGGTCGAGGGTTCTATTTGTGAAGCCTATATTCTCGAGGAGATTACAAATTTCTGCTCCTTCTATTTCAAACCTCATGTTGCTACGAATAGAACGAGGGCTCCAAGAAACGATGACGGATATCAAGAATTTAATGATGGAATACTGAAAGTATTCAATGCATCCGAAAAGCCTTTGGGAAAAATGAAGAAGAGATATTTGAATGACGAAGAGCTAAGGGCTGCTCAGTTGTATGTATTACTCAATTGCGACGAGGATGAAGTAGAGAAGCTAGAGGGGTAAGTAACTCAGGATGATGAGTTTACGTCATCTCAATGTAATAGTATAAGCTAATATTATTGTACTAATCGGCGGTTGCTTCGTTGTTTTCCAGCACATATAATGATGATTTGAGGCTGGTTAGACCCTACCTAACAGACGAAGCATTAGAACAAGAAATGAGACGTCATTTTCCTTCTTGGTTGAGCGAATATGTAAGTAGCTCGGTAATTACTGGCCTCTTCTAACGCAACTGCGCAATAAATAACTTATTATCGCTTCTTTGATATTCAGGTCGATCGTCTAATTTCACCCGAGATTGAATTAATTAGAACTCTTGCCAAGGAACCAATTACTTTTGTTAAAATATGGCCAAGTTACTGTGTCAATGGCTTTCGGTTCAAGTCGACAAATGTTCCGATCAGAGACAGCTTCCTGGATCTTGATTCCACAAAAAACAGTTGTTTGTGTATCAAGTCTTTGAACTACAAAGATGTCGATCCAGGAAATGATTTCTTTGGCATCTTGCGAGAGATTGTAGAGTTGTCATATAATAATGGCAGAGAACCTGCAAAGATCGTGTTGTTCAAGTGTGAATGGTTCGATCCGATTGAAAATCAAGGTTGGAAAATTGATAAGCATGGTCTTCTGGATATAAACTACAAACGTAGATATCAAGGCTACGAGCCGTTTATCCTAGCAACTCAGGCTCAGCTCGTGCACTTCACAGCTTATTCGAGACGGGGAGCAACGAAGTCTGACTGGTGGGCAGTATGCAAGACCAAAGCCAGAGATACTTTTGATGTTGACGAAAAAGCTTACCAGGAGGACGAGCTACCTCTTGTAACCAATATTGTCGATGTGGACTCTACGGAAGTTACGTATTAGACGACACGTAATGTAGAAGATGTAGAATTATCCGAAGAGGAAGACGAAGCCGACGAAGGCGAAGATGAAAGTGAAGATGAGGAGGAAGAGGAAGATGAGGTCGAGGAAGACGAACAAGATGATTATTCTGAAGATAATTGAGAGAGATATACTTATCTGAACTTAGATGTTTCTTCTAGAATACATTATCTGGACTTAGATGTTTATTGTAGAATGTATCATCATATGTTGTCTTGGTTATTATCTTGTCTTTGTTGTACTTTCATATTTCTAGTCTCTATTATTTGTTGTACTTTCATATTTCTAGTCTCTATTATTTGTTGTACTTTCATATTTCTAGTCTCCATTATTTGTTGTATTATCATATGCTGTTATCAGGTATGGTTGGTCGTCGCGGAGCGTACCGAAGGGGACAACGAGGTCACTCTCCTCTGGTACTTCCTAAAGGTACTGCTAGAGGACGGAGTTTTCCTTCGGTACCTCATTCTGGTATCGGCTCTGGATCCTCGTCACCGATTACTCCTCCATATCGGACAGTAGGTGGGCCTGGTGGGACGACGTCACATGGCATATCTCCTGGGACGAGTAGTTCCAGGCCTGTTGAGAGTGATCGCCCGTCTAGCGTTCCTACTACTGATACGATGATGGAGACGGATGAGCAGATGGCGGAGGCTGCGGCGACGGCCGAGGCGGCGGCGCCGACGGCCGACCAGCATCATGCAGATGATGCGTGCGCACCTCCGGAGGAGAGAAGGACGGAGATCTGGACCGACGGTACAAAGTAGGTATTTTGGTTTATAATTTTTTTCTTTTTGTTTTTATCATAATTTAACTTTTTTCATGAATATAATATGTTTGTATAGATATCGTCCTCCACAGGTACAGAGACGTCTAGGCCACATGCTGAGGCATAATTATGGTGGTGCTTGGATTAACTACTCTGAGGCTCCGGACGAGAGGAAGGCCTTCTGGTTTGCGCGCTTCAAGTTTAAAATATATTTGCTTTTAACATGAATCATATAATTTTTGTATATTATATATAACTGATAAATATTTGGTTTGCGCTCTTCTACGATATGTTTTTCTATCCACCGTACCGGGCCGAGCTTATCGAGGGGATATTTCCTGCCGTCGCTGCCAAGCTGATCCGCGACTCTATCAATGATCAGAAGGATCGTGATCGTACCGGAAAGCCGATCCAAGGTTGGATCACCCCTGATCAATGGAATGCGCTGAAGGCTCGGTTCGAGGAGCCAAAGTACAAGGAGAAGTCGGAGAAGGCCAAGGCGGCTAGGCAACATGCCTCGAAGTGGTGCGGTGGGTCGATTTCAATGATAGAACATTTCTATCGTCTGGTATGTCTTTCTCTTTTAGAAATATTATTTTAATGCAAAACCGTTAAATTATTACTAAAATAATATATTTAATTACAGGTAAGGAAGGTCGGTAACGCCGACATGGCGACCGTCTTCCTGGCCACCCATCGTCGCGGCGCTGACCTTATTGACGAGAGGGCCGAGCAGACTTATGTAAGTATTACAATACGTTATCTTAATTTAATACTTCGTGTCAATTTTAATATAACTTAGTAAATATGATGCAAATAAATATTCATGTAGTTAGTAATAATAAGTACATTAATTAGAAATTAGAAATAATAAGTACATTAATTAGAAATTAGTAATAATAAGTTCATTAATTAGAAATTAGAAGTTAGTAATAATAAGTACTTTCTAGGCCGAGTATCAGAGGCTGCGGGAACGGGCGGCTGCTAGTGCACCTGATGCAGGAGAGGCCGGTACTTCCTCGTAGCCCACTCAAGCTCTGTCGGAGGACGAGCTGTGGATTGCCGCCGCTGGTGGACTCCGTAGGGGTACGTACTACGGTACGGGATCATATGGCACCCTAGTTGCGACCCAGTCCTCTAGGACATCTCCTGCTAGTGTGCATGGTCCACAGCCGTCCCAGGAGTCTGCCCGAGTCTACCAGATGATCGAGTCTCTCCATGACGACCTACTACGACGGATCGAGGAGCAGTCTCAGCACGACGATCCTGCACTGCTAGCACGATTGGATGCGCTCGACCGCGGCATTATGGACCTCAGGGAGACGACTGAGAGGACAGAGCACACCGTTGGAGGATTAGAGCGCACGGTCACGGAGCTGCAGACAGGATAGGTGACCATGGCCGAGAGGATGAGATTGGCACAGGAGTCGATGGTCGAGAGCAGTGATAGAATGTTATCTATCATGGATTCATACCACCAGCGACTTACAGCGTTGGAGCGTGCTGGTCTTCCGGGTGCGCCTTCATCGTCGTCGACTCTGCCGCCTCCACCGCCATCTTCTTCGATACCGACTCCACCGACGTCACTGCCTCCATCGGTATCGATTTCACGTGAGGAGTATGAGTTGTTCTTATCCCTTCGTCGCGGCGGTGCCCCTTCTGCACCAGATTCCTAGTAGTCCTAGTTAGGACTGTTTCTGTGTTTGTTTCATTCTTTGTTTGTGACTTGGATATTTGTTGGTTGTGTAGATTTGGATACTTGGTTGTTTGGATACTTGGTTATTTGGATATTTGGTTATTTGGATACTTGGTTATTTGGATATTTGGTTATTTGGATATTTGGTTAGTTGTTGTGTGATTGTTCTAAACTTGGTTATTTGGATATTTGGTTATTCACAATTATCGACGTCAAGTATACAAACTTGGTTAGTTGTATACAGCGAGAAATGGACATTCTGTGATTGTTTGGATCCTATTCTACAGTGAGAAATGGTTATCTTTTTAAACTGCAGGGAGAAATAGACATTCTGTATTTTATTTTTTTTCAGACTTAGCGACGTTTACCGACGTTTACCGACGTACACCGACGTACATTTACGTCGGTAAACGTCGGTAAATATGCGATACTATCCAGTTTACCGACGTTTTAGCGACGTTATAATATGTCGGAAAACGACGGTAAACATCGGTGCACGTCGGTAATATTCCCAGGAATTCCCAGGATTTATCGACGTTTAGCGACTTTGAACATGTCACTAAACCACCGACGATTCGTCGGTAATACGTCGGTAATTTACCGACGCATAGCGATACGCAGTAATACGTCGCTAATCCACCGACGTCACGACGGTAGACGTCGGCAATATACCGACGTATATATACGTCGACAAACGTCGATAATTATGACGTTTGGCGACGTTTAGAAGATTAGCGACTTACAATTCAGCGACTATCACGAAACGTCGGTAATTCCGTCACTAAATATCTTTAGCGACGAAATTTGTCGTTTTAGCGACGTCTTTATGCGTCGCTAAAACGACTTATTCTGGTAGTGGACGCCCCCCCACCCCCGGCCGATCCCCACCCCCTGCCGAAACCCCCGCCCGACGCCCCCCCTGCCGATCCCCACCCCCTGCCGACCCCCCCACACCTGTTGCTGCCCCCCCACCGGCCGCCCCCCTCTTTCGCACCTGCTGCTGTAACCCCCCTTTTTTCTATAAAAATATATATATATAATATAAAAAAAACCCTACTTTGCGAGAGAGATTATGTGGGCAGTTATTCGACGACGGATGGATGTCAAATGCTTTATTTGTACCTTCTGTTCCTAGATTATGCCCTCCGAAATTACAAATACTTTATTTGTTTTTCGTTCTCGATCTGCAAATTAGGTTTTCCATGTGCGCGCCGGTGTTGGCCATGTTAACAGCGCATTCGTACGGTCTTTGTTGAAGACTTTACATAACGACGACGACGACGAAGCCGACGATGACGACGAAGCCGACGAAGACGACGACAACGACGAAGCCGACGAAGACGACGAATCACCGTTGAAGACGCCATGGATTCGATCCATGGTAAACTGACAGCAGATGAGATGAAGGCCTTGGTTGATGATATTTTATCAAAGAGATTAACCGAGGCGACCCCACGTGTGATCCATACTGATGTGGATCTATCACCCTACAAAATAGGAAAGCTGGACAAGCTGGAGACGAAGTTGGAAGGCACGTCCAATTACTTGAAATGGTCACGGCAGGCCATACGGACACTGAAGGGACGTGGCTTGGTTGGCTACATCAATGGCCAAACCAAGGCGCCAGATGATCCCTCCTCAAAGGAGTTTGCTGTTTGGGATATTGTCAACAATGTTGTGGCTGGATGGTTGACAGCCTCCTTGATCGACCAGTTGTCGGACAATGTAGAGGCGATGGAGGCTACTGCTGATACATGGCAGACTTTGAAGGATATGTACTCCGGTTCGGGCAATCCTATGCGGGTCTTCCAACTGCAAGATGAACTTGATAGGGTGGCCCAGGACGACCGCACCGTCTCTGAGTATGCGGCACTGTTGAAGAAGTTCTAGTCTGATCTGGATTACTATGATCCTCTTGGAAGGGAAGATGCCCAAGTCGAACCAGCATTTGCGAAACATTTCCAAAAGTTCTTGGATTATATTTTGCGTCAACGGATGATAAAGTTCTTGAAGGGTCTTAACCCTGTGTTTGAGAATAGAAGGAATGTACTCCTGGCACAGCCCATGCTTCCCACCTTAGACGAAGCCATAGCTGCCATGGCACAAGAAGAGGCTCGCTTGAAGTTGATGCCCAACAAGGGCTCTTTCCAGGGAGAGCAAGCCACTGTTGACAAGTCTGTCCTTGCCGCCTTCAATCAGCCTCCCTCTGTGGCCGGTGTTTGCCACAACTGTAGTGACTCAGGTCATTACATCAGATTTTATCCAAAACCCCTGCACTGTCAGTCGAGTGATCGTGGACGGGGCCGCGAAGGACGTCGTGGTGGACGAGGCGTTTATGCTAGTAGAAGGGGAAATTATTCTGGAGGACACAGCTAATCTGGTGGAGAAAGGGGGTGACAATCACCTGGCTGAGTTAATCCCTCTTGAGAAGGAGTTCCTCGCGAAGTTACGCGGCACGAAGCTGGTTTCGGAGGGCAGTACTGGGGCGTCATCTACCTCGGGGGACCACATCACTTGCTTTGCCCAAACCGGCACGAAGCTGGGTTCGGAGGGTAGTATGGTGCACAATATTCGGACGGATTGCGACCGTCCAGTGCTGTGATAAGCTATGATATCCATAAGTTTGGGATCCTTCGGATATTGGGCTAGCAACCCGTATCGAAGCGATCGTAGGCTTACACATAAGAGATGCTAAGTCCATTACGGTGCGAAACACCGTGACCTTCATATAGATAGGGCCGGTGGGCTGAGTTGAGAGTTGGGTGTAGGCGCAGGGCCTGTGACCCTTAGGCATGGTCTAAGTTTATGGTTGGTTGTTGCGTGAATGATATGATTCTATGTTAAGTTCTAACCACTGCACGCTAAAGAAAATGGGGCAAGATGTACACGATCACTATGTTTATGTTCCTATTATGCCTAACTGTATCTGCTGCAGGAACACGGGATGTGGACACATTCATATTAAGTCGTTATGCTGAATATTGCCATGAAACCGATCCTAAGGCTAAATAGAAAGATCACAAATTAAGATGCATGTTCACTAAATGTATTTAGTGTTTGGTTTGGGTGTGAGCGGGTCTTGATCAGTACGAAGTGAGGACGAAAGCACTAATCCCCCACTAGTTTATGTGCAGGTTCGGGTTATGATCGGCTTGGGGCAGGGCTTGGCTTAGACGTGTCGAGGCATGGAGTCCTTGGCGTTCAAGAGGAGTTACCGCATAGGCGTTCGGACTTGCGACATGGAGATGTTCGGCCGAAGACTACTTGGTGGCTATAAAGAGACATAATGTATGGAACAATGTAATCCTTGGTGAGCTAAGAGAGATTATAAGCGTTGTAGCCTATTGGCATTTATGTTGGGCTATTCAGAGCCTTTATAATCTTCAGTTCATAATCAATAAAAGAGATTCTTATGTTTTACCTTGTTTTCCTTCCGCTGCTTATGTTACGAATTTGAGATATTCACTATGTGAACCGTTATCTTGCCTTGCACGAGCGCAACTCCAGGCTCGTGCAGCATTATGTCCCAGCGAGGACGATGATTCGGGTGAAATCTAGCGAGGACGAGCGATTTCCCGGATCGGGGCGTGACAAGTTGGTATCAGAGCGGTTCCATCCTTTGGACCATACATGAATCTCTTTGACCCTCAGTTGCTTCGCTATTGAATTCAGTTGACTCTAAGTTGTTTTCGCAACCGCATGGCTCATGGATCTGCTCGACACTACATTGGATGTTCCATACAATAAGTCTATATTAAGTGCGTACGTCTGCCACAAGTATGTCGTGACTATCACGCTATCTCCGGGTGCCATCAGAGAGTGTTGGTTGCACGAAGTGCAACGGGTTATGAGATTATGGTTTTCCGAAGTGCAAGAAAGTTGTGAATGATGGTCGCATGAAGTGCAACGAATATGGTTATGTTGGTTGCATGAAGTGCAATGATATGTGTGGTCGGTCGCACGAAGTGCGAAGAGCTATGTGTTGTTGGTCGCAGGAAGTGCGAGGAGATATGTGTTCTTGGTTGCACGAAGTGCAGTGAGTCGAGGTATGAGACGTTGTATGTTATGTGGCTATGTATTATTGGTTGTACGGAGTGCAGCAAGTCGTGAATCGTTCGTTGTATCGGTGCAACGAGTCGATATGGTATGATGCGTGTTGCATGGCTATGCGGATAGATAGCGTTATGTTGCATGAGATTGAGTAAGGACCTTAAGTATCGAGAATGAGTTGTTGCACGAGTTGCAACGAGTGAGATTGGAAGATCGCGGATGCGATAGTACGAGTCGAGTTGGTCGCTAAGTCGAGTTTGAGTAGGCGAACATGTATGTTGGCCGAACGTCGCGTGAGCTTTGAATAAGCGAATGTTGCGTATGTGACCGATATGATCGCCAAGATACGGTTAGATCGAATGTATGTCAAACTTGAGCGAACGGTAGGGCATGTTGGTTCAGTTGTTGTGCCAACTCGAGTAAGAAGAACGCTAGAGCTGGGATCGGAAAGATCGCCATACGGGATAGTTGATTGAGAAAGAGATGTCGGACCTATGCGGAATGTGATGTCGAATAATGACTCAATTTCGAGTGGTATATGCAATACCAAGTATGCGATCAGTATAACGAAGTATTGTATCGGTGACGATAGGCTCAACTTCTGAGTGGTAAATGGAATATCACTTAGCGATAGCTATGTTAAGCCGTTGGTGACTTGCGTGGTTACATCGAGATGATTGTGTTGTTACGATATGTTTGTCCTCAACGGACAGAGTAGTGTCGAGACTCGAGTGGGAATGACTTGATAGAAGTCGATGCGAATATGCTTCGATGAATTGAGTTGAATGATTATGTGAGAAGTTGCATCTATGGATGTTGCGTCGGATGAGTCGTTAAGCGTAAGTCGGACGATAGGCTGAGCATTTGCGAAAGAATGTTACGGTGAGGAAATGGTCGACCCGGTCGAATGTACGTGAGTTAGTACGAAGACTTGTTCAGAACGTGTTGAGTAGATACGAAGAAATCGTACGAACAAATTTGGGTTAGCACGATGAGTCGGTAGCACAACTTTGGAAGTGCGAGTTAGGGATATAAGAATGAACATGTGAATTGGAAATTGTGTTGCAATTTTGGTAGTGAGTTATAACGGAATGAATCTTGATAAGTGCGAGACTTGATTCGTATTCGAGTTCGGATAATGGCAATAATTGCAACGGGTTTGAGCTTATGAGAAAGGAAGATGTTCAAGTTATGCATATCAACGATGGTATTGAGGCGTATCAAAGACGATATGCAATAACTCGGGGATACTCTGATCGAATGAACGAAAATTATGTTGAGCATTGTTGTTGGATGAATAAGATGCAAGTTAAGTTATGGCAATTTGGATGATAACGGTAGGAATGCTACGGAAAATTTAAGAGTGGATGGATATTACTTGGATGAATCGAAGGTGTTTGGATTGCTTCGTGGATAACCACTATATTGACGTTCTTGTCTTGTGCGAGTGCAACACCAGCCTCGCACATGCGTCACGTCAGATTTGGAGTGATCGTTCCGCGTGAGCGCGGACATGGTGATTCATGTCACGGGAATGGTCGAACTCGAAAAATCAGGACGTGGCACTTTGTATGTTCGACTTGTGGTTTGATGCGAAAGATGTTCGAGGATGGTTTGATGAGTATGGAATGCGTCAGACTATGATCACGAATAGGTGAACTCGGATTTGAGACGAGTAGATGTCATATGACTAGCAAAGATAGTCGACGGAAATGAATGAGTGATTCGAGTAGTAACGGCGCATCAGTTGCGCGTGAGGGCAGATGAATTATGGATTGGTAAATTACGTCGGGTTAGATAAAGTCTCATAGGAATCGTCGGGAATTGATTTGGCTCCGCGATAGGATATAGCATGGTTCGTTGTAACTATCCCTCGTTGATGATCTTCAATTATCGAGCGTAGTTTCGGGGCAGATGACCCTAGAAGACTTGACCGCTAAATCAAGTGAATGTTGGTGTCCCATAGGATGACCCTAAAGAAGTCGCATAAGAAATTTAGTCGAGGATAAGGAATGATGGAGTGTATGTTGAGGATAAGTCTAAGCGAGCGAGTATCGCATTTCGAAAGTAGCGAGTAGCCTTCGACTAGATCGAGACGAATATAAAAGTTATGATCGATCGAATGAGTGCGTAAATAGACTTGGTTGGTCGATGATCGAATAGATGTTGAGGAATGTACTTAGCATAGCGATACGGTAAGGCGATTGCAAGAATTCTGCAAAGCGCGAGAGCGACGGATAGTAGAACGACCTTAAGAGTTGTGGCGTAGATCGATTTGAGTAACGGTTAGGTTATGGGTATTGGGCGCACGATCGATGTTATGAAATGAACTAGTTGGGATTGAATCGAAGATTGAGTAAAGGATTCGTACTCAGTCGAGTATCGGAGATAGGCATATCGTAAGAGACCTTAGGTCGAAAAGATTGTTGCCTTTGAGCATCGTAGACTCAAGTTGACCTCTTGTGTCGGGAGAGATTAAGCACGATGTCTGGATAAGTTACCTAGCGGGGGCAGCCCCAGACGCGATGCGTAAGCAGTTCGAAAACGTAGGTCGTATTGGGATAGTTATGTGGGAGACTTAGTACGGATTGTAGGTAAAGGAATTTGTGACATGTTGGACTTAGTCCATGTCATTATGTCCAAATGTTATGAATAATTGGGTGAAAGACTTGAGTTATGTGAGAGATAGGCAAATGGTTGGGCGAATAGGCGTTGCAGAAAATTGTTGCGATCGGATGCGCAACGGCTTAAAGCAATGCATGCGTTAGATGGATGGCGAGAAACTTATGAGATGGAAGTTATGGTTTGAATCAAGTTAAGTGCAGGGATATATGGAAGAGGATCGCATGTTATGGGATGATGCATACGAGAAGTATTTTGGGAATATGCGCTAAGATTTGACTGAGTCGAGTACGGACTGATTGGTGCTTGAGGATTTAAGTGGAGCTTGTTAGTTGTTCCGACATCCTACAACTGAGCTTGGCTAAAATGCATATATTGGTGGGACGCCTAAAATATGTGTATGATCCAAACTAAGTTGTATGATTCCAACGATAGTAGCACGAGATCGTAAAACGATCTATGCGGGACACTTGGATTTAAGTGTTGGTTTCGGTTCGAGGACGAACCTTGCTTTGAGTGGTATATTATGTAATGTCCCGCTCCGCACGGAGTATTACGATGAGTCGTTGACTTGAAGAGTTGCGTTGACCCGATGAGGTATCGATGCGAATCGATGCAAGAGTTACATTGGCCAAAGGTAAGCTTTGAGTCGATTGGAATCTATGGATCGAATCGATGCAAAGGATAAGTCCCGTTGAGCAAGTGCTGATTTTAGTTGATCTGGTGTGCAGGCTATGCTTTTACGCTGGACGATAAGAGGTCGACATTTTGCCTTATGCAATGAAGTGTCCGCAAAACCAAATCGTGGCCTTGCAACGGATTGTGGCATGGGCGTGATAGGCCAAATCAACCGAGTAGTTCAAATGAATGGCTAAGTCCAGGAGTTAGCTATGCGACCGAGTTAGGGAAGCGAGCCGCTTCAACCGGCGAAACGGCAAGGCGTATCGACTTAAGGTGGGCGGGTTCTTGACTCTCTCTCCCTATTCCTTCACGTCTAATAAAATATGTTATGGTATGCGTAAGATGTTATCGAATTAGCGAGCGTGGCTGGGCGACGAAAGGTCTAAGTATGTGTCGAACACTAAGATAGAACATTGAACACTCGAACAATTGAAGCGACATGCATCAAGTGCACGAGTCGCGGTAGGGCCTGATGGTAGAACATTGAAAGACAATATCGAGATGTGCATCATGTGCACGGCTCCGAGAATATTGAACACTAGGCGTAGAAATTGACTATGGCGTTGAGCGTGCTCTCGCGCACGGAAGCTAGGAAATGACTAAGTAAATACGGAGGTAGGCTATGCGAATAACATTATGAACGGGACGCATGAATATGAGTACGAGATGACTAAGCCGTTGGGCGTCGTGCATCAATATGGATGTGTTGGGGCATAACGCCAACGGAGCTCCCCATATGGATGGTGGATTATATTTATGAGATACAAATATGTTATGTGCGAGACTATGTTTATGGAATACGAGATCGGTTGGTATGCTATGGATTGTATGATATGGTACGTATTGCATGGTCAATGGACTCGGATGGCCCGTCCACGGGTGCGGCTTCCCTCGAACGGTTACGTCGGGACGCTGGGACCGTTCGGCCTAGGAGGGAATTATGTGTGGTATTTATGGTGCACAACATTCGGACGGATTGCGACCGTCCAGTGCTGTGATAAGCTATGATATCCATAAGTTTGGGATCCTTCGGATATTGGGCTAGCAACCCGTATCGAAGCGATCGTAGGCTTACACATAAGAGATGCCAAATCCATTACGGTGCGAAACACCGTGACCTTCATATAGATAGGGCCGGTGGGCTGAGTTGAGAGTTGGGTGCAGGCGCAGGGCCTGCGACCCTTAGGCATGGTCTAAGTTTATGGTTGGTTGTTGTGTGAATGATATGATTCTATGTTAAGTTCTAACCACTACAGGCTAAGGAAAATGGGGCGAGATGTGCACGATCACTATGTTTATGTTCCTATTATGCCTAACTGTATCTGCTGTAGGAACACGGGATGTGGACACATTCATATTAAGTCGTTATGCTGAATATTGCCATGAAATCGATCCTAAGGCTAAATAGAAAGATCACAAATTAAGATGCATGTTCACTAAATATATTTAGTGTTTGGTTTGGGTGCGAGCGGGTCTTGATCAGTGCGAAGCGAGGACGAAAGCACTAATCCCCCACTAGTTTATGTGCAGGTTCGGGTTATGATCGGCTTGGGGCGGGGCTTGCCTTGGACGTGTCGAGGCATGGAGTCCTTGGCGTTCAAGTGGAGTTACCGCATAGGCGTTCGGACTTACGACATGGAGATGTTCGGCCGAAGACTACTTGGTGGCTATAAAGAGACATAATGTATGAAACAATGTAATCCTTGGTGAGCTAAGAAAGATCATGAGCGTTGTAGCCAATTGACATTTATGTTGGGCTATTCAGAGCCTTTGTAATCTTTAGTTCATAATCAATAAAATAGATTCTTATGTTTTACCTTGTTTTCCTTCCGCTGCATATGTTACGAATTTGAGATATTCACTATGTGAACCGTTATCTTGCCTTGTACGAGCGCAACTCCAGGCTCGTGCGGCATCACGCCCCAGCGAGGACGATGATTCGGGTGAAATTTATCGAGGACGAGCGATTTCCCGGATCGGGGCGTGACATGTGGTACTTGGACAGAACTGGATTGGACAAAGCTTTGGCATATCTGGTAGTAGATACACCACCGAAAGATTCAAGGCACAGTATAGAAGATGAATTGCTCCTCCACCACCAGCGTGTCGGTCATTCTTCTTTTAAAATTATTAGTCGAATGTATCCATCCTTATATCAAAGGGCTAATAAAGAGAAGTTATTTTGTCATGCTTGTGAGTTGGGTAAACATACCAGAAGCACGTATGTGAGTTCAGGTAGTAGAAGTTCGGCTGCTTTTGATATGATACATTCAGACGTATGGGGCCCTTGTCCTATACAACCGGTATTAACGGTTTTCGATGGTTCGTCACTTTTATTGATTGTTATACTCGCGTGACATGGGTGTACCTTATGAAGAATAAAAGTGACGTCTTTGAGGCATTTTGAGACTTTCATCGCCGAATAGAAACTCAATATGGCACTAATATTAAGTGCTTACGGTCTGACAATGGAACGGAGTATACAAATAGGTAGGTTGCTGAGTATTTATCCACTCATGGCATACTACACCAAACTTCCTGTGCCTATACACCGGCACAAAATGGTGTGGCCGAACGGAAGAACAGACACCTGCTGGAGGTCGCACGGACGATGATGCTGGCTATGAATGTTCCGAAATACTTATGGGGGCAGGCGGTGTTAACGGCATCTTATCTCATCAACAGAATGCCATCTCAGGTATTGGACTGGAAGACACCGCTGGAGATGCTTACTGGTGCAACCACGTATACTGTTCCACCGAAAGTATTTGGGTGTGTATGTTTTGTCCAAGATAATAGGCCAGGAGTTGGCAAACTGGATCCTAGAGCGGTTAAATGTGTCTTTGTCGGGTACATGGCAACTCAGAGGGGATACGCATGTTGGAGCCCAGTTGAGCAGAAGATGTTTGTAAGCATGGACGTTACATTCAGAGAACTGGAACCATATTATGGTTCAGATGACGGTTCGGCATTTGGTGACACACCTAACATAGAGGGTGTTAGATGTGAGGGGGAGAAATTAAGCCCATCTGTGGTAGTCGGATCGGTCCCATGCCCGGTCGTAGAAAACTTGACGAAAGGGGGAGAAAGCAGTGACTCTGATACAGAAGGTGAAGAAGATACATATGTTAAACAAGGGGAGCAGCAGACAATAGAAAAGGAACAGGGGGAGCAGCAGACAATGGAAAAGGAGCTCCAAGTCTACAGAAGGAGACAGCAGAAGTCCAGTACTGTGCCTGTACCGTGCCATGTGCCTACTGTACCAAGTCCTTCGTCTACTCCTGCTCCAACTCTTGAATATGTTTCCCCCGTACAGAATCAATCTGATTCTGATGCGGATCTCTCTGACTCTGATGGTATGATCTTTCCACCACCTATTGCTCCCTTAAGGAGATCTTTTTGCATCAATGCGGGTAAGGCTCCTAGTCATTTTGATGATTATGAACATGATATTGCCAACTACCTGTCTTATTCTAACATTTCTTCGAATTATCGAGCCTTCATTGCATTATTAGACTCTACTTCGTTGCCCAAAAGTTGGCAGGAAGCAAAGAAAGATCCAAGGTGGAAAGCTGCAATGATGGAAGAACTTGGGGCACTGGAAAAAAATAAGACGTGGGAGCTGGTTCCATTACCCAAAGGAAAGAAAAAACTATAGGATGCAAATGGGTGAACACAGTAAAGGAGACGTCAGAAGGCAAGGTGGAACGATACAAGGCAAGGTTGGTTGCAAAGGGATACACACAATCATATGGCATTGACTATGATGAGACGTTTGCTCCAGTAGCGAAAATGAGCACTGTAAGAAATCTGGTCTCCATTGCAGCAAACTATGGGTAGAAGCTATACCAATTAGATGTGAAGAATGCCTTTCTCCATGGGGACCTACAAGAAGAAGTGTACATGGAACTCCCGCTAGGGTGCTATGCTACAGAATCAGACGGAGGGACGTCGCATGGAAAAGTGTGCAAACTAAAGAAGTCGCTATATGGGCTCAAGCAATCTCCTCAAGCCTGGTTTGACAGATTCAGAAAGGCTGTTACAGGCATGGGATACTATCAAGCAAATGCAGATCATACTGTCTTTCTTCAGCATGCAAGAGGCCACATCACTATACTTGCTGTATACGTGGATGATATAGTAATCACAGGTAATGATGAAGCCGAGATCGCTAAGCTGAAGTCAAAACTCGCGAAGGAGTTTGAAGTAAAGGATCTAGGAGCGATGAGGTACTTTCTAGGTATCGAGGTGTGTGAAGGCGAACAAGGAATTGTTCTCTCACAAAGAAAATACACACTAGATCTGCTGAAAGAGACAGGAATGCTGGGATGCAAAGCAGCAGTCACCCCAATTGACCGAAAGTGCAAGTTGGGAGCAGAAGCAGGAGAGCCAGTTGATCGTGAAAGATATCAACGACTTGTAGGAAGATTGATTTATCTGGGGCACACTCGCCCTGATATCTCATTTGCGGTGAGTGTAGTAAGTCGCTACATGCATGATCCAAGAACGGGTCATATGGATGCAGTGTTTCAGATCTTGAGATATCTGAAAGGGACGCCGGGAAAAGGGCTATGGTTTAAGAAGAATGGATGTATAAAAGTTGAGGGATACTGCGATGCAGACTGGGCAAGCTGCATAGACGATAGAAGGTCTACCACGGGATATTGTGTCTTTGTAGGAGGAAACTTGGTCTCATGGTGAAGCAAGAAACAATCTGTGGTAGCACGGTCTACAGCTGAAGCAGAATACAGAGCAACGGCTTTAGGAGTGTCGGAGTTGCTGTGGGTGAAAGCGTTGTTGACAGAGTTAAAGTTGGACAAGGGAGCACCGTTACGTCTTCTAAGCGATAGTCAAGCTGCAATAAGTATAGCTAACAATCCAGTACAACATGACAGAACGAAGCACATCGAGATCGATCGATTCTTCATCAAAGAGAAGCTGGAATAAGGGATACTGAAGATTGATCATGTTCGCTCAGAAGAATAATTGGCAGACTGTCTGACTTGTAGAACCCTAGAGGGGGGGTGAATAGGGAAATAAAAAATAACTAGAGCACCAGAAGCAATATATGATAAATAAAAGTAAAGAGTAAGAAGATCAAACACAAGATGTATCATGGTATCCTCGCGTGAGGCAATCCAGTCCCGGAACTCTCTCCGGCTTAAATCCACTATTTAATCAAATAGTACACACGAGTTTGGATCCGAAGAACTCGCCAACTTCAACACGAGTTTGGATCCGAAGACTCGCCAACTTCAACACACGAGTGTTCTTACGAAGGCTCGCCAACTTCAAACAAATGAGAAGAGAACTTGTTGATCTTCTAACACGTGAAGATCAAAAATTACAACTCTTAAATACTCTAGCACTTTGGGAGAGGATGACAATTAAAAGCTTGGTAGAGTATTAATGGTGGAGCTCTTGGTTGTTTGGAAAATTTATGGCAAGAGTTGGTGAAAACTTCATGAGAGAGAAGGCTTTCTTTTATAGAGAAACCAATAGTGGGTGGCATTTAATGCTCTGGATACAGCCAGACCGGTATACCGTCGGTATGCAGCGGCACACGGTCGGTATACCGGTCAAATAGTAACGGTCATATTAATGACCGGTGAGAGCATTAAATGCGGCCATTAATGCTAGTCAGAGCAATTCAAAAATCAAATATTTGTAACCCGGTATACCGTCGGTATGCCGCGGCATACCGTCGGTATACTGACGTTTTAATACGGAACGTTTTCAGGCAAACAAAACGGTATACCGCCGGTATGCCGGAGCATACCGTCGATATGCCGACGTTTTATCACAGAACGTTTTGTGGTCCACAAAACGGTATACCGCCGGTATGCCAGAGCATACCGTCGGTATGCCGACAATTTAACACAGTAAGTTTGTGGACGATAAAAACGGTATATCGCCGGTATGTCGACAATTTATCACAGAAACTTTGTGGACAATAAAAATGGTATACCGCCGGTATGCCGGAGCATACCGCCGGTATGCCGCTCTGTAAGATATTGATTTTTGACTTATGCTTTTACTTTGTCATCCGTCCTTAAGTGTTTACAGATATACCTAGACCTTGTACAGATTCGAGAACTTTAAGCAGGTAGGAAGCCGTCTTATGCAAGGAGCACCGGTATCTGCTTCAGTCTTCAATGCAAAGGATGGTAGCACTTGAAAGGAAAGACTTTATGTAGTAGAGCTTCTGAGAAGATATGAATCTGAAGACATAGAAAACTAAACTACGAAGATGCTGTTAATATATCAAAATAAAATGTGCCAACGATCTCCCCCATTTTGATAATTGACAAAATAGAGAGATAGCATCTTCAGGGAGTAACTCCCCCGTAGGTAGACAACTCCCCCTCAATACGTTTTCTCCCCCTTTGTCACTTAGTCAAAGATGGGAAAAAAATAGAAATTAAAAAATATAGCAATAATATGGACAAGAGCATAGATTAAAATGCATGTATGGATATATGGAAGTTAGAGATGAATACAGGCAGGACACTCATACTACATAAGACAAAATAAAAGACTCTCCTCTACGAGAGTTTAGCAACATGAGAAAGACAAATACCAAGTCCCCGTAGGACTGCAAACTACGAGAACCAACCAAACATAGGTCCCCGAAGGACCGTAAAAGATAGAATAAAAACAAACACAAGAAACTAAGACACTCATTTATTCGACACCACCATCAAAAGGAAGCAACCCCTACTCGTCAGCCGGATCGTCCCCACCATCCTGAGCCTGGTGAAAAGCACCATAAGGATCAATGTCGTCCGGGTACATGAAACCGTAGGTATTGGGATCGGAAAAGCAGGAGGCCTGGTACATTGGATCCTGAAGATTCAGATCCAGAAATATGTCCCGGTCCTGAAGAGTGCGCTGAATGAAATAGGCCTGGTCATGGAAACAGGACTGAATCAGAGTGCCAAGGCTACGAGTGTGAGCCCGCATCTATTCCTCTGTCTGCGTCATACACATATCGAAATGCTGCTGAGTCAGCGGCATGTAGCGGCCGAAGGCAGGAGGAGTAGATGCGGGAGCAGCATGAGTGGAAGCTGACGGCCTCTTGGGAAGAGGAAGCACGAGAAGTGGAGGCACCACTAGCGGAGCGGAAAACAGCAAGGTAGGATGGGATGCCATCCGAGGAGCAGAGGGAGAGGTCGACTTGCTTGGCTTCCAGAATGAGAGTGATAAAGGAGCCGTAATAAAGATTCTGCTTCCCCGCGGGCATGACGCCTTTGAAGGCATGAAGGAGAGTCTTGGGGAAGGACCAAGACTTCCTTGCATAGATGTAGTACATGCATACCAGGGCGTCGCTGGTAATGGCATCATAGTTGCCGCCCTTGGGATAAAGTGTGTGGCACACGATCCGATGCAGCTCGTAATAGAACGGCTCCAGCTGTGCGAAAAGTGCCGGGATAGCAGGAGGGTTGGGGCCCTTGCAAATGATATGGCAAAACTCGTCGAAGGGGGACGCCGCCGAAGAGTTAAGAGCAGCCAAGGCCGGCAGAGCGTCGCCTCTGTCCGGGACGCCGAGGATGTTGCCGATGTCCCGAGCCGTGAGACAGAAATGACGATCGTTGACCATCGTCTGTATGGCACCGTGCTCGTCGTCCGGGACCATGTTGCAGTAGAAGAGACGGACGACGGCGGGATAGACGGGCACCTGACACCGAAGGAGGCAAGATAGTCCGGCCTCGTCGAATAGAGAGACATGGCTGGGGAAGAGATTCCAGTTGATTGCACGGCCCTTGAAGACGTTATGGTGGATGAAGTGTTGAAACCAAGTCTCGAACGCCAAAGAGGAGGTGAATTCTCGCTGATCATATCCATGAGGGAGAGCCACCGGAGTGAAGGGATTGAAGAAGGTGGAGGAGGAGCGGGGACGCTTGGGATTGGCCATGGAGGAAAGGAGGAAAGTTGGAGGAGGAAGTTAGGGTTTGAGGTGTGAAGTGTAGGGAGAAGAAGAAAAAAAAAGATAGGGTTTTAAAGTAGAGGGAGGGAAGTGAACGGTTTTGGAGTTGGGAATGAGAAGGTTGGGTTGGAAATAAAGGAGATAAAGGAGGAGTTATGGGGAAGTGGAGGGGATGGATAGTTAATGTGATTGTAAGTTATGATATGGGGAAGAAGAGAGGAGGAGGTGGTTAATAAAAGGGGAAAAGATTGATGTGAAAGGGAAATAAATGAGAGGAAGAAGGAATAAAGAAGGAAAGAAGGAAAGGTGGGCCCAGATTCTGAATTGGAAAAGCTGTCCGTCGCGAACCGACATACCGTCGGTATGCCGACGTATGCCGACGGTATGCCGAGTTTTGACACAGAACCTAATTCTGAATCAAAAACGGCATGCCGTCGGTATACCGTCGGTGTGCCGGCCAAGAAGATTTATGGGTCGAAAGATAAAATGTCTAATTCTTGGCAAAGAAAAGTGAAGCGATCTTCCGGGAGTGGTTTGGTAAAAATATCGGCTAGCTGATAAGTGGTGTCAATAAACTCAAGGCGGATATCCCCCTTTTGTTGACGGTCACGAAGAAAATGGTATCGAATTTCAATGTGCTTCGTGCGTGAGTGACAAATCAGATTTTTTGTGAGATTGATTGAGCTGGTGTTATCACATTTAATAGGGGTGCAAGTATGAGAAATGCCATAATCTATAAGTGTTTGTGACATCTAAAGAATTTGTGCACAACAGCAACCGGCCGCAATATATTCGGCCTCAGTGGTTGAAAGAGCAACAGAATTTTGTTTCTTACTAAACCACGATACCAAGGATTTCCCAAGGAATTGGCATGTGCTGCTAGTACTTTTTCGGTCAATCTTGCATCCGGCAAAATCTGCATCCGAGAAGCCGTGAAGCTCAAAGGATGAAGATTTCGGATACCAAAGGCCCATGTTTACGGTACCTTTGAGATATCGAAAAATATGCTTTACAGCACATAAGTGTGATTCCTTTGGATTTGCTTAATAACGTGCACAAAGACATACACTAAACATGATATCAGGACGGCTCGCAGTAAGATAAAGTAAACTGCCAATCATACCTCGATACTTACGGATGTCAACCGATGTGCCATCTTCATCATTGTCAAGCTTTGTCGTTGTTGCCATAGGAGTCCTCATTGATTTGGATGAGTCAAGTTCAAAATGCTTGAGGAGATCCTTTTTATATTTTGCTTGATTGATGAAGGTCCCTTTGGGTCCTTGTTTGATTTGTAATCCCAAAAAGAATGATAGCTCACCCATCATACTCATTTCAAATTCTTCCTGCATAACTTTAGCAAATTCTACACAAAGTGTGTTGTTAGTAGAACCAAAAATAATGTCATCGACATAAATTTGAACCAATAAGAGAGTTGCTATTATGGGATTTGATAAAAAGTGTTGTGTCGACTTTCCCCTTTGAAAAATTGTGTAAAACAAGAAAGGAGCTAAGGCGCTCATACCAAGCACGGGGAGCTTGTTTGAGGCCATAAAGGGCTTTGTGGAGTTTGAACACGTGATTAGGAAATTGAAAATCTTCAAAGCCGGGAGGTTGTTTAACATAAACTTCCTCTTTAATAATACCATTTAGAAAGGCACTCTTAACATCCATTTGAAAGAGTTTAAAGTCATTAAAACAAGCAAAAGCACAAAGCATACGAATAGATTCAAGATGCGCAACCGGAGCATAGGTTTCGTCGTAGTCAGTGCCTTCCTCTTGGTTATAGCCTTGAGCAACCAATCGGGCTTTGTTACGAGTTACTAACCCATCTTCATTAAGTTTGTTTCGAAACACCCATTTTGTTCCAATAATGGGGTGATTGCCAGGTTTTGGGACAAGTTCCCAAACCTTGTTTCGCTCAAATTATTTTAGCTCCTCTTGTATCGCTATCATCCAAAATTTATCAAGAAAAGCATCATTAATATTTTTAGGCTCTATTTGAGAGATAAAAGCCACGTTTGCACAAAGATCACGAGTGGAGGATCTAGTGCTAACACTGGAGGAAGGATCTCCAATGATAAGTTCCTTAGGATGATTGGTGACAAATCTCTATTCTTTTATGAGATCCTTTTGAGGAGGCTCGAGAGGAGGAGACTCTTTTGTTGGAGTCACAACTTCATTGTTAGATGAAGAAGGATGATCTTCAATAGAGGAGTTCTCCAATCCAAACGAGATGTCATCAATATCCTCGGAAGAGGAGAATGTAGACGAGTTAAGTTCATTAAAAGAGACATTGATTGACTCTTCGACAACAAGACTTCTTTTATTAAAAACACGAAAACCTTTACTATGAGTAGAGTATCCAAGGAATATTCCTTCATAGGCTTTTTCTTCAAACTTGCCTAGGTTATCCTTGGTATTCAAAATAAAACAATTACAACCAAAAACTTTAAAATATTCAATAGATAGAATTTTGTCAAACCAAAGCTCATAAGGAGTCTTCTTAGAAATAGGTCTAATCAAGACCCTATTTATAACATGACATGCCGTATTAACGGCTTCCGCCCAAAAATATTGGGGGAGCTTATATTGGTTTAACATAACCCGGGCCATATCGCCAAGGGTTCTATTCTCTCTCTCCACAACACCATTTTGTTGAGGAGTTCGTAGACAAGTAAAATCATGTCCAAAACCATTCTTTTCACAAAAACTTTTGAAATCGGCATTGTCAAATTCTCCTCCATGATCACTTCTAATCGTGTTAATAGAAAAACCTTTCTCATTTTGAACACGTTTACAAAAAGCAACAAATTCACGAAAAATATCACTTTTGCAAGCAAGAAAAATAATCCAAGTAAATCTCGAAAAATTATCAACCAAAACAAAAGCATAAAGCTTGCCTCCAAGGCTAGCAACTCTACTAGGACCAAAAAGATCCATATGAATAAGTTGAAGAGGTCTAGAGGTACTCACAGAGTTGATTGATTTGAAGGATGACTTTGTCAACTTACTCTTCTCGCATTCTTCACACACCATATCCTTTTTGAACGGGATACTTGGGAGTCCTCTTACGAGCTTCTTGGTAGCAAGACGAGAGATGGTATCCATGTTGGCGTGTCCGAGCCTCATGTGCCAAAGCCAACTCGCATCATTATTAGCAACTAAGCACCGGTCATTGTTAGTGTCTTCGACAAGATATAAAATATAGATATTGTTTTCTCTAATGCCTTCATAAACAATAGATCCATTTGAACTATCGGTAATAAAGCATTTGAGCTTAACAAACTTGATATCATAACCGTTATCGATAAGATGACTAATACTAAGAACATTGTGTTTAAGATTAGTAACAAGACACACATTCTTAATACAAGGATAAGGAGGGGAACCTATATTACCATTTCCTATAATGTGACCTTTAAGATTGTTACCAAAGGAGACGTGTCCTTCCTTCTTCATCGATAGCGTTGTAAATAATGAAGCATCCCCGGTCATGTGTCGTGAACAACCTCTATCGAGAATCCACTTGCTTCTAGCATGAGAAGGACTCTTCACCTACAACATAAGTTGAAGATGAACATTTTGGTACCCATAATTGTATGTGTCCTTGAGTGTTAGTCTTAGGAACCCACTTAAAAACTTTCTTATCAACAAGTTTCCTTGTATGACAATAATTGGTCGTGTGTCCAAGCAAGCCACAGTAGTTGCAAATCATAGAGGATTTAGAAGAAGAAGTATGAGTATCATGCATATGTGAACTCTAGTGCGAGGAGTTCTAACATTAGTGTTATGATGATGATAATAAAAAGCATGATGTGAAGTGTTTTTCTTTACAAATGGTCCTTTCCTTGTGTTAGAAAAGGGTTTGTGTGTAGTGTCATGTAAGAAGTATGTCTAGCATTGTGATGAGTGTGGAGGTATCTTGGAGCATGCATGTGAGTAGTATTATTACCTAGTTTCTTACTCTGTACAAGAAGATCATTATACTTAATAGAAGTATCATATTCTCTCCTATTAGCATCTTGAATCTTATGCATAGCAAATTTATAAGCTCTTCTCATGGATTGAATCTCATCATTCTTTTTCTTGATAGTGACAAGTGATTCTTGAAACTTAAGTCGCAAAGTCTCTATCTCATCCGTGTCAGAAGCGGGAGATTTTCCCTTTACATCAATAATGATGCTTGAGAGTCTTTTACTTCAAGTTGAAGAGCATCAACCTCTTTTAGAGATTTCTTGTATTTATTCCTAACACCTTTGTGCTCTTCATATAATTCAAGGATAGCTTTCTCCAAGTCATCATAAGTAAGAGTGTTTAAGGAGAGATCATCAAGTACCTCATCGGTTGCCATGAGACAAACGTTGGCATTGTGTTTGCATTCTTTGTCGTTGTCGAAGTCGCTTGCGTCACTCTCACACCAAATGCTTGTATTGGCAAATTTCTTGGAGGACGAGCTTCCTTTGCTAGGCTTCTCGTACTTGCTTGAGTCTTTTCTTATTATCGGACAGTCCCTCTTGATGTGTCCGGTTCTTCTGCATTGATAGCATGCCGGATCTTCCTCATTGTCCCGTCTGAAGCGGTTGGCTTTGTTGAATTTAAGGAACTTCCAGAAGTGCTTAGCTGTGAGAGCTATTTCTTCATCATCGTCCGACTCATTGTCGTCGGAGCTATCCTTGGAGTAGGACTTTGTAACTTTGAGAGCAAGAGACTTCTCCTTCTCCTTGGCCTTTTCTTTCTCCTTCTCTTGGATGGAGGATTCTTCTTGATCCTTCATATCGAGTTCATGAGTCATTAGCTTACCCATGAGGGTCTCAAGGTTCATGACTGTCAGGTCGTTCCCCTCAATGATTGTGGTAGCTTTAGGACTCCATACTTTCGTCAATCCTCTAAGAATTTTTTTGATCTTTTCATGAGCGGGATATTACTTACTAAGAGAAGAGAGAGGATTAATAATATTACCAAAACGAGTAAACATGCAAGTAATAGATTCATTATGCTTCATCTTAAAGGACTTATATTCTTGCGTGGGTCTACTAATCTTGGATTCCTTCACTTGTGAAGTTTCCTCGTGTGTGACTTCAAGTAACTTCCAAATCTTATTGGAAGTCTTGCAAGTAGAGATTCTATTGAATTCACTACTATCGAGAGCACAATAAAGAGCATTCATAGCCTTGGCATCTCGACTAGCAAGCTTCTTGGTGTTTTCAGTAAGAGTGTCCCTAAGGGTGTCAGAAGCAATATCCTCAATAATTCTGGAAGGAGTAGGAAGACCATTTATCACACAATCCCATAAATCAAAATCTATGGACTTCAGATAAATACTCATCCTAATCTTCCAGTAGTTATAGTTGGTTCTATCAAATAGGGGAGGCCTATTTGTGGAGTGTCCCTCATTGTAGAAGGTGTTGATACTAGGGTTAGTGGCCATGGATCACTCAAAGGGTGTAAATCCAAATCAAGAGAACAAAGCTCTGATACCAATTGTAGAACCCTAGAGGGGGGGTGAATAGGGAAATAAAAAATAACTAGAGCACAAGAAGCAATATATGACAAATAAAAGTAAAGAGTAAGAAGATCAAACACAAGAGTATTCTGGTATCCTCGCTTGAGGCAATCCAGTCCCGGAACTCTCTCCGGCTTAAATCCACTATTTAATCAAATAGTACACACGATTTTGGATCCGAAGAACTCGCCAACTTCAACACGAGTTTGGATCCGAAGACTCGCCAACTTCAACACACGAGTTTTCTTACGAAGGCTCGCCAACTTCAAACAAATGAGAAGAGAACTTGTTGATCTTCTAATACGTGAAGATCAAAAATTACAACTCTAAAATACTCTAGCACTTTGGGAGAGGATGACAATTAAAAGCTTGGTAGAGTATTAATGGTTGAGCTCTTGGTTGTTTAGAAAATTTATGGCAAGAGTTGGTGAAAACTTCATGAGAGAGAAGGCTTTCTTTTATAGAGAAACCACGAGTGTGTGGCATTTAATGCTCTGGATACAGCCAGACCGGCATACCGTCGGTATGCAACGGCATACCGTCGGTATACCGGTCAAATAGTAACGGTCATATTAATGACCGTTGAGAGCATTAAATGCGGCCATTAATGCTAGTCAGAGCAATTCAAAAATCAAATATTTGTAACCGGTATACCGTCGGTATGTCGCGGCATACCGTCGGTATACCGACGTTTTAACACAGAACGTTTTCAAGCAAACAAAATAGTATACCGCCGGTATGCCAGAGCAAACCATCGGTATGCTAACGTTTTATCACAGAACGTTTTGTGGTCCACAAAATGGTATACCGCCGGTATGCCGGAGCATACCGTCGGTACGCCGACAATTTAACAAAGTAAGTTTGTGGACGATAAAAATGGTATACCGCCGGTATGCCGGAGCATACCGCCGGTATGCCGACAATTTATCACAGAAACTTTATGGACAATGAAAACGGTATACCGCCGATATGCCGGAGCATACCGCTGGTATGCCGCTCTGTAAGATATTGATTTTTGACTTATGCTTTTACTTTATCATCCGTCCTTAAGTGTTTACAGATATACCTAGACCTTGTACAGACTCAAAAACTTTAAGCAGGTAGGAAGCCGTCTTATGCAAGGAGCGCCGGTATCTGCTTCAGTCTTCAATGCAAAGGATGATAGCACTTGAAAGGAAAGACTTTATGTAGTAGAGCTTCTGAGAAGATATGAATCTGAAGACATAGAAAACTAAACTACGATGATGCTGTTAATATATCAAAATAAAATGTGCCAACATGACTAAGGGTCTTAGTTCATTAAGTCTGTCTAAGCTATGTAACAAGACGGGCATGATTAATATCTATCGCCCATCTTGAGGGGGAGTGTTGAGAACTAATAAGGGATTTAGTCCCACATTGGAAAATATAATATGAAGAGGAGCTAGACTCCCTATAAGTAGTGGAGTAGCCAATCAATAAAAATATAGAACCATTATTCTCTACAGTATTATCAAGAGAGAGTTCTTTTTTTTTCTTCTCTTTCTTTCGTTAGAGCTCCTCAAGACCTCTTCACAGGTTTATACTACTGAACTGATATTTTGTCCAAAGGTAACAAAAAGTTTGGTTGTTCCTCTTCCTCCAAGTTACATAAATTCCTTCTTTCTCTCCAAAGCAAGCATTTGTACGTAGTTCCTAATTCCTCCAAGCTATCAAATTCCTTCCATCTCTCCAAAGTAAGCATCTGACCTTCTTTTTTTTGGCTATAAATGATAACAATGTGTGGCAGTAGAAAACCTGCGAACCTCAAGCAATTTGGACATCTCTCCTTTGCAGGTTTTGGGTTTTTTTCTGAAGCGAAACATTTATTCTCTTCCTCGAGATTGGGCAGTTTACATGTAAGTTCAGTTATATTTTATTTGATAGTGTTAACTATTAAGTGAAAATAGGTTGCAAGTTTTTGTAAATTGGTCAGCATCTCTATGACAATGCAATTCTGGTACTGTTATATCAAATAGTTGGTAGTTTTGTCGGAGTCCCTTTATACATACAACTAGTGTCATAGCACACGCGATACGCGTGCGATGTGCTTTACAAATATTGATATCATTTTATGTAGCAAAGTTAATATACAACCAAACTAATTTTAAAAAAAATCGGTATAATATATTTTTATTTTAGAAATGTCGATACCATCCTATTGAACAAAGAAAAACATTAAAAAAAACTTACTCAACATAAATATAATTTCATGTAGATGTTAATCTAATCTAATTAGAATTTAATCCCATTTAAATTAAAATTTGCTAATATAATAGTTTTATCTAATTATTTATTTCCTTAATAAAGCTGGGTTTGTTAAAAGGTTTTTGCTTATCGTTGTAATCCTTTCTCATTTTTTTTCTTAACTGGACATGATATTATTGGCAATTTGTAGGCAAGGAAGGCACACTATAATGCCAGGAACTAAGGTTGCTATAATATCAAAGTCTTCTACTAATAGTCTAATACTCATGTTTATCCATCGGAGGGAAGTTGGGTAAAGATGCACCTCAGCCACCTCCAAAGAAGAGGGTAAATCAAAGGTTAAGGTAGAAGTGGCTATCAAGGAGATGCCTAAAGCATCTTCTCATGTCCCTTCTAATATTGTTGCTTCTGAACCTCAGCTTCCTCCGAAAGAGAGTGAATGATGAGTAAGTCTAATAATAATTGTTACTTCCCATTCCCAGAATATGTATTTTAATACATGCACTGCTGGAATATATTTATTTAATATTTATCATGTATTGTTCTGTATTTAAATTCTTTTAATTTTCCGCTAATTAATTTCCTGTAATTTTACTTTCTGTATTTTACTTTCTGTTTTTTGGTCCAGCCTAAGTGGGTTTAATTCTGGTGGTTCATCATGAACCGAACCCAACTCTCCACCTACCACCACTTCTTTATTTAAAGCCCCATTCCCTTTCTCTCTCTTTATTACTTCACCATTACTCTTCTTCTTCCTCATAAACTCTCCCCCACCTACCCAGCCGCATAGGCAAGTACCAACTTGCTTCTTGATGGATCTCCATTTTTGATGTTCTATTGTCTTCCTCTCAAGATTCTTAGATAGTTTACTACTTAGCATTTTTAATTTCCATGGCTCATTTTATGTAGATCTAAGTTTAATGTATTTTCGGATTTCTTAGGTTTTGATCTAGTAACTTTGTTATTTTTCAAGTTTTGATGGTTCTATGTTGTAGAAAATTTTATTCTACCCCATTTTGACCTATGGAAGCCCAAATTTGGACTTAGAATGAAGGATTTAGAGAGCTTAGAAGAAATAGCTCCCATGGTTCTGATTCTCGAAAAATGGAGAAGAAGAACAGTACTTGGCCGCATGAACTTTCATGCGGCAAGTTTCCAAACCTGGCCGCATGAGCATTCCTGGCCGTATGAGCATTCCTGGCCGCATGAGCAAACCTGGCCGCATGAGCAAACCTGGCCGCATGAGCATTCCTGGCCGCATGAGCAAACCTGGCCGCATGATCCTGGCCGCATGAGCATTCCTGGCCGCATGAGCAAACCTGGTCGCATGAGCAAACCTGGCCGCATGAGCATTCCTGGCCGCATGAGCAAACCTGGCCGCATGAGCATTCCTGGCCGCATGAGCATTCCTGGCCGCATGAGCAATCCTGGCCGTATGAGCAATCCTGGCCGCATGAGCATGCCTAGCCGTATGAGCAATCTGGGCCGCATGAGCTATCCTGGCCGCATGAGCAATCCTGGCCGCATGAGCATTCCTGGCCGCATGAGCAATCCTGGCCGCATGAGCATTCCTGGCCGCATGAGCATTCCTGGCCGTATGAGGAATCCTGGTCGCATGATCAATCCTGGCACATGAACTAACCCATAATGCCTTTTTGGCTGATTCTGTCCCGAATTTGGTATTAATTTAGATTGATTGTTATCTCGGCATTAATTAACACTGATTGTTATCTTGATTAATAATTGATCATGCATTCCTAGATGGAACTAAGAGACTGGCTAGTCGTCTTATTAAAGTGAATGAATGAGACACGTTTATATGAACTATGAACTATTGTAATTGACTGGCTGATCCCGAATATTGGCATATAGACACATGCAGGCTTCAATTTATTTTACAAAAGCAGCATGTGTACTTTATGGTCAAGGCATGATTATTCTGTGGCTAGTTTTGATTGTTGCATTACGCTATGTAAGACCTACAACCTAACCGTACGGGTATCGTTGTAGAGTTGTGCATATCGTACCCCGTACAAAAGTACTCATTCTGAATGACCATGATCCACGGCATGGGATTTCACTTAACATAGAGGCTATTAAGTTAAATAAAATAACGATTGCATGGAGAGAATGGATTCCCGAGTTCTTACATGGCAGCCCTCTTTGGGACTATTAAGTGCCCGACAGGCCGGCTGGTTCCCAAAGATACTGCAAATCTGTCACACGGGCAGGGAACGGTATATGCTTATATTATTTATTGTATATTGTATATTGATGACGGGCGTCCGGCTGGGACTCGTCTAATTCATGATTGGCGCAATTGATTGATTGGGTAAACTAGCCTTGCTTGCACATAGTAAGAACTGAGAAATCCTTATTGCATATTCCAGAATAACTTGGAACTCACAGTAGCAAGCCGTAGTGGCTGCATGGCCGTTAAATTGATTTGTTTGTGTACTGTACCTACTCTGTTAAGTAACTGAGATGATCAGAATGTCAGGACATGACGGGCCAACTTCTGTCCTTGTTTGGTTGGGAAGTTGGTTTAAAGTGTTGTGATGTTATGTGAATCCCAGTAGCAAGCAGAGATCTATTTATCATATTTTCTTATTACTGGTTCTAATTCCTCATATCGTGCTTCCTTGCGGTACTTGCTATTTAGCGGTCTAACCTCTCTGGTTTTGCATGGCCAGATTTAGAGCCGGTCCCCGAGGAGTCATCTTACTTCCACCTCCAAGATGGTCAATACTGGAGGGATGATCGCAGGAGGACTCGAGTGGGTTACTTACTTCCCTGCTCATTTTGTTATTTACTTTATACTTTGTCGTTTGGCACCGACCTGTTAGTCGGATCGTCTTGTACTTACTTTTACATAATTATAATTAAGTCAGACAGCAGCTGATAACAATTGTGTATACTTTGCTAATCATCTGGCTATGTTTTGTAAAGCCAGATATCAAGAACATTTTGACTAAGCATTTGGGACGCCTTACTGCTTTATCTCATATGTTCTTTATTTCTGTTTCTTGTTTGAATGATTGAGACAATAGATGTGAAGTGACCATAGCGAGACTTTCATGTAGTATATACCCCCTCGTCTTTTAGACAGCATTGATTGTATTATACGGTATTCATCTACCCGTAATACGTAGCTGGCTGAGTCATTCTCTCGCTCTCCAGTATTCTGGTTCTGGAGGGTGACAAGGTTTTAGTGGTGGCCCATGCAGGTCTGAATTCAGACTTGTGGGGTGTTTTAATTTATAGGATGTCTCAATCACACATGTTCCCCCTTGATCTCATGATTCATTGTTCTCAAGCCTAGCTTGACATTCCGGTATCCTTCGACTTCATTGATCCTTCATGTCCGGTCGTTTGATTGCTCTCTTGTCCCTTTCCTTAAGGGCACTTCGTCTGCATCTGTCAGAACTGGACATCAACAAGAAAGGCAACATGGACAACATGACCAGGTTGGTCAGCTACAAGGGCCAGTACTACCTCAAGAGACTATCCAAGAAGAAGTGATTGTGGAACCAGCAGCTGGACCGCAGTATCCGGAGGTTCCTACACCACCAATAGTTCTACCTACCCCTGTGGAAGTGGACACACCGGCCTTCTGGAGATCATGAGAGAGATGATGGCTACTCAGCAACATCAGATGTTAGCCCAGCAGCACATGTACGTTCAGTTGCAGGAGCAGAATGTACTACTCAACCAAGGATTGCAGACGGCTTTGGAAAGAGGGACAAGGACAGATTCAGGAGCATCAGCCAGATTTTGCAAGTACAACCCCCGCCGTTTTGAGGGCACGGAAGATGCCATCTCAGCAGATGCATGGCTTAAGGATATTGAGGCTATTTTGACAGCAGCTAAGGTGCCGGCAGAAGAACGTGTGGATCTGGTGAAGTTGTTACTTCAGGATCTCGCACGTGATTGGTGGGAATCAGAGGAAGTAGGCATCAGACATCCTGTTGCTTGGGAAAATTTTACAGCAAGGTTCAAGACGAAGTACTATGGAGTTGTAGCGCAGTTTGAGCTACAACAGAAGTTTATCAGCCTCAAGCAGGCCGGCAAGACAGTAGATGCTTATGCAGCAGAGTTCAGCAGATTGAGTAGGTTCGCCCCAAAGATGGTAGCAACGGAGAGCCAGAGGGCCACGAGATTCCAGCAAGGGTTTCTTCTTGAGCTCTTGCAATTGATAGAGGGGCACAATTACCAGACTTTCGATGAAGTATTGACGGCAACTCGAAGGCATGAGATCACCATTCAGAGGATTGCAGCAAGGACTGGAGGCCAGAAGAGATCTCACAGTCAGATTGAAGGAGGAGGGAGAGTAGCGCCCCGAACAACAACACCGTCCCTTGGCATTCACATTCACGATGTGGCAATACGAGGACCAGCACCACCACCCAGGCAGCAGCAACAACAACAGAGGAAGAACCAGCAACCCCCTGCGGGCTGTACTTATTGTGGGAAGGTAGGACACACTAGAGATGTGTGTCAGACATTGAACGGGCAGTGTTTGATATGTAGAAGTCCAGATCATCGGGTTACCACCTGTCCCATGAATTTGAGGTCAGGAGGACCAGTACAACAATTTTCTGCTCTGCCAGCACCAGGGGCAGGCCAGTATCGAGGACCAGCAGTGGCAGTGAGACCGTTGGCACAGCGCCCGTTCATGACACAGGCTCAGATGTTTCGGCAGCAGGGACCGCCGATGCAGCAACACCAGCATAGACCACCCCAGCATCATCAAGGAAGGGGCCAGCAGCAGCACCAGGCTAGGCCGTAGCATGGAAACCAACAAGGAGGTCAAGGACAGGCATTCACTCTGTCCTTGGAAGAGGCATTAGCAACGGGAGATGTTGTGGCAGGTAACATTCTCGTCGCCTCATATCCCGCAGTAGCATTGTTTGATTCGGGAGCATCACACTCATTTATATCTGCACAATTTACAACACTGCTAGGAATGGAATTCGAGGCATTGCCAGGGAGGTTAAATATACTCACTGGTAATGGGCTTGTAGGAGTTAGTAGAGTTATTCTAGCATGTAGCGTTGTAGTTTGCGGACATTCTTTACCCGCCCGGTTGATAGAATTTCCTGTTAGAAATTTCGACGTTATCTTAGGCATGGACTGGCAGAAAGACAGTCATGCGACAATAAATTGTCGTAGAGGGAGTGTATCTTTTGATATTCCAGTCATGAAGCAGTTCACCTTAGTCAGATCAGTGGCAACTCAACAAGAGCAGGGAGTAGTAACGGTAATGGAAGAAGTTCAAGTTCCGAAGGTAGTTGACGAGTTTTTAGACGTATTTCCCGAAGAACTTCCAGGTCTACCACCAGTTAGGGATATTGAGTTCAGTATAGAATTGGTAACTGGAACTAAACCGATATCAGATCAAGTTTACAGAATGGCGGACTCAGAGCAGGCCAAGGTATATCAGCACATAGAGGAACTGAAGGAGAAGAAGTTCATCCAAGCTAGCATATCACCATGGGCAGCACCAGTGGTACTTGTGGAGAAGATGGATGGGTCATCCAGATTGTGCATGGACTACAGGAAGCTTAGCGCAGCAACAATAAAGAACAAATGCCCACTACCAAGGATCGATGACTTGTTCGATCAGTTGAGCAGAGCTAGAGTTTTCTCCAAGATAGATCTTCGTTCAGGGTACCATCAAGTGAGGATTCGGAAGGAGGATATTTCCAAGACAGCGTTCAGGTCGACGTATGGGCATTATGAATTCTTGGTAATGCCATTTGGTTTGACCAATGCTCCAGCTATATTTATAGATTTGATGAACCGCATCTTTATGCCATACTTAGATCAGTTTGTCGTTGTATTTCTCGACGACATTCTTGTATACTCTGCCAGTGAAGAAGAGCTTGAAGACCACCTCAGGAAGGTGTTACAGGTTCTGAGAGAGAACCAGTTGTATGCCAAGCTCAGCAAGTGTGAGTTCTGGATGGATCATATTTTATTTTTGGGTCACATCATATCAGGAGCTGGAGTAGCAGTGGATCCCCAAAAAGGTAGAAGCAGTAGAGAGTTGGCCAGTACCCAAGACCGTAGCTGATGTACGGAGTTTCTTAGGATTGGAAGGATATTACAGAAGATTCATATCAGACTTTGCAAGACTTTTAGCACCTATGACCCGCTTGACACGGAAGGACGTGCCATTCGTTTGGTCGGCAGAATGTCAGGCATTATTTGAGACTTTGAAGCAGAAGTTGATATCAGCGCCTATTCTTATATTACCCGTTGGACACGGAGGTTTCACTGTATATTGTGATGCGTCAGGTAAAGGACTTGGATATGTCCTCATGCAACATGGAAATGTGATAGCGTATGCATCTAGGCAACTTCGAGACCACGAGAAGAATTACCCAACTCATGACTTGGAGTTGGCAGCAGTAGTATTTGCTTTAAAGCTATGGAGACATTACTTATATGGTGATCGAGTGGACATGTACACAGACCACAAAAGTCTGAAGTACATCTTTACTCAGAAGGATTACGACGTGGAGCTTCAGTATCATCCAGGTAAGGCTAATGTGGTAGCAGATGCTCTTAGTAGGAGAGACGGCGCATTTATGTTGACAACATAGAAGCATATCTTAGAAGACCTTCAGGAGATGGTGTCACGACCCGCTCCCGAATAATCGGATACGTGTCGGACACGCCCAGCCTTCGTCGATGGACACGACGAAGTAAGCTGTACAATACTAAGGAAACCTCAAAGTCACAATATAATGTAAACAACACAGCTTTTATAACGTTCCCAGAAAATTACCAATATCTATCAAGTCTTTTAAATACAAACTCAGTCGAAGACAAATCCGGTCAAATAAAATAATATACAATAATGAATATCTACAATACAATCTCCAGAAAAATAAACTAAAATAAAAGCTGCAATATCCAAGCAATCACCAACTCCATGTAATCTCCCACTCACCTGCAACGATCCTATCAGGAAAAGAGCAAAGTACAACCCTGACCAGACAATATACAATGTAATCTGTAATCCAGAGTACAAGGTAAAACCAGAATACCAGAATACTAGAAATAGAATAAAACTACGGTACCAGAGATGAAATGTAAAAACTGCAGGCAATGGATGACAATCAATATGCTAGACAATGAACACGGCTATCAATGTACAAGGTAATGAATCACGACAATCAATATACAATTGTGACAATTTTAAAATATTAAAACTAATATGTGACCGGCTTAGGAGCAATCAATCAATCAATGAGGCAATGAGTCAATGAGTCAATTCTACAATGTCCGGCTTCATCGTACGTGAAGTGTACGATTAGGCTATCCACAATTTCCTATGTTGGGTATGGTCACACAAAAGCTGATATTTCCCCAATTCCCGTAATAAATAATGACTCACAAGCAATGAACAATGGTACAAGGTAATCGTGTGTAATTCGTGTCCGATATGAGAACATGGCACATGAAGGTAAGACATAAAACAAGGTACAAGTCAAGTCAGTGTACTTGCCTCGGTTTGTTTGCACGAGAGTAGTACTGCATGGTTGTAAATCACCTGTTATATTTTGTACAATTATTACGGTTTTGAAATAATGATCAATGGCTAACTAAATCACTAACTAGCTAATAATATTTAGAAAATATTATTACCATAAACACTAATAAAAATATATATTATATGATTTTTGAAATATTTAGAAACATTTATTAGCAAATTAATAATTGTAATTATACAAGCTTTTTAGATATAGGAACATTTGATTTATTATATCTATTTAGCAAGAAAATACTAAGATATTTATTATTTAAGAAATATTTAAACTATGTTTTGCAAGAAAATTCTCATGCTTTAGACTCCTTAATAGCTAACTATTCACTAATCATAATTGAAATAGAAATATTAATAACAAGGTTTTATCCAAATATTTTACTAATAATATTTTATGAAAATTAATACTAGTATTTATAATATTTAGAATAATTCTTTAACTTAAATAAGAGAACTACCATTAATCTGGCTATTATTAAACAAAGACTAGCCCACAATCAACAATTCAATTTACAAGATTCAACAGTTTATTTCTAATTCCTAATATTAACTCAGCCCAAGAATCACCATTACTGCTGTCCACCCCAATTGGCCCAGGCCCGACTTCAACTAACCCAGCCCAAAGCATTTGAGCCCAGCCTATCCTCAAGCCCACAGTCCAGCCTAGTCTTACTCAAACCCAGACCCATTCATTCACTGATAATAAACGAATAAACGAATTTAAATCTGAATCTCTTTAATCAAACAGCCCATTCTCCAAACCCACTCACTGGCCCAGCGACCCGGCCCAAAAACCCGGCCCACAACCCTAACATATAATCCCATTCATCTTCTCTCTCCTACCATTTCTTTCATCAGCAGAACGTTCGAGACTACTCCAGTTTCTTCGTCTTCTCCGTCTTCTTCCTCTGGCCGGAAGGCCGAAACCCTAAAAACCTTCCATGGCGAACCCTAGCCCATGCTCCAGCCACTCGTCTACCCTTCTTCTTCCTCAGCTCTTCAACCCATTACGAAACCCTAATCCCCAACTCCTCCTTCGTCACAGTCACAAACCCGAACCCTAACCCTAACCCTAAGTTTTTCTAACTCTGGCCGACTACACCTTCTTCTCCGGCGAGAAACCCAGTTCTAGGCAGTCGAAACCCTAGATCCATCCTCTTCTCCTCCCGCTGAAACCCTAGGTTCTAGGTTCAAAACCCTAGCCTAGGTTCTTCTTCTCCAGTCGACCGACTTCTCTTCCTCATCCTCCACTTCCTTCTTCCCTACTTCGTCTTCTAGTAAACCCTAGGTTCCCAATCCCAAACTCCATAAGCAAATCCCCAAATCACAACCCTAGAATCTAGGTCGTCTTCCTCAGAACTTCCCTTTCCCGAAACCCTAATTTCTATCCTTCACTTCCATGGTTAGGAAACCCTAATTTCTAGGTCAAAAACCCTAACTGAGAGAATAAGAGAGAGGGTTCGAGAAGATCGAGGCAGAAACTCACCGTCCGGTCGGGGACGTCGATCCACGACGGTCCTCGGCGAGCTGCGAAACTTCGACGGCCGATCTAAGCACAGTCGGCAAGATCCGGTGTCTTGGTGAAGATACAGTCGTCGACGATGTTCCTTCGCGGTGGCTCCGACGAGGTCTGGTTGCACGACGACGGCGGGTTTGACCTCTGGTGGTGGCGGCGAGCTCGAGGATCGAAGAGACGGCGGCAAGCTTGAGGCGGTGGCACGTGACTCGAAGGGTCAGAGTGCAAGGAACGAGGAGGCAGTCTCGGCACTGCAGTCAAGGCTCTGCAGCTCGTTGATGGCGGCACAGTCCTCGAGGCGGCACTGTATGGCGGTGCACACGGCCTGAGGTGGCTCACTGCGCGAAGCGGCAATACGAGAATCGAGATGGGTGCTGCAGTCGAGGCGGCGGTGGCGCTCGTCCCGAAGTGGCAGCACAGATGGCGTGACGGCGAGCTGGGCGACAAAGAAGCTCGACGGTGGGGTCGAGCTCCGGTGACGACGACGGTGGAGCTAGGCCGAGGATGGCCGGAACAGTGGGGAGAAAAATATAGAGAGAGAGGTGACGTGTACTGTGCCTGTCAAAAATTATTAGGGAACATATAATATTTATATTAAAATAATCTGGTGTGTGTGTAGTAGTAGTGGCACAACTGTAATTAACTGTAGATCTGGGTGCAATGTACAATGGCAATGGTGTAAATAACTGTAGATCTGGGTGCAATGTACAATGGCAGTGGTGGTAAAATAGAATAGATCTGGGGGCTTAGTAAAATGACTTGTAATAGCTTTTTAAAATTCAAAATATCAACAGGTTTTCCAAAATAAATAGAAACAGAATTTCAAAACTGCTCCCCAAAAATCAAGTATTCCCTCCGATAATTTTTAAAACAGATTTCAAATTTCCAAACAGTTTTTCAACACCCAATAAAACAGTTTTGAATGCTAACAGATTTTTAAATTCAAACCAATAATTACTCTCAACTAATTATGAAATTAGTTACTAATTAATTAATTAATAAAATCAGTTTTCTTAATACTTAATATATAATTTCGAAAATAATTAAGAATATTATTTAAAGACAATTAATATTATTAAGAAATCAATAAATCCATTATTACGAAATTGAATACCTATACATAGATATTTATTTAGCTACAAAAATTTGTTTCAACCATTCATAAAATCAATCAAATTATTACTACGTCAAACTAGTATTCAAAAATACTTTCCAAGTTGACTAAAATTCATTAACACCCGAAACTAATTTTAAATCAACTAATTTAATCGCAATTAGGCTTTCGTAAGAATAATATTTAATCCAAAGGAAATTAGTGAAAACCCTAAAATTTACCAAATATGATTTTGGAAGTTACAAATCTACCCCCTTACAAAAATTTCGTCCTCGAAATTTTAAGGGTTTTGTATAGTACAAAATCAAACAAAATTTATTAAAGACAACAAAAATACTAAATGATTTATTTATGGAGTAAAAATAACAAGGACTAACAAGTAGTCACTAGACAATATGAAAAATAGTAAATGCAAGAAAACTCAGAGACAAGTCTCCAAATAGGCAATATAAAAGAAATCCAGCTACTACAAGCAAGTAAAAAAGATAACGGTCCATCTGACTGCGCTCCTGTGACTACTGATCCTCAAATACTGGGTCCTCCTGCTGCTGCTATGGTACTGGCTCCTGACGAGTAAAAGCTGCAGGGCAATTTCTCACTTGATGAGTGGCAGACCCACAAATCAAGTACTGCCCTAACTTCTTGCGGCATTCATCGACACGGTGTCCCGGTCGCTTGCAGTGAGCACAAGAAAAGTATACTGGAGTCTGAATCTGTCTCTGCTGCCTCGGCGATATCGGAGCTCGAATATGATGCTGATGCTGAAGTGGCCTCTGTTGAGTGTCGGTCCGCTTCGGTGGACCCTGGGAACTGCTGGCGCCAATATCTCGGTCCCGCTTAAGCTTCGAATCCATCTCCTTCTCCACTCCCTGAAAAACTTTAAGGATGCTCGCATAGGTCGTGGCCTGACTAATAGCTACTGCATGTCGCAGCTCCCTAGTGAGACCCTTCTTGAACATCCAAGCCCTCTCCTTCGGCGTGCTGACTAGGTTCTCTGCGAACTTGCTGAGTCGGGTGAACTCTAACGTATACTGGGCAACGGTCATATTCTCCTGCTGCAACGTCTCAAATTGCATCCGAAGCTCGTCCCGCTCCACATCCGGGAAGAACTTCTCCTGGAAAAGTAGTTTGAAATCCTTCCAAAAAACTTCGGGCTCTGCTAACTGGGACTCCTCCCGGTACCAAGCCCTAGCGATGTCGAATAGTCGTATGCTCGCAACTTCGACTTGTAAATCATCCGGGATCCTCGTCATCTTCATTGACCGTTCAGCATTCTCCAGCCATTCGTCTGCGTAGACTATTCCCTCATTGCCCCAAAAATCCATCGGGCGGAGGAACTGATAGTCCTTGGCAATTCCTGGCCTCGGCACTGCTGGTGCCGGCGGTGCTGGCGGTGCTGGAGGAGCTGGCTCTCTGGTCCTGAGTGCGTCAACGACGGTCGCTCTGAACTGCGTAGCTTGCTGATTCTGGACCTCCATGAATTACTGGAACATGGCCATCACTTGCGTGCCATCGAACATCATCGTCGGTGGAAGCGGCTGATGCGGAGGCGGTAGAAGCTGCTCCTGTGCACTCTGCTCACTGGTCCCAGTGTTCGTTGTGGCGACCGTCCTGTAAAAGAAAAATAAACTGTTGATTGCTATATCCTATAAAAATCATAAGTTATCCTAAAATCATAAGTAAAATCAAATTTTCAAAAAATTTTAAACATCAATAACCATAAACCATAAACCATTAATTATAAACCATAAACCATTAATTATAAACCATTTTCCCGCGGTTCCTATGCTGTGATGAGTTTTCCTTAGCTTTCGCTGGTCCCCCAATAACACTTTATTGCCTAAGTGTCATTAGGATAGACCTGCATGGGCCACCACTAAAAATATGTCACGAGCCGCTTCCGAATAATCGGATACGAGTCGGACACGCCCAGCCTTCGTCGATGGACACGACGAAGTAAGCTGTACAATACTAAGTAAAACTCAAAGTCACAATGTAATGTAAACAACACAGCTTTTATAACGTTCCCAAAAAATCACCAATATCCATCAAGTCTTTTAAATCAAACTCAGCCGGAGACAAATCCGGTCAAATGAAATAATATACAATAATGAATATCTACAATACAATCTCTAGAAAAATAAACTAAAATAAAAGCTGCAATATCCAAGCAATCACCAGCTCCATGTAATCTTCCACTCACCTGCAACGATCCTATCAGAAAAAGAGCAAAGTACAACCCTGATCAGACAATATACAATGTAATCTGTAATCCAGAGTACAAGGTGAAACCAGAATACCAGAATACTAGAAATGGAATAAAACTACGGTACCAGAGATGAAATATAAAAACTGCAGGCAATGGATGACAATCAATATGCTAGACAATGAACACGGCTATCAATGTACAAGGCAATGAATCACGACAATCACTACAACAAATAGGGCCTACAATAGCAGGTTTTCTATAGCGTTCAAGTGTCCCCGCTATAGAATGTTATCAACAATAGCGTTCTTTTCTGCAGTGCTATAAAAATATCTATCTATAACATTTCCTGAATGCTATAGAATCTATAACATTCATATATTTGTATGTCAAAGCAAATCTCATGTTCGAATCTTAGGAGAAGCAACGTATACTACACCAAATCAAGGTTTTCCTGACACTTGATTTTTTTAAATCCTAACGGTTCTTTATCGTTACAATTTCCTAAGAACAATAAACTGTTGGAAACCAAAAAAAACGTTAGTATAAACCCAAAAAATAAAGTTTAAAATATGTAACACATGATATTTTCTACAATATTTATGATCGTTAGGAAAATTGTTAAAAATGAAAAAAAGCAAAACTGTGTCACATGCTTTTCATGTGACATTTGGAAGTGTTAGCTTTCAAAACCTCATTTCCATCCCTCTCTCTCTTCCCGATTGCAACCCGATTTCATCTGTCCTCTCCTTTCTCTCTGTCGGCAACCTCTCCCACAAGCTCTCCTCCACCTCCCGTCCCTCCCTCAGTCGTAGACGGCGTCGGTAACGGCCACCCCTCATCCCTAGATCTTCCCTCTTCCCATTCGTTCTCTCTTCTCCTCCCTCTCTCAAAACGATAGCGACGGAGGGCGTCAGAGATTGTAACGCGAAGGGTGCTGGCAGAGGACGACATTGATGTCCCCTAATGTCACAGAAGGGCCTAACGCAATTTTCGATCTGGTGGAAATTAGGGTTTTTGGACCAGAAGAATTTTATCGATTCTCATAGGAAAGGGCCTCCCCCTAATTTCATCCAGGTATAAAATAAGACCTAATTTGAATTTTCCTTTATAGCTCGAGTTGTTAGTGAAGCTGATTTGTGCACAATTTAATTTGCTCTTGCCAATATTCCTTAACTTGTGCAAGTTGTATGCATGCACAGGAGACGGTGCTTAACCATGTGAGGATTGCATGATTACTGGGTGGCGGGTTCAGGGCCACTCCCGAAATGAGTTGTCACCAAAATGTAGGTTCTTGCGGAGTATTATCCATCTTGGTAATTTTCTAATTTATTTTTATGGAGCAAGATAGATTTGTCATATCATATGAATAATGTTGCTTGCACTTTGGTAGATTAATTTACTATGGCTATCATTATCATCATAGTTTCGGTAAAACATTTGTGGCAGTGGCTTTACAGCTGAATGTATTTATGTGGTGGGGTTTTAGATGAATACACTGTTTATTATAATGGTTGCCTCCAAGTTTAGTAGATTTGCCAAAATATTACTTTCCAATGATATGGGAAGTTAAATATTACTAAAGCTATTTTGATCTTAGGTTGTGTTAATTTCGAATTTGCGAGCAATGAATGAGTTGTATGAACTATGGTGGACATATATTGAAGACCGAGATGCTAATATATATATGTGTTGTTCTCATTTTATCCAGAACTTCCTTGGAGTTAGGATGACATCATAGTTCAAACCATAAAATCGGAGTAAAACCTGCTAAGAATCAGTATAAAAGTTGTGGAGTAATATGAATTGTCTTTGAGATTTCACTGTCTAGTGCAAATTTGAAAGTCCAATGTTGTGGTATTTGGACAAAGGCCTAAGATGGTTATCCCTTCCACTGTTTCATCTGAATAGCATTCCTATGTAGATTTTAGCAGATGCAATGGGTCTTGGGAAGACTGTCATGACAATTGCGCTAATACTTCAAAAGCCAAGAATGGGAGAATCTGATTGTCAAGACACAATGATGCAGGACCGGAATGATTCTTTGGAGGAGCCAAACAGAGCCACCAAAATGGAAGCCTCATCTTGTATAAAAGGAGGCACACTGATTGTGTGCCCAATGGCTTTGTTGGGCCAATGGAAGGTAGGTGGTCTTGCAATTTCAATCTCTTGCAGTTATACTCAAGTGATTAAAATTGTCCTTCACTTTTTAAACAAGTGTAGATAAAATGTATAGTCAGATGCATAAATAATATTTGTAACATGTTATTTATGATCATTGCAGGATGAACTAGAAGCCCATTCAAAGCCAGACTCAATTTCTGTCTTTGTACATTATGGGGGTGACAGAACAAATGATCCGAAAGAAATTGCAAAATATAATGTTGTCTTAACAACATATGGTGTCCTAGGAGCAAGTTTTAAAACCGTAAGTGCTTCAGTTATTTTTCTCTTGCTCACACACACACTAAGAGTTTGCTTTCCTCCAACCTTGAATGATACATTATAGAAGCTGCTTCTATCCAAGAATCTGAGAATGAAGGCATCTTTCACAAAATAGATTGGTACAAAATTGTACTTGATGAAGTACACACCATCAAATCTCCAGAAACACGAGTGTCGCAATCAGCCTTCGCACAAACCTCGCATTGTAGGTGGTGTCTTACTGGTGCCCCTCTGCAGGTCTATAACTATCTTACTCTTATTACTCTTTCATTTCCACGTATGATATAATGCAAACTGACTTACATTTTTCATTTGTGTAAATATTGTATTGCCCTTAGTACTTTTCAGTATCAGGAGGTATATTATCAAAATAATATCTGAATGCCTATAAATAGTCTTCGAGAAAATCTATTTATAACGTGATGATTGATGAATTTTACAACTGCAGAATGATTGATTGATGGATTTTACAACTGCAGAATAATAGGCCTAAAATACAAGGAGGCTATATCCAAATGCCCAAAGAAGTTAGTGCAGAGATTGGGCCCTATTTTGTGGACCGAATTGCTATTATAGATGGGGATAACATAAAGCTTCTTTAGCTTGATGATGATATTGTTGATTATATTCGCAAGGGCTTGTTTGTAAGTCCAAGATTATATGTTTTTCTTGTTGAATTTACTTCATCTTGAATACTCTAACAACAACATTTTTTGACATTATTGTTATTACCTTCAGCCTTGATGAGGAGATTTGGATGTCAATCAGCATGTGAACAATGTCAAATATATTAGCATGATCCTTGAGGTACTTCAATTCTACAAAAAGATCCTTTTTGCAGAATCTTGGTTCTTCTAGTTTAAAATCAATTTTCCTTTAATATCCGCTCATGTAGAATTTATTTAATCTGAATCGTTGAGCTTATCAGTTTCACTAACAATCTCAGATGGATTGCAGAATATTTGTTTTTCTAATGTAATGCATTTTCCCTTTAATATCAGCTCATGTAGAAATTTATGTGTCCATGTTTCTATTTTTTTTCTTTTATCCAGATCATCAATAATAGAGACTTCTTTATTCTTACAGAGCTACTAGTTCGGATGTCTCAAATTGGACAAAATTTGAACTTCAGTTAGAATCTATAGGAACAAATAGGAATTCAAGGCTTCTATTGACAACCAACAAAAAGGAACTATTTAGATTGATTAAGTATCTATGATGCCAATGGACACATACATGGTATGTATTTGTGCAAATCTCATTGTAGTTTGTGGTGAAGTAGGATAAGCAAAATGTTAGAATCATGATAAGATCAGATCAGATCAGAAAGAAATTAAAGAAGAGAGAAAATTTCTACAAATTCCTACAATGTTTACCTCCTTTCTACTTAACTTTTTCATTTCCCCCTTGTTTTTTCATTTACTCATTTAAGTTTCCATTCCCTCCTTTCGACTTAGCTTTTTCATTTCATATTGTGCTAATGCCCGTTAGTATGTTCCTGACATTATTCTTAAGTATTTTGATTATATATTGGCTTATTTAAAAAGTACCTTTTTCACCACTAAGTAACTTTGCTATTATCTTCTTTTTGAAACTATCCATTATGGATTTGCATGTGGCTTCTAGTGCCAAGCTCTATAGCAACTCCCAAGCCAAGAAAAACAAGAAGAATGTCAATAACTACATAATTTAACAAAAAATCATTTTTGTGTATCTTACACTTCCAAATCTGAAGTAGCATTATTATATGTCATGTTGTAAACCCGTCAATTGACTTCACACTGCCTTTTAGTTATATATGTACAGGATATGTAGCAAAAGTTAGGCTGATTCAAATATCAGGTGCTATATACAATGAGAGAGTATAAATTGAATCATAAAAAAGAGAGAGTATAGATTCAATCTTAGTGTGTATTCTGGCACTTGTACACACACATACTCTTCTTAGTCCAACTTTTTTCTTATAAAGGTTTTGTAGATGTATTGCATCTTAGTGTGTATTCTGGCATGTAGTTAACATATATATATTGATACCAGATCATTAGAAAAGTAGAAGGAATACTGGAATACAAATGCAACAAAGATAAATGTTTATGGAATACATGGATACATGATCTTGTGTAAACTTATTTTTTATATAATAATGCTAATGTGTTTTCTTCTCAATTTTGTGTAGGTTGGCGTGTAAATTTTTGATGGTTGTGGATATAAGCTAGAAGGAAAGAGTTGATCGAGCTACATTTTGGCCTACAGACAATTTTTATGGAAATGGAATGGTTTAGTTGAATTTTGGACTAGCGTTAGGTTACAAACATTTTGAACATCTTGGATTATCTTTGAATGAAAATTTTATTTTGGACTACTATTTCAATCACTTTAGGCGTACAACTTTTTATACATCTTGAATGTTTTAATGAAAAATGTATAAATTTATTTATTTTGGCAAATGTTTTCTATATCTTGATTTATCGAAATGAAGGCTGTGATTGAAATTGTTGAAATCAAAATTTTGATTCAGCATGAATTTTTATGATACACATGTTAATTATATGTGATACAGAAAAGGTTATTCATAAATAAAATTGTGTAGTAGATTTATAGCACTCAAAATACTATAAAAATTGACAGCATTCAGAAACGCTATAATAAATCAACGACATTAAATAATGCTATGCGTCATCTACAACATTCATGAATGCTATTATTCATCAACAACATTCAAGAAAGCTATAGACCATCTATAGCAATCACGGACACTATAAACCATCCACAACATTCGTGAACGCTATAATCCATCTACAACATTCAAGAACGCTATAATGTTATAGCATTTATTTATTATAGCAGGGGCAATTATAGTGGACAAAATACGCTATAGAAGGCTTTTTATAGCATTCGGCGCATGCTATTGTAGGCGATATTTGTTGTAGTGAATCAATATACAATTGTGACAATTTTTAAATATTAAAACTAATATGTGACCGGCTTAGGAGCAATCAATCATTCAATGAGGCAATGAGTCAATTCTACAAGGTCCGGCTTCATCGTACGTGAAGTGTACGATTAGGCTATCCACAATTTCCTATGTTGGGTGTGGTCACACAAAAGCTAATATTTCCCCAATCTTCGCAATAAACAATGACTCACAAGCAATGAACAATGGTACAAGGCAATCGTGTGTAATTTGTGTCCGATATGAGAACATGGCACATGAAGGTAAGACAGAAAACAAGGTACAAGTCGAGTCAGTATACTTGCCTCGGTTTGTTTGCACGAGAGTAGTACTACATGGTTGTAAATCACCTGTTATATTTTGTACAATTATTAGGGTTTTGAAATAATGATCAATGGCTAACTAAATCACTAACTAGCTAATAATATTTAGAAAATATTATTACCATAAACACTAATAAAAATATATATTATATGATTTTTGAAATATTTAGAAACATTTATTAGCAAATTAATAATTGTAATTATACAAGCTTTTTAGAAATAGGAACATTTGATTTACTATATCTATTTAGCAAGAAAATACTAAGATATTTATTATTTAAGAAATATTTAAACTATGTTTTGCAAGAAAATTCTCATGCTTTAGAAACTCCTTAATAGCTAACTATTCACTAATCATAATTGAAATAGAAATATTAATAACAAGGTTTTATCCAAATTTTTTACTAATAATATTTTATGAAAATTAATACTAGTATTTATAATATTTAGAATAATTCTATAACTTAAATAAGAGAACTACCATTAATCTGGCTATTATTAAACAAAGACTAGCCCACAATCAACAATTCAATTTACAAGATTCAACAGTTTATTTTCAAATTCCTAATATTAACTCAGCCCAAGAATCACCATTACTGCTGTCCACCCCAATTGGCCCAGGCCCGACTTCAACTAACCCAGCCCAAAGAATCTGAGCCCAGCCTATCCTCAAGCCCATAGTCCAGCCCAGTCTTACTCAAACCTAGACTCATTCATTCACTGATAATAAACGAATAAACGAATTTAAATCTGAATTTCTTTAATCAAACAGCCCATTCTCCAAACGCACTCACTGGCCCAGTGACCCGGACCACAACCCTAATATATAATCCCATTCATCTTCTCTCTCCTAGCATTTCTTTCATACGCAGAACGTTCGAGACTACTCCAGTCTCTTCGTCTTCTCCGTCTTCTTCCTCTGGCCGGAAGGCCGAAACCCTAAAAACCTTCCATGGCGAACCCTAGCCCATGCTCCAGCCACTCGTCTACCCTTCTTCTTCCTCAGCTCTTCAACCTATCCCGAAACCCTAATCCCTAACTCCTCCTTCGTCACAGTCACAAACCCGAACCCTAACCCTAAGTTTTTCCAACTCCGGCCGACTCCACCTTCTTCTCCGGCGAGAAACCCAGTTCTAAGCAGTCGAAACCCTAGATCCATCCTCTTCTACTCCCGATGAAACCCTACGTTCTAGGTTCAAAACCCTAGCCTAGGTTTTTCTTCTCCAGCCGACCGACTTCTCTTCCTCAGCCTCCACTTCCTTCTTCCCCACTTCGTCTTCTAGTAAACCCTAGGTTCCCAATCTCGAACTCCAGAAGTAAATCCCCAAATCACAACCCTAGAATCTAGGTCGTCTTCCTCAGAACTTCCCTTTCCCGAAACCCTAATTTCTATCCTTCACTCCCATGGTTAGAAAACCCTAATTTCTAGGTCAGAAACCCTAACTAAGAGAACAAGATAGAGGGTTCGAGAAGATCGAGGCAAAAACTCACCGGCCGGTCGGGGACGTCGATCCACGGTGGTCCTCGGCGAGCTGCGGACCTTTGGCAGCCGATCTAAGCACAGTCGGCGAGATCCGACGTCTTGGTGAAGATCCAGTCATCGGCGATGTTCCTCCCCAGTGGCTCCGGCGAGGTCTGGCTGCTCGACGACGGCGGGCTTGACCTCTAGTGGTGGCGGCGAGCTCGAGGATCGAAGAGACGACGGCGAGCTCGAGGCGGTGGCACGTGACTCGAAGGCTCAGAGCACAAGGAACGAGAAGGCGGTCTCGGCACTGCAGTCGAGGCTCTACAGCTCGTTGATGGTGGCGCAGTCCTCGAGGCGGTACTGTATGGCGGTGCACACGGCCCGAGGTGGCTCACTGTACGAAGCGGTAACACGAGAATCGAGATGGGTGCTGCAGTCGAGGCGGCGGTGGCGTTCGTCCCGAAGTGGCAGCACAGATGGCGTGACAGCGAGCTGGGCGACGAAGAAGCTCGGCGGTGGGGTCGAACTCCGGTGATGACGGCGGTGGAGCTAGACCGAAGATGGCCGAAACAGTGGAGAGAAAAATGTAGAGAGAGAATGTAGAGAGAGAGATGAGAGAGAGAGAGAGGTGACGTGTACTGTGCCTGTCAGAAATCATTGGGGAACGTCTAATATTTATATTAAAATAATCTGGTATGTGTGTAGTAGTAGTGGCACAACTGTAATTAACTGTAGATCTGGGTGCAATGTACAATGGCAGTAGTGTAAATAAATGTAGATCTGGGTGCAATGTACAATGGCAGTGGTGGTAAAATAGAATAGATCTGGGGGCTTAGTAAAATGACTTGTAACAGCTTTTTAAAATTCAAAATATCAACAGGTTTCCAAAATCAATAGAAACAGAATTTCAAAACTGCTCCCCAAAAATCAAGTATTCCCTCCAATAATTTTTAAAACAGATTTCAAATTTCCAAACAGTTTTTCAACACCCAATAAAACAGTTTTGAATGCTAACAGTTTTTTAAATTCAAACCAATAATTACTCTCAACTAATTATGAAATTAGTTACTAATTAATTAATTAATAAAATCAGTTTTCTTAATACTTAATATATAATTCCGAAAATAATTAAGAATATTATTTAAAGACAATTAATATTATTAAGAAATCAATAAATCCATCATACGAAATTGAATACCTATACATAGATATTTATTTAGCTACAAAAATTTGTTTCAACCATTCATAAAATCAATCAAATTATTATTACGTCAAACTAGTATTCAAAAATACTTTCCAAGTTGACTAAAATTCATTAACACCCGAAACTAATTTTAAATCAACTAATTTAATCGCAATTAGGCTTTCGTAAAAATAATATTTAATCCAAAGAAAATTAGACAAAACCCTAAAATTTACCAAATATGATTTTGGGAGTTACAGATGGGCATCGAGGTTATACTTTCTAGTGATGTAGGAGTTCTGGCGAGTCTACAAGTTCAATCTGACTTAGTAGACAGGATCAAGGCAGCTCGGGCACAGGACCCAAGGATTCAGAAGCTCAGGACAGAATGTGAGTCAGGACTTAGAAAGGAGATGAAAATCTATGAAGATGGTACACTTAGGTTTAGATCACGCCTATGTGTGCCTAGTGGAGATATCAGACAGGAGGTTATGGCAGAAGCTCACAGTTCTCAGTATTCTATACACCTTGGAGGGACCAAGATGTACCAAGATATCAAGCAGTACTTCTGGTGGAACGGGATGAAGAGGGAGATAGCTAGATTTGTTTTTCGTTGCTTGGTATGTCAGCAAGTGAAGGCAGAACAGCAGAGGCCAGCTGGATTATTGCAACCGCTTCCTATCCCGAAATGAAAATGGGAGCATATTACCATAGACTTTATGACCGGTTTATCAAGATCGCCAAGTGGTATAAATGCTATTTGGGTGATAGTGGACCGGCTTACAAAGGTGGCACACTTTCTTCCTTTTAGAGTAGGGCAATCTACAGAAAAGTTGGCAGAGTTATATATGCAACAGATAGTCAGGCAGCATGGAGTCCCTGTCAGTATTGTGTCCGATAGAGATACCCGTTTTACATCACATTTTTGGAAGAGTCTACATCATAGTCTGGATACCAAGTTGAAATTTAGCACAGCTTACAATCCACAGACAGACGGGTAATCAGAAAGAACAATTCAGACTTTAGAAGATATGTTGCGAGCTTGTACTCTGGATTTTGGAGGAGCTTGGGAGAGCCACCTGCACTTAGTTGAGTTTTTATATAAAACAGTTATCAAGCCAGTATCCAGATGGTGCCATTTGAAGCACTATATGGTAAGAAGTGTAGGTCGCCACTAGCATGGGATGATATCGGGGAGAGGAAGATGCTAGGCCCAGAAATGATTATTCAGACGGTTGAAGTGGTTAAGGGAATTAGAGAGCGACTTCGAGTTGGGTAGGATCGGCATCGTCATTGGGCGGACCAGCATCGTAGGTCGCTAGAGTTCTCTGTTGGGGACCACGTGTTCTTGCGGATTTCACCTACCCGTGGGGTCATTAGATTTGGCGTTCGCGAAAAGTTGAGTCCGCGGTACGTGGGCCCATTTGTTATCCTTGATCGGATAGGCGATGTTGCTTATCGTTTATCCCTTCCACCTTCGTTACGAGAGGTACATGATATATTTCATGTATCTCAGCTGCGAAGGTATGTATCGGACCCAAGCCATATCCTTGATCATTCTGAGCTGGTTGTTGGTACCAACTTGTCTTACGAGGAGCAGCCGGTGTCCATTTTGGACCGAAGAGAGAAGATACTCAAGAACCGAACAATTAGCCTTTACCGGGTTGCTTGGGGTCATCACTCTTTAGGGGAGTCAACGTGGGAACGTGAGGATGACATCCGATCACGGTATCCGCACCTGATTGACTCACAAGGTATATCTCTTTTTGTATACCTTGGTTGTCCTAACTCCTCATGCTTGTCACTTTATGGGTAGAATTACTTGATGTTGAAGATTGTTAAACATAGATATGTTACTTGCTGTTGATTGATTGGCGCAATTGATTAATTGGGTAAACTAGCCTTGTTTGCACATAGTAAGAACTGAGGAATCCTTATTGCATATTCCAGGATAACTTGGAACTCACAGTAGCAAGTCGTAGTAGCTGCATGGCCGTTAAATTGATTTGTTTGTGTACTGTACCTACTCAGTTAACTAACTGAGATGATCAGAATGTCAGGACATGACGGGCCAACTTCTGTCCTTATTTGGTTAGGAAGTTGGTTTGAAGTATTGTGATGTTATGTGAATCCCAGTAGGAAGCAGAGATCTATTTATCATATTTTCTCATTACTGGTTCTAATTCCTCATATCGTGCTTCCTTGCGGTACTTGCTATTTAGAGGTCTAACCTCTCTGGTTTTGCATGGCCAGATTTAGAGCCGGTCCCCGAGGACTCAGCTTACTTTCACCTCCAAGATGGTCAATACTAGAGGGATGATCGCAGGAGGACTCGAGTGGGTTCCTTACTTTCCCGCTCTTTTTGTTATTTACTTTATACTTTGTCGTTTGGCACCGACATGTTAGTCGGATCGTCTTGTACTTTTATATAATTGTAATTAAGTCAGACTGCAGCTGATAACAATTGTGTATACTTTGCTACATCATCTGGCTATGTTTTGTAAAGCCAGATATCAAGAACATTTTGACTGAGCATTTGGGACGCCTTACTGCTTTATCTCACATGTTCTCTATTTCTGTTTCTTGTTTGAATGATTGAGACAATAGATGTGAAGAGACCATAGCGAGACTTTCATGTAGTATGCACCCCCTCGTCTTTTAGACAACATTGATCGTATTATACGGTATTCATCTACCCGTAATACGTAGCTGGCTGAGTCATTCCCCCGCTCTCCAGTATTCTGGTTCTGGGGCGTGACAATAATTTTCATTTACATCTTATTATTTGTTTTCATTCTAAGTCATTTGTGTTTGGGAATTTTTTTCTTTGCTTTCTTTAACTTAATATATCATAAAGAGTTATCGTCTTACCTCTTTATTTAGACTAGGACAACTTGGAGGGTGTTCCTTGGTTAAATCATTTTCAACAATATTTGATTTCATGTTCCTATGCCAAGACTCAGAAAGCGGGTTGCTACACGCTTAAAAGATTACCAGGATACATATTCCCAGAATACATTTGCTATGCTGACGACATTTAATGAAGTTGACATGTAGGTGATCTTTGTCCACATTCTGCTCAGACATGAATAAAGCATTTAACATTTTTTAATTTAGTTTGGTACATAATTAATGCAGCATAACTATATACATAAGCAGATAGAGCCGTCAATTTGAATTTTATGTTCAACATCTAGTCAGGATTCAGCACTCTGTCTTACAGTTAGAACTTCAAATAGTAGATATAACACTAATAGTAGTAGTAGTAGTAATAAAATAAATGTAGGTATCTTCCATAACATTATGAACAATATTTTGTGCTACATAATAACACATTCTATATTGTAATTAGTGGAGTTGAACTATGAATTACGAAAGTAAATTGTTGATTATTAAATTACTGAATGACTGGTTTACAAGAATAAACAACCAATCACTTTGTACTGATTTCATCTTATATATTGGGATGGCAATTGTAGGTATTTCTGAAAAGTGGGCTTGAAATGAGAGAATTAAAACATGCCAAAGCATAACAGAATACTAATCTACTGCAAAGACATTTTGATGGAGAAGGGCCATTAGTTAAGTCTATTGCTCTGTTAATCAACTAATCTACTGCTACTGATACTTGAGTAACATGCTAGGATAGTGACTAATTTTAATATTTGTCATAATCTTTTGATTTTAATTTGTTCATCTTTATTTGTTTTGGTTTTCTTTTAGAAAGTAATGAACTCACTTATTTAATTGTGGTGACTAATTTCAGTCAATAAAGACAATTTCCTTCCACAAAATTTTTATATCATAATATTACTGACTTTGAGTAATGAACTCACTACATTTGATTGAGTGATTAACATAACAACCATGTAAGAAAATTGATATTATATGAAGCTTTCTAACATAGAGTGAGCTTGAACAGTCAATATATTACTGACTGTGAGTAATGGGAAATTGACATAGAAAATATATTTGATTGTTCAAGCTCACTCTATGTTAGAAATCTCAGTCACCATATTATCCAATTTCATATCATAATTTGTAAATCTCATTCTAAAGCTCATTGTCAATGTTAGTTTTGAGTATTCAAGCCCCTTTGGATAATGGGTATTTTTCGTTTTGATGTTGGGTTGGTTAGTTTGTGAGAATTTGTAGATCAAGATTTGATCCATTTTATCGAGATGTGTAGGCCATATTGAATTGATTGTGTAATTAGCTTGGAGTTGACTGGCTGAAAGACATGAGCTATACATTGATTTTCTCAGTTGAAAATTGTATTCATGGAAGTTTAAATTTGAATCTTAATATATAAGGAGCAAGAATCTTGTGGAAGGGTTTTAAATCTCAAGCATGTGTTTTTTAAAGAGAGTGTAAATGTTTAGGATGCTAACAGCAGACCAATTGTTATTTTAAAAGTTGAGCATTATTACTTCTCTTTTGTTTTCCTTACGATTTTTTTCTTTAATTTTTCCTTTACAGGATCACATGGACAATATAGCAATTTATTGGGAAGGCATCCAGTTTTGGATAAGCTAATGTATGCAATGGGATGATAAATTATTTTAGGAAATGTTCATGTATTTTTGTCTACATTGTAGTTGTCTATAGTTGTCTAGTTGGAATACAGTTTAATGTTTCTCATTGAATGGGTTACTTGAAGTTGTTAAGATATTTGTATTATTGGATTATTCAATGAAGAGACATATTAAGACATTGCATTAGATATCATGTTATGTGTACGATATCTAGTTGCTATTTGTTTCCAAGTTATTTAATACAAATTTTCAGTGTTTATAAGTTATTTTTGAAGTAAGATTTTTATATCTATGTTGAAGAAAAATATATGGAAAAAAATAGTAATTCCTTGCGACACAATAATATAAAAAAATATAAATTAACTTTTGCAAGATAAAATTGTGTAGCAGAAAAGGTTTTCATAGTGTTACAGAAAGTTACATCCTATATAATAAAAAATAATAATTTTTCTGTCATGTGTTATGTTGCTAATGTACACTTTTTTGCGACATATAAGGCACATGTCCCCAAAAGCTATTTTAAATAATAAAATATGATATGTTGCCAAAAGTGGATAGCTTTTGCGACATGTTGGCTTTGTGTTGCCAAATGCTTTTCCAGACAAGGCTATAGCGACATATCGCGACATAGCAAGATATGTTGCAGAACAGCTTTAGCGACACAAATGTCTTTGTACTACATATTGCTTATGTCGTTGATCATGCATTTTCTTGTAGTAACATGTCAACTGGCTACAGGATCAGCGTGACTGAAAAGTGTGTCTACACAAAGTTCGCTGCTGACAGAGGTATCTTTGTTTGTCTCTATATGGACGACATACAAATCTTGTTCACAGATTTGGTATGTGTCGCTAGAACAAAGAAGTTCCACGTGTCTTAGTTTTGAAAGAAGAAAATGGGAGATGCGTATGTCATTCTGGGGATTATTATAATCCGAATGTAAGTTGAGTTTGCTCTGTCACAAGCTCACTACGTGGAATGATGATCACATGCTACGGATATCAGGATCTTCCAAGGATCGGTACTCCTCAGAGATGTGATCAGAAGCTGAAGCCATATCAAGGAAGCAGGGTCTGACAGTTGGTGTACTCAAGCGTACGTCATTAGGAGATTGATGTAGGCTACAAGTACCACCAGGTCTGACATAGCTTATGTTGTAGGCATGCCGAGTCCGTTCACGAGCTACCAAGGTACTGGTCTTTGGAAAGCAGTGGAGAGTATAATGGGATATCTCTCAGGGACTCAGTAGGATGCTCTTCAGCAGTTACCCAGCAAGGGTAGGAGGCTTCAGTGATGCCAGTCAGTACTCAAAAGGAGAGAGTGAAGAAGTTACATCTTCTGTATATATGGTTCTGCTATATCGAGGAAGCCGAAGAAGTAGATCCATGGATAGTGTCACGACCCGCACCCGCTTTTTCGGATACGAGACGTGTCCAAGCCAGCCTACGCCGCCGAGTTGGCGGTAAACGCTGTCACGGCCAGGATGCTCAAAATCACAAAAATGTAACATTTATTTCTCATTCACATTTCTAAATTTATTACAACATTTATAACATTTATATTTAAAGAAAATATAAAGTTCTCACAATTAATAAAAATGATACAACTGCTATCTATTTCTAGGTTTCTATATACAAGTACACCCGTATCTCCCAATGCTAAGTGAAGCCACAGCTAACCTAAAAAATGTTGGTTTCAAGTCAGGAATGGAACAAGCACACAAACCGACGGCAATGCGAAATCACAATAGAATTAACAAGACATGAAAATAACATATGAGAGACGAAAACTCGAAAGTAATTGATGACATGGCAATTGGTGAAGAAGACAAGGAAAACAAATAAAATACAACTATCTATGTGATTTAAAATATGAGTTTCGACATGTGAACGGCTAGAGGATAAATCCGGCACCCTGTACGTGTCGTATACAGCTGCTATTCTCCACGAAAGACACGGGGGATGGGTAAGGGGTAGTCCATATGTATACTAAGATATTTTTCCTCCCGACTACTACTCATGGACTCGAACAAGTCATGAAACACGAAAATACGACAATCAAGAAATAATGTATGTAGAGATCCATGACACTAAATCCGTGTAACAATATGTCAACAAGCAAGATAACATATGCATAAACATGAAATAAAAAGACTACTATAAATCGAAAGCAATCAGAAAGTGCACTTGCCTGGGGTCCTTTGCTGGTGAAACCGATAGTACAACCACTCAAATGAGTCACTAAAGTCAACACATGCAAAAAGTCTCCGGATGCTGAAATAGTCATTACCAACATTTTCAGAATAGTCAAATTAGCTAGAATTGCCTGTCATTAAGTCCAATTCTGGACACAGGGGCAAAACAAAAATTTTGGGTTAAAACGGTGTCCGCCATTGGACCCGCTTTGCACCAAAAAATGTGCCAGAGTCAATGGTCTCTAAAGTCATCAAACACATGTGTACGGATTCTTTTTGATGATACGAACCCAACCGTATGTCAAAAGTTGAATTCCGACAGGCCGTGCACAAAATCACCCATTGAATCGGACCATGGGGCCCGCAAAACGACGATCCGATCAACTGTCTCAGAATTGGACCAAACTTGGCATACAGGACCAGAAAAATGATACGGTCCTGTTGGCGCAATTTTTATCTCGATCTGACGAACGTGCACAAAGTAATTGAGAAATTTGCACAGAGGTCGATACGATAAATTTCGATGGATACACATCAAATTCGTCGCACAAACGCAACCAATTTGAATTCCGCCAAAGACCACACGTCCACGAAGTTGATACGCATCTTTCGATGCTTTCGGTTCGCGACTATGTCGTCCGGATTGGCGGAACGCACGTCGTATCAAAGGTTTTATTGAAGTTCACTATTTTGAAAATGGGTTTTTCTCGATTTTCACAAAGAAATATCTTACTGTTTAAATAACTATAAATGAAAGTAAAAATGGGGCTTCAATCTCGTATAGGTTGTCATTAAACCTATTCAAGCACAATTTTGGAAAAGTCGAAGGATTGGCGAGAAATCGCCTTCCAACATAGGTGTTGGGACTGTCCTGTTTGTTGTTTGTAACCAGGTTTTTTATCGAAGTTTGCATCGACCTTACGAATCACTGGCTCGACTATATTGCAATCTATTTGCTGGGACCTCTAGAGGGTCATATGGACTCTCTACACTATTTTACAGAATTGATTTTCGAGGACCGATAAGGACGAAATCCTTACCCGAAATTGTGCTTGCGGCTGTCGCTGCTGCTGTTCTGTTCGCACCCGCGCGCGCGCGACCGGCCGACTCCGATGACTCGTACGGTGGCGTACGGTCGCGGGTAATGCGCCTGAGGTCGGGGCGATCCTGGGGGCGTGGGTTCGAGTTAGGGTTAGAGTTTTCTCAACCTCTCTCTCGTTTTCTCTTTGTTCTATATATATATGTATATACGGCTGTGCTATATCGGGGGGTCGGGTTTGCTGGGCTGGGATTTAGAGGGGTGGGGGTCGCGGGTTTGTGTGAGGGATGATTTGGGCTGGGGCTTGCTGCTCTTTGGGATTTGCTATTTCTTCTTTGTTCTTTTATTTGTTTTTCTTTTATTACTTATATGCAACTAATATATATATATTTATATATATACACATATACACATATAGCTTTATATAATACTTTATGTTTATACATATATCTATATACCACAAATTCAATATAGACAATAAAATATTTTAAATATAATCAATATTTATAATATAGGATTATTAATTTATATACTAATATATATATAAATAATTACAATTAGATAGCTATACATATACATATACATATATATATATATATATATATATATATATATATATATATATACATTTTATATATATATATATATATATATATATATATATATATATATATATATATATAAATATATATATATATATATATATATATATATATATATATATATATATATATATATATATATATATATATATATATATATATATATATACACAAAGCCTAATACGTACGTGCCACTTATACATACAAGTATTCATAGTATAAAAATCCCAAAACTAAAATTTCATTCTGAAGAAATCGTTATCCTATTTTCTAAGTAAAATATCATTTAGATAGAAATAATATATTTAATATATTTAAACATTATATTAAGATATACTATCTAGACCAAAACATAAATACCAATATAATTGTAGTTAATATATATATGTATGGACGTCTTTGGACGCATTACATGTCCACATGGGTTTGTGCTTGGTTTGGGGTCAGTCTGGGCCAACTTGGTACAACTGAGTCACTTAAACGTCAAACAATATTAATAATAAATAATTAAACTATTTATAATGGTCATGTCACAACTTGGCCTGGTTTTCTAAATTAGGACACACTTATGGACAGGTCTCCCTTACCATGGCTAAAAAAACTAGTCAAAGCACGCCACTGCAATACCCGTGCCACAATTATATATATACTAATATATATATAAATAATTACAATTAGATAGCTATATATATATATCTTTTTTTTCTATATATATATATATATATATATATATATATATATACAAAGCCTAATACGTACGTACCACTTATACATACAAGTATTCAGAGTATAAAAATCCCAAAACTAAAATTTCATTCTGAAGAAATCATTATCCTATTTTTTAAGTAAAATATCATTTAGATAGAAATAATATATTTAAACATTATATTAAGATATACTATCTAGACCAAAACATAAATACCAATATAATTGTAGTTAATATATATCTATATGGACGTCTTTGGACGCATTACCTGTCCACATGGGTTTGTGCTTGGTTTGGGGTCAGTCTGGGCCAACTTGGTACAACTGGGTCACTTAAACGTCAAACAATATTAATAATGAATAATTAAATATTTATAATGGTCATGTCACAACTTGGCCTGGTTTTCCAAATTAGGACACACTTATTGACAGGCCTCCCTTACCATGGCTAAAACATTAGTCAAAGCACGTCACTGCACTACCCGTGCCACAATTTCTAGTTACATTGTACTCCAATCCCTAACCATGACTAAAATCACCTACCGTAATAATTAACTAATTAATTATTTACAAAATCTAAAAATCACCAATTAAATCAAATAAATAATAAAAATATTTTAAAATTTTTGGGAAGGGAAGCTACAAATCTACCCACCTTAAAAATAATTTCGTCCTCGAAATTCTAATTCATAACTATTCCTTAAAATTCAAAGTCTATTATTACCTTAATCTCCTCAATTTAATTCCTCAAAATATTTTATAACCTTCTCTAACCATTTTATAACTCCGAATACTTGAGGACTTCTACCCACCTTTGGTCACACTACTCCATCAAATCTTTTGTCGCTGAAACTTTATAATCTTCCAACTAATTGTTAAAATTTCTACCAATAGATATCTATTGTATATGGCATCTATAATCTTCTCCTATCTATCAAGCAACCCAAAATTTAACCCGCCCAAATTTACACAAGTAGCTAAGAAATATTGATAAATTCTAATAAGCATGACCATCCGTCGCTCTGAAATAGGAAGGACAGGAAGATTTGGAAGAATAATCGAGAGCAAATATGAAGTTTCAAGAGCGGTAGAGAATATCCAATGATGCATGTAGGAAGAAAGTTTACGAACCATTGACTTATTTACTAGATTGGGCTACCCTAGTCCAGTCACTTGCTAAATCGAAGAACCCTTCGTTTCTTAGAGGGACTTGCAACCCATGCAATACAGAAATTCTGTTCTCGAAATTAATCTAGACAAGGTTCCATAATAGAACGGAATTTGAGAAATCATGATTGTAATCTTTTTTGTGGTTATTTGAACACACGAGCAAGGGATGTAGGTGCAATACAAGATCGTATCGCAACTTTCAGGTAGATAGAATAGGGTTACGAATGACATCACATTCTAAGAGGTGGAGACTACATAATAGGTATAGGGACATATTTCAAATAGTTCGGTTTTATAGTCCGAATATGGCGGTATGTATGGATGGACTTTACTGGGTCTTAATGGGTTCTCTATTTGGACATCACTCGTTGGTTGGATGAACCTTGGATTGCAATCTATATGGACTGGACAAGATCCCAATGATAAAACTACTTATACTAGATTAGGGTAACCTAGAATAGGTTTCAACCCAGGTGGTTGAGCTAATTGTTAGTCAGGTTGGTTAGCTAGGTTCCTAAAGCCCAAAAATATGCTTTCAGTGACTTTTGTGTTTAAGTAGCATATGAGGCCTCAATTTGGTGGCACACTAGTGGCATGTGCGTAGTGGGCTTCGAGTAGATCACAACCATATATTGGGTCGAATGAATTGAGTCAAGGTTGAGGCTCTAGTGGAAGTCGGGAAGTAATACCGGTATTATGGTAAGAGTTATAGCTAGTCATTTTGACCTGAAGGTCGTACCACAAAAATAGATTACAAGGGGACGGGTTTGAGTGGGACATGATATACCTAGATGAAGGTAGACTCGTCTAGATCTTGCAATAAAATTTATTGGAAGGTAATAGCTGGTATCACGCTCCAAATATAAATGAAACGGCCGGGGACACTAAATGATCTAAATGGAAAGTGGGAGTACATGGGGCACTAATTATCATCCTAATGGAAATTATTCTAATCAATCGATAATCCTCGTATGTCACAAAGTTTTAGAAGGCTTACTGTCTACTTACCTTAGAAGCTAGGACATGATTTTAGGAATAATGAGGTTAGAAGAATTTTAAAGTCCGGATATTGTACCTCGGCTCTTGTTAATAAAGAATAAGGCACGGCGTACGGGATACGGTAGATATAAGTCAAGTCAAAGATCATTCCTCAATAAATGGAAAATAAGTGTGTATAATGATACATGGTCGATAAAATAGAATGATCTACTCGTCCATAGTATACAAGAGTTATCGATGGGGTAACCAACTCTAAGGCACATCATATGAAAAGATTTCTAACAACTGAGTCGTAAATTTCTATTTGTGTCAAGCCTGCCAGACTATTGTCGTAAGGGTCCTAGCGGTATGGGCTGTAGCGATCATGTATTACTGTTGATAGCTGGTAGATCATAATATGACAGGGTATTTAAGCTATGGTATTGGTTAAGCTAGTGACTGTGGTATTCCAATACTAGTTAGGTCTTAATAATGAAATTTACATAACTAGGATAATATTTGTTGGAAATCAATCTCGGGATGGGTGTCTACTATAGTCATGGTAAATGATTGTCCTTACCTTTGTCTATTCATCTCATGTCTAAACTGTGGGCTTTGTCGAGGAAAGGTTGGGTTAAGGCTTAAGGGTTGCTAGTTAAAGCAAGCTTCAAGCAAATAATTAGAGGCTCACAACAATTAGTTCCTTGCGAATAGATAGTCTCCTAGGTTGGCATTTTGACTAAGGGTAAAGTCATAATCATTCTCAAATTCAGATAGCTAGAAGGTCCCAATAGTATTTTGAGGGTCGAGAGGAGAACGAGTAACTCAAGGCAAGGTTCTAGTCACATGGCTGGCCGATGGTAGCTACACTGGTGTATACAACTATCATAGCCATGGGGATACTCGGTATCTATCTATCAATTACGAGCTTTCGTCTTTCCAAATCAGTGGAAGATAAAACAGTAAAGAGTTCAAGAAAGATGTCACTGAATACAATTACGTGATTCAAAGGCGAATGTATAATTCATGAGGAATTGTCAATGCAGTCGCAGATGAGAACTTAGATACCTCGATATCTCAATCCACGTGGAATAATCAAAGAGAGGACGAACCGGGTGCACTAAGGTTGATCAGACCGTAATACATCGATTCTGATTAGACAATATGTTAGCAGGCGTCCCCAATAAACATATGTCTTGAATCAAGCTTGATAAAAGAGTAAGCTTGCAAAACTAGGCTGTAATAGCAGCATTGGTCAAGATAGTCAAAATACAAGTATGCGAGATTTTTGAAAGGAGGCACAAGTAGTTCGAGTTTTGTGAGAATCAAAACCTTACTTGGTGTTATTGCTTATAGTCGTCCTACTATCTTCTTATCCATAAGGCCTTGGTCGACTAATGGGTTATGGACCTCTAAATTCTATATTCTAGGTAAACCCATTAGTGTTAGTCAATTACCTCGTTAATAGATCACAAGGATCACAGAATGTTAGGTTGGGAGATATGCTACCCAACTTAATATTACAGAACTTTCACTAGTATTGGCTTTGGATTTTATGGGACATCGGGCATTTTTCTATCCTCTATAGTATCCTAAACTTGTAATCACTTCTAGATTCATTTTACCGAGAATTATGCCTTGCCCGTATACTTTGGCTATGGTAACCCTTGGTTCCGTGATTCAGATGTGATATGCTATCAGATACTCTATCTTATATTAACACAAGGCCTAAAGAGGTCAACGAAGATATAGTTTTAGCAATGCTCCACAGCCTACGATTCTTTGAAGTAATTTCAAATCTATGGGTCGTGCCTCGCCAGTGCGCTGCTGTCTAGCCATCGCAGTCATTAAGATTACTCCAACTATATTCCTAAGAACTTCAAGGAGCTGCTAGAGATTCAAACTAGTTGACTATGATAGAAAGCGTAACCATCTGCCTGTAAGTCTCAATCCTTAAAGTAAAAGATTGATCGGGGAGGAAATAACTGAAGACAAGGGAAGTAAGAATATCATAATCTTTATTTCATATATATTTCCAATGGTTGAGAGAAATTTTTTTGAACAATCTGCACTACAAGAAAAATGATCATTTACGGCGCGCAAAACGTGCCGTAAATAATCTTTTACGGCGTACATTTCGGTGCCGTAAAAGATCATGCCGTAAATGATCCTATTATTTACGGCGCGTTGAAAAACACCGTAAATGTAAACAAATTAACGCCGTAATTGTTTTTTTTACAGAATTTCGACAACCATTTACGGCATATTTAGTGTGCCGTATTTTCTCTTTCACGGCATACATTTGTGCGCCGTAATAGATATTCGCGCATGGTCAAATACGGCATATATATGCACTCCGTAATAGCTATTCCCGCGGGATCAAATACGACGTACATTTTGATTTCGTAAAAGATATTTTTGACAAATTATGTTTACCATTTATGACATATGTAGCGTGCCGTAAATAATTTTTGATAAAAAATTCATATTATTATTATTATTATTATTATTATTATTATTATTATTTCCATACCAATCCCTATTTATTTAAACAAGGATATCAATGGTAAACAAAGAATATAACATAGCAAAATAAGTTAAAGAGATAGTTGACTTATATATAATCCCAATCAAACTACAAAAGTGAAAAGTAATTCAAATAAACCCAGGCACGTGAGATCATAAAAAATAATCGGATTCACTAGACAAAATACATTAATAGCAACAAAAGACCATGCCAAAGTATATCATGTCTTGCATGAACTAGAAAAACTATTGTAGTATTGAATTAAGAACAGTACAATATTTCAATACAAATTGAACTTGTTTCATACTTTGCCCTACTTTGGAAAAAATAAATGTAAATTGTCTTCTATGACAAATTTCAGCTCAAATGGTTGCAGAGGAGAATCTTCAAACACAACACACAAAATTTTCCATTGATTGATAACCTGCACAAACACAAAATGTGTTTTAGTTCATTGTATCCAATTTGATGTATATATAAACACAACGATAAAAAAGGCTACATAAACTAGCCAACTACATTTCCAAGTACCTTTCCAGGTACTGAATGCTACATAAATATAACTTGCACAAACACATTTTTTTTTATTAATTGCCAACATCTGTCGTGGGGGTTGAGGGGCAGTCGAGTACATCTATTCAAATTGAACCAAATGACCAAAACATTATATTTAACCTTCATATTAAGGAAGCCTGAATTGAAAAATCATTAAAAACATGATGACTGTTAGCGCCCAGCTCTTTCCAACATCAAACTCGAACTAATCCAAACTCATCAATCGATCAGCACACAAAAAGATGAGAATTAATATTTTAGCTTTCAAACTGACCATGCCAATGCTACTGAAAAACAAGCATTAAAATTAATATTTTGACTTTTAAATACTTTATTAAAATGCAATAAAAGAAAGAAAGCTCCAGACAAATTGTAAAACTGCAGATACTAGAAGAGATGACTGCAGAGTATGGAAATTATGACCATTAAACCACTACTAAAATATGCTCTATTAGCGACGTCGTTTAGCGACGGAATGAAATTACGTCGCTAACTATATAATATAGCGACTCCTTCCTATTAACGTCGCAATACGTCGCTAAATAGCGACGTTCGGCGACACTAGATAAAGTATGTCGCTGAATAGCGACGTTCAGCGACATATTAAGAAAATATGTCGCTTATATTAAAATTATTGCGACGGTTAGCGACATCAACAGTGGACGTCGCTAACTTTTTTACTTAGGGCACATGACTCCCTTTTCCCCCTCACTCGAAAAATCGAAACTCGAAATTTTTTTCCCCCTCTCCCCCCGGCGACTCCCTCCCCCGCGGTGACTCCCTCCCCCCCCCCCATCGACTCCCCCCCCCCTGTCGAGCTCCTCCTCCTCCTGGAGCTCCTCCTCCTCTCCGGCGGTAAACCCTAACCTAATTCCTCCTCCTCCTTCTCTCCCACACACACACCCCCCCACCCACACCCACACACACACACACACACACACACACAAACTCAAAATTTTGGACACTGACACTGTGTGTGCGTGTTTTGGACACTGACACTGACACGGACACGACCCTTGGACACTGACACGATCCTTGGACATGTTTTGGGTTTTCCCTTACAGCTTGCGTCTTGCATTTAGAAAATAAAAGATTTCCATGTGCATTTCATACTACTCGGAAAGAATAAACAACAATCTCTCTTTAATTTTTTTCTTATATATAATTACCTACTTGTCCATTTTAAACTTAATGAACAATTTTACTCAGTAAACATAAACAAGGATATGTTTGGAACAAAAAAAAATTACGGTGAAGCCTCAACTTTTCTTATTATATAGTAGTATAGATAGAAAAAATCCTTGAGATATGAAACGTAACATAATGATAGAATGTGATCGGAACTCTGGACCTTAGCAAAAATGCATTTCAATCACAATACCACACCTTTTCTTGGAATTATAAATGACTTAAGCTGCTATTTTCTTGATTTTCTTAAACTATATATATGCTCTAAATTAGGTCTGGAAGATGTGAAGAATCAAAGTATGCCTAAAACGAGGGGAGAGATAGTAGCTGAGAAAGTGTATTTTTAATGTGCATGAAACCAATATCAAGAAGAATGTCATTAGTCTAGAGTCCTAGACAGATTCTAAATATACATGACAAACAAACAGAGATACAGGAAAATAAAAGATTTCCATGTTTTGGACTTGTGTTTTAGAAACGCAAATTTGATATAAAAGTCCATCCGGAATGTAACTTGCGTCTTGCATATTTCACACATAATAGAACCCCGAATGAAACAATTAAACAGTAGCTATGGATGAATGTCACATGTTGGAAATTCGTACCATGTATATAGGGTTGCTTATAATTTGGACACCTGGAATAGTCGCAAATGAATAGAGTGCATTATTCAAGTATAGTTTCCATTGTGGTTTGTGGGAGGAGAGCCATTTTTTTCTTGGAGCTCTCGTTGAACTAGCTTTGGCTGGTTTGAGCCAAAGTCATCCAGAGGTGTAAGTGAAGTGTAGTCTAGTAACTGTCCAATGTCGGTATAGTATCGGAACATGCCAATGTCAGTATCGGCCTGTTGGATAATATCATTGTTATTAGTAACTGTCCAATGTCGGTATAGTATCGAAACATGCCAATGTCGGTATCGGTCTGTATAGTATCGGTATCGGAACATGCCAATGTCGGTATCGGTCAATATTTGGTATCGGTATCGGTCTATATAGTATCGGAACATGCCAATGTCGGTATCGGTCAATATTTGGTATCGGTCTGTATCGGATCGAAACATGCCAAACCGTATCGGTATCGGTCAATATCATTGTTATTAGTAACTGTCCTCTACTAATGTGTGTCCCATAATAAGACATTATATACGAATTTGTGCCTGTTGGATAATGTGTGTCCATCTTTGCAGAATTATTTTTAAATGGATATGAATTACTACTTGCGGAATCGTTCATGGATGTACAATCGTCGTCCTGATGATATGTGTGGTGCGCGGGATGAATACATAGCGGGAGTAGAGCAGTTCCTGCAGTTTGCTAAGGCGTTCCCTCAGTACATGGACGGCACCAAAATTAAGTGTCCGTGTGTGAAATGTCATAACGTGAAATATTATCCAGAAGTGGAAGTGACATATCATTTGTACTCGAGGGGTTTCACGCCTAATTACTATCAGTGGACCGCACACGGAGAACTTGTGTCTTTAGCATCAGAGCCGGAGCCTTACGTTGAGCCGTATATGCATGCGGGACCTAATTTTGTTTCAGATAATCATGCATACGACGACGGGTGCGTGAACATGGTTTTTGACGCTGCGGGGCCTAGTTTCGTTCATGATGCACCTGAGGAGGCACCGAACGCCGATGCTGCACAGTTCATGGAGTTGCTGGAGAATGCAAGGACTCCATTGTATCCTGGTTGTGAGGATCATTTACCGTTGGAGGTGGTTACAAGACTGTTGAGCATTAAGTCAGATTTTAACATGTCGCAAGAATGCTACAACCGAGTGTTGGAGTTGATTATAGAGATCTTGCCGGCGGGTGCTAAGTTGCCTAAAGACTTCTACCGGTCTAAGAGGATGGTGAGATCGCTCTGGATGGGATACGAGAAAATCGATTCCTGTCACAATGGGTGCATGCTGTACTACAAAGACGACAAGGACGCAGATGTGTGCAGATTTTGTGGTGCTGATCGCTATAAGACAACTAGTACAGGAAGGTCTACCGGTGCAAGAAGACCGACCGATTCAATGCACTACTTGCCTTTAACGCCGCGGTTGCAAAGATTATTTATGGTGAAAGAGACGGCCGAAAATATGAGTTGGCACATGCGAGAACAGATTGAAGGAGTGTTGGATCACCCATCCGATGGAGAAGCGTGGAAGCACTTTGATCGAGTGTATCCAGATTTTGCTTCAGATCCGCGAAATGTCAGGTTGGGACTATCTTCTGACGGTTTTACTCCTTTTGGTCTTTCGGGATCCCAGTATTCGTGCTGGCCTATGATTGTTACTCCGTATAACCTACCGCCTTGGATGTGCATGAAGACTCAGTACATGTTTCTAACCGTTATAATTCCTGGTCCGAACAATCCCAAGAGGAACATTGACGTGTACTTACAGCCTTTGATAGATGAGTTGAATCAGTTATGGGAAGTAGGCGCTAACACGTACGATGTTTCCAGGAAGCAGAATTTTCAGATGAAGGCAACCCTTATGTGGACCATCAACGACTTTCCGGCCTATGGAATGTTATCTGGATGGAGCACTCATGGCCGTCTCTCATGTCCGTATTGCATGGACCGTAGTAAGGCTTTCCGCTTGAAACACGGCGGAAAGCCGTACTTCTTTGATTGTCATCGGCAATTTCTGCCAAAAGATCATCCGTTCAGAAGGAACAAGAATGCTTTCCTTGCCGGCGTTGTAGAGAAGGGTGATCCACCGCCAAGGTGGTACGGAGACACGATATGGGAGGAGGTTAAAGATTTTCCAAGTGCTATCGAAGATCCTACAACTGGGTACAAGTGCGATGGATTTGGTAGAGTTCATAACTGGACAAAGAGGAGCATATTCTGGGATCTGCCATACTGGAGTACCAATCTGATCAGACATAATCTTGATGTAATGCATATTGAGAAGAATGTGTTTGATAACATAATTAATACTGTGATGGACGTAAAGGGAAAAACGAAAGACAATTCCAAGGCCAGGTTGGACTTAAAAGAAATATACAAACGCCCTGCGTTGTATTTGATACAGCAGAATGGAAAACAGTTCCTTCCGAAGTCAATTTTTTTGCTGGACAAGGAGGATAAAGTGAGACTTTGTCGGTGGATCCAGGGCCTAAAATTTCCAGACGAATATGTGTCAAATCTGAGAAGATGTGTCGATCCGAAGGAAAATAAATTGATGGGTATGAAGAGCCACGATTGTCACGTATTCATGGAGAGGTTAATTCTGATTGCATTTCAGGAATTCTTACCGCAAGCAGTTTGGGATCCATTGACGGAGCTTAGCATATTCTTCAGGGATCTTTGTTCTAAGAAATTGCTCGTTGATCGTCTAGAAAAGCAAGAGAAGGACATTGCGGTAACACTATGCAAGCTAGAGAGGGTGTTTCCTCCTGGATTCTTCGACTCTATGGAGCATTTGCCGATTCATCTATCCTATGAGGCACGTGTTGGTGGACCCGTCGAATATCGATGGATGTACCCGTTCGAGCGACATTTGAATCACCTAAAAAGAAAGGTGAAAAATAAGGCACGGGTCGAGGGTTCTATTTGTGAAGCCTATGTTCTCGAGGAGATTACAAACTTTTGTTCGATGTATTTCAAGCCTCATGTTGTAACTAATAGAACGAGAGCTTCCAGAAACGACGAGGGAGATCATGAAAGTAATGATACAATACTGAAGGTATTCAATGCTCCAGGAAAGCCATCGGGTAAGATAAAAAAGAGATATCTGAACGATGATGAGCTAAGGGCTGCTCAGGTGTATGTATTACTCAACGGCGACGAGGAGGAAGTAGAGAAACTGGAGGGGTAAGTAATTAATATGTCTATATTATTTTAATAGTGTTAATTATTATACTATTACATTAATTGAACGATGTTGTTTTCAGCATATTTAATGATGATGTGAGGTCGGGTAGGCCACACATAACAGAAGAAGAACTAGAACAAGAAATGAGGCATTATTTTCCATCATGGTTGAGTGCATATGTAAGACTTGAGAACTCTATAATTACCTTTTTGTATATGCACTTGATTGAGAATGAGCTTAATTGCTTCTTTCGTGGTATTTAGGTCGATCGTCCATACGCAAGACTTGAGAATGAGTCTATTAGAACACTAGCTAAGGGACCAATTTATGCTGCAAAAATATGGCCAAGCTACTGTGTTAATGGGTTTAGGTTCAAGTCAACAACTTGCCCGATCAGAGACAACTTTGTGGATCTCGATTCTACCAAAAACAGCTGTTTGTGTATCAGATCTTCGAACTACAAAGATGTTGATGCGGGCAACGATTTCTATGGCGTGTTACGGGAGATTGTGGAGCTGACATATAGTTATAGAATAGAGCCTGCTAAGATTGTGTTATTCCGGTGTGATTGGTTCGATCCGATTGAAGGTCAAGGTTGGAAAGTAGACAAGCACGATCTTGTTGATATAAACTATCGCGTCGATATCAAGCCTATGAACCATTTGTCCTATCAAGTCAGGCTCAGCTCGTGTACTTCACAAGTTATCCTAAACGGGGAACAACAAGGTCGGACTGGTGGGCAGTATGCAAGACCAAAGCTAGAAATACCTTTGAGGTTGACGATATAGCTTATCAACAGGATGAACTACCTCTTGTAACAAATATTATAGAAGTGGACACGACGGAAGTTTCCTATTACACATCTAATTGTGTAGAAGAAGTAGAATTATCTGAAGAGAAAGATGCAGATGAAAGTAAAGATATAGAGGAGGAAGAAGAAGAAGAAGAAGTAGATGAGCTAAACGAACTAGATGAATTTTCAGAAGAGGATTAAATCTGTACGTTTGTTTTATAATCATATTTGACACTTTAGTGACACTTCTATCATATAAATCTGTGACACTTCAGTGACACTTTATTGACACTTTTATTGACACTTCAGTGACACTTTTTGACTATGGTATTTTTCAAAAATCTGTGATGTCTATCATATAAATATGTTTTTTTGTTTTATTGTCATATGTTTTATTGTCAGGTATGACTAGACCATCTTGACGACGCGAAGGATTATATATTAGGCAGCCCCGTCAGCCTCGGGCTGGGGATGGAGAGGGCAGTTCCGTACCCTCATCCTCATCTCCGAGTACGCCAGTGTACCGTTCTGTTCCCGGTCCATTAGCGGGACAGGACAGTTCTAGCAGGTTGGCGACTCCTCCCTCGTCGTCCAGCCTTCCTGTTCCCGGTCCATTACCGGGACAGGGCAGTTCTAGCAGGTTGGCGACTCCTCCCTCGTCGTCCAGCCTTCCTGATCCCGCGTCCAGCATCCCTGATCCCCCGTCCAGCATTTCTACTGTCGACGGCTCTATGGAGGGAGCCCACGCCGATCATATGGAGGACGGCGATCAGACTGATCCTGCCCAGGCAGGAGGTGAGAGCGACCCTCCATACGCTCCCCCGGGCGAGACGCGTATGGAGATTTGGACGGACGGGCCTATGAAGTAAGTTAATTAATTATTATATATTTCTCAAATGATTATATGTACATATATATTCATGAAAAATTATTATTGTATAGATATCGGCCTTCTGCAGTACAGAGACAGCTGGGGACATTTGTGAGGCAGAACTATGGTGGGCCTTGGCTCAACTACTCAGATGCTCCCGCAGATAGGAAGGCCTTTTGGTTCGCCCACTTCAAGGTAAAAAATTTGTTTATTTTTAAATTTTAATAATCATTTGTGTATATTATACAACTTTTGTATTTTACTTCTTGTAGAGGACCTATTTCTATCCACCACACCGGGCGGCGAGGATCGAGGGCCAATTTCCTGCCGTCATAGCCAAGCTCATCCGTGATGCGATCGACGACCAGAAGCGTCGTGATCGCACCGGACGTCCGATCCAGGGTTGGATTACGCCAGAGCAGTGGACTGCGATGAAGGCTAGATTCAGCGAGCGCCAGTACCAGGAGCGGTCTGAGATGGCCAAGGTGGCGCGGTCGAGCGCCGGTAAGTGGTGTGGTGGCTCCATTCCGATGACGGAGCATTTTCGTCGTCTGGTACGTTTCCTATGACGGATATTAATTTATATATAGTTCGATATAATGTTTAATACTAATAATAGATAATATATTTTAACAGGTAAAGAAGGATGAGGACCCGAAAATGGTGACCGTCTTCCTGGTCACCCATCGGAGGGCTGGGGACTTCATTGACGAGAGGGCCACGCAGGCATATGTACGTTCTATTCAACTAATATTAACTGACTATAATTTAGAAAATAGGAAAATAGATATCAATATAGACTTTAGTAAACACTTACACGTTAGCAAACATGTTCTAGGCCGAGTTTGTTCGGCTACAGAAGGAGGCGGCTGATGCTGCTGTTGCTGCTAGTGCGCAAGCAGAGGGAGGGGCTGGTACTTCCTCCCAGCCGCCTGCAGAGCCATCGCCGGACGAGCTCTGGATGACCGCCGTTGGCGGTCTTCAGAAGGGTATGTACTACGGTACGGGATCCTACGGCGCGTATTTGGCTTCGGAGTCATCCTGGGCCCCCTCGGTCAGTACGCAGTCTCCGGCTACGCAGGCGTCGTCACGAGCTGAGGATGTTCGTCGTCAGATCGAGGAGCTGCGTCGCGAGTTGCAGCAGCAGATTTCTGATACGGTCGAGCGACGATCCGACCCTCCGATCGTCACCGGACGATTTGATGCGGTTGAGCGCAGTATACAGGAGCTGATGAGTCTGCATCAGGCTGCAGCTGCCAACTTGCAGACGCTCACCGAGTCTACGCAGCGCACGGAGCATAGACAGGTCGAGCTGGACGGATCGCAGAGGAGCCTTTCTCTCTCAGTCGCTCAGTATACTGAGAAGGTGGTGAGTGCCCTTGCTGCGCATGGTGAGCGACTGCGAGAGCTGGAGCAGGTACGTCCTCCGGGTCTATCGACGGCGCCGACTCCAGATACTGTACTGCCTCCGGCGCCGACTCCAGACATTGTACTGCCTCCTACTGCCCCTACGGTACAGCTCACCCAGGAGCAGTATGACTACATTCTATCCCAGTTGCGCGGCAGGGGTCCGCAGTGATTTTATTAGTTTTTTTATGACTTGTATGTATTAGCCCTATGGGCAAATTGTTTATTCATACACTGTTGTTTATACACTTGGTGGGAGACTTTTTATCATCTTTCATTTTTATTTGACTCTATTGGATGTTTGTGAGGATGGGTGTCTGTGATATTTACTTTGCACTGCCTCCTATTTTTATTGTGATATTTACTTTGTGATATCTGCGACGGGATGACAAATATACCTACGCTGGGTTATAAGCGATGATCTGATATACAAAGGAGATGCTGCCAAAATTTTAAAAAAATATATTGTGTATTTTTGTTATGATGTGTGTCTGTGTTTACAGTGAATGTGAAATACAGTGTTCGGAACCATCGACAGTTTCGATTACTGTTGTATGTTTTATCTTGGATAGAAATAGCAACAGTTCAGGGTGCACTTCTGAGAGCTTCATTTTCACGGCCTTCACTTTCTCGGATGTCGTAAAGGTTCCCGAGAAGGTGAAGGACGTGAAGAGGAAGCTCCGAGAAGTGCACCCTGAACTGTTGCTCTTTCTATCCAAGATAAAACATAGAACAGTAAGCGAAACTGTCGATGGTTCGAACACTGCACTTCACACACACTGTAAACACAGAAACACAGCATAACAAAAATATCAATTATATTTTTTAATTTTTTTTAACATTAGCGACGTATAGCGACGTTCTGCGACGTACTGCGACGTCACACAAACGTCGCTATACGTCGCTAACTAGCGACGTTACGTCGCTCGACGTCGCTAATACACGTCGCTACGTTGCCCACGTGGCCACGTGGATGCCATGCCTCGTCATCATTTATAAACTTTTGAAGCGTCGCTAGTGGTCGCTTTACGTCGCAATGTTGGCGACGTACTTATACGTCGCTCTCTGTCGCTCATTTTGCGACGTCTAGCGACAATGGACGCCGCGTCGCAAATAGCGACGTTCGGCGACGAAATTACCATCTGCGACTTGCCTATAAGCGACGTAGGTTTTTCGTCGCTAAATACGCGCAAATTATTGTTAGCGACGTACTGCGACGTATTTAGCGACGTCTCCTGACGTCGCTAATCTGGGTTATTTTAACGTCATCAGAACTGAGGAGATAAATGTTGAGAACTTCAGGCATACAATTTCTATTTTACCAGCACAGATAAATTGTACAACATGATACCAGTTCTTGAAATGAATTTAAGTCATAGGTAACTTTAGGACTCAGGAGCCACGGTTAAAAATGTAGATTTCCAGGTCCATGTGGCTACAGTATTAGCAACTTTCATAGTGAATAAACCCACAAATGCCATTCAAGTCCTCAATATAAATATCCTTGCAAGCCAGTGTGGATTGAACGAAGTACACAAATGAACTAAATGGTGTGATAATCTGATCCGTTGTCAACTCATATTATGTATCGTATATGTGTAGAAAACGTCTATTTCTCTTCTACAGTAATGATTAGGTCTATCGTATCATATTGTATATAAGAACATGATTGAATATGATTTCCAGATAATTTATTATTTGTTTCATCTTTACAGGATTATCTAGATCCAGAATCCAGATTCCTTGGTATACATTACATGACTCTGAGTCACTCAGGGTGCCAAAAATATTCACCAAAAATTTGTTACCAAAACTACACAAAATAAACTCAGAAAAAAACTGCTCTCAAAACTAAAAAACATAGTGCTGAATCAAAGAGAACAGACTATCAAGATAACAAAATTCCAAGAGAAATTGGACAGACATCTTTATTCCAGGATTATTGTTAATACCAACATAACAAATTCATTAAAAGAAAGAAAGCTCCCTAGACCCATGTTGTTTTTGCTCAGCCAAGGGGTAAACTCTAATAAAATGGAGCTTGATTTCCAAGAAGGGAAGCAAGAAGCAAAGAACACCCTGGACTTGGTTTACTAAAATCACCAAGTCCATCCACAGAGCCATACCATGATTGCGTTTTGTTTAACATCACCTTACACTTGCATTACCCATCCACAGAGCCATACCATTTTACATTTGCTACCCAAGGCCTGAAAAAAATCAGCAAGCGAGACTAAGAGGATGCAGTGCAAGAAACACCCTCTCTGTCTGATGCTGGCCTTTAATTTTGTAGAGTGGTGGCAGCAGCAGCATGCGTGACTTGACTCAAGGATGCCTTATTTTTCTTATATTGAAACCCAGATCTCATATGCTACCCTAGGATGGATCATATAAAGAAATGTTATTTAAAATCTTTGTTACCAAACTTTCATACTAAGCCATTATGGATGCCCTCTTCGCAAAAGAGAAGCTTAAATAGCTTAGCTAGTTGGCCGCAACTGAAAATAGAGATATGGCTTATGCAAACAAATCCATGTGAACAAAACCATTTATTTGTCAAGTATGCTTACTCTGCATCAAGTAAAGTTGGTTGAAAGCCCAATGCCAAAGATGCAAACCTCCTGGGCAAATTGGAAAATCAACAGTCCAAGCTAATCGAAATCATACTTCTATATTGAGCCCAGTCTAAAGATGCAAACCACACTTTTATATTGAGCCCAGTCCAAGCTAATTAAAATCAACATTTAGTTTAGCTAACATGATGAAGGAAAGAGGGGCATACAGTCAGTTTGGCTATTCATCCATTCTTGGTTGTCCTAACCCTTTGGCTTCTTTTCTGTCTATACTACGCCCCCCCCCCAAAAAAAAAAAATCAACTCTTAACAAGTGAAACTCTTTCGTATTAGCTTGGCTTTGGATTTAAGACATGACCATAGGATTTGAAATATTTATCTAGAATTTCTGAGTTATGCCATGTTAAGAGACCTCTTTTGCAATGTCAATTATACCAAATCAAGCTTGATAGTTGATATACCTTCTCATATGGATTTGAAAGATTTATCTAGAATTTCTGAGTTGTGCCAGGAACTACTGCATGTGCCATAAACTACTAGAAATGGGAAATTTTATGAATTATATCTTAAGCTTGAGGATCCTCTTCCAACAAGAAACTGATACTGGAGTGACCATTACAAAAACCTATTTTTTTGTCTCTGTTATTTTCTTACTTTTTTTTATAATATATATTTGACAAATCTATTTTGAAATATTATAAAATAATTTTAAAAATAAATTATTTTTGAAATGGTGAACATTTATGGTTTATTAAAATTGAAATTGTGTAATTATTAGTTGTTATTGTAATATTATATATATATATATATATATATATATATATATATATATATATATATTTATTGAAAAGAATAATTTTAGAATAGAAAAGTTCTACGGTGAAAGAGCAAACATAAAACTTTTATATTATATATAAGACTATTATATATGCACATCCGTTCTATACTATTTAGAAAGAGCAAACAAATTTTTTTTTAAATTTTCACCATTGAGAAGAGCGAAAAAAATTCTATTTTTGAACAGTAAACTAATCTATTCTACTATACTATGATTTGAATTTCGAAATTGACCATAATTAGAGTTTAGATTTCAACATCACTATTCACATAGACTAATCTATTTTTTTATATAATGCCAAAAGTTAAGCTTGACCGTGAATTTTTTTTCTTCCAAAAATACTCTTACATATCAATTCCAATACAAAAATTAACTTATTCTAATATGATTAGTTAAGTACTTACAAATTTTAAATTTTGGTAATCAAATGTATTAGTTTATTCTTTGAATGTCTTTTGCTTTTTTCAAGTACATACCAAGTTGATTAAGAGAATTAAATAAGTAGACGCTAAAACTAAATAATCCAAAAAAATAAAAATTACCTTGCTCTCCTATTCTGAAACTAGACCTCCACCTGCCTTGGCCTCAGGTTCAGCTGCTTAGCAAGTGCCACCTTCTGCTTCTGCAGAAAAAAGAAAAGAAAAATTCACACAACAAAGAAAAACTTCACTACAAACAGATAGCACTCCACCAACCAAATAATTAATAATCTCATCATTAGTTTTCTGTTAAGCTTGCAACAAATATGTACCGGGTTGAGAGTGTGGTGTTCCTTAAAGCTTTCTTCGAGGAACGCAGACTGCTCCTTCGACAGCCTGAGCTTCTTCCTGGCCGTGCCATTCTCCTCCTCGTCGCTCGCCCTCGTCGACGACGCCCTCTCCGCCGCCACGCCCTCGCCATGCGTGGCGATGCCGATCGCAGAGAAGTCCGTCCGGAACGAGGAGGCGATGTTGTTGGGGGACCCTTCCTCGGCATCTTCGGCCGACGGGACCCGGTTCACGTCGAATCCCCGCGCGGCGGAGGCCAACAAGAAATTATGGGAGAGAAAGAGAAAGGAAGGGGAAAGAGAGAGGCATGGTGGGAAATTTAGGGAGAAAGGAGCCGGTATGTGAGAAAAGGAAGGGAGAGCTAGGGAATCGTATGTGAGAAAAGGATGAAGAGGGAAAACAATATTTTAGGGCACATGCGCCTATTTGTGACCGCCAATTCTTTTTGGCAGAAGCGGGTAATGAAATAGTTGGTGGGAAAATGAAATTTCATTCAATATTTTGAAGTGTTGTATAAAAATGATGAAAATGAAATTTTATATACGCCACTTTTCAAGTGTTGTAGTTAGTATATAATATTATACGACATTTGTAAGTGTTCTTAAAAGTGTTGTCAAATATATGTTTATGACATTTTTAAAAAGATGTCGTATATTATGATAAATCTTTAATTACAACGACACGTTTTAATAGAGTGTCGTCATTACACAAAAATTACGATACTTATTTATAAAGTGTCGTAAAAAAGTGTCGTTATTAGCATATTTTGTTGTAGTGACTATACAAATGCAACAAAATCATGTTTCTCAGTTCTTTTTTGAAATTTAGGCTGAAACTACATAAATTTCTGAAATATTCATACTTTCTTGCCATTTAGTTTGACTAAAATCGACCAACAAATAATTTCCACATTGTAAAGACGATAAAGAAATCATCAAACTACGACTAAAGCGATTAAAGCATAACCAATAGACAAAAGAAACTTATAGATAGACGAGTAATGTAAAATGAACCTCAAGGCGAATGTTGAGGGACAAGACCTCGAGATTGGCGTCTGAAGTCGACGGAGGCGGCTGAACTCAAGCCGAATGTTGGGGTACTAGACCTTGAGATCGAGATCGAGAGAGAGAGAGAGAGAGGAGGAGGGGGAGGAGGGAGCTCGAGCGAGAGAGAGGGGATGCTCGAGAGGGAACATGAAAAATGAGAGCGGCAAGTTGGAAAATTTTCATTTCTAACACTTTGGTCTAGAATAAGTGTAGGATAGGGAAATTTTTAGATTTATGGACAATTCTATTTTTATGTTTCGCTTAATTACAATTTTATTTTTTATTTTTGCTTCAAAATTTAAATCTCACATTAATTCAAAAAAGAAACTTATTGATATATTAAAATAATACATATCTAATCATTTGGTTTTATTTTTAAAATATGGATTGATAAATTTTACTTTAGTTTTAGTCTTAATTTTAATTTTAGTTTTAATCTTAACATTAATATTAAAAATTAACATAAATATATAGATTAAATAAGTTATTCTTAATATTAACATCGTGCCAAAATAAGTTATTCTTAATTTTAATCTTAGTATCGTGCTAAAATGGATGCCGTAAATAAGTTATCAATTACGGCGCGCACAACGCATGCCGTAAATAAAACAACATTCACGGCGTGCGAAAGAACGCCGTAATTGAGTTCTCATTCACGGCGCAAGAGAACGCATGCCGTAAATAAGTTAACATTCATGGCATGCAAAAACGAATGCCGTAATTAAGTTATCATTCACGGCGCAGGAAAATACGTGCCGTAAATGCATTTGCAATGACGGCGTGCGGGTAAAACATGCCGTAAAAAACACAAAAATTGACTCTTTTATGGCACACAAAATTGCACGCTGTAAAAGAGTGTCATTTACGACCCACAGGCAATACGTGCCGTAAATTGTGCGTCGTAAATGATCATTTTTCTTGTAGTGATTCCTCGAGATTCGTATACGAATAACAGAATCAGAATTTATAAACTAATTACTTACAGCAAAATAGGATTTTAAATAGGCAATTCTAACTTATGATATAAGGTTTATATCTAACAGAGCAAAAAAAAGTTGAATAATTTATCAAGATTAGAGCCTTAATTCTAGGAAAGCCTAACTTACCAAGTGATTAGTATATCCACATTGGATCATATCGTCATATCAAAAGTAATAGTGTATCTATAGAGATCTGGCAAGCTATCTAAATTTAATGATTCCTTATCTAAATTGTATGGCCTATCTGACAACCCTAACTACCTAACGGGTCAATTTGAGAAAGGGACTCCTAGTCCTAGTCATTCTCTTAAATCAATTTAACTCTAAGTTGTGAATGAGCATTTTCTAGTCATAGGCTCGCAATGGTACGACTAACTTAAGTACCATCACGAGTTCGCATATTTTGCAAAATTTGACCTGCATGGGCCACCACAAAAACTTGTCACGACCCGCACCCACTTTTTCGGATACAAGACGTGTCCAACCCAGCCTACGCTGCAGAGTCGACGGTAGAACGCTGTTACGGCCAGGATGCTCAAAATCACAAAAATGTAACATTTATTTCTCATTCACATTTCTAAATTTATTACAACATTTATAACATTTATATTTAAAAAAAATACAAAGTTCTCACAATTAATGAAAATGATACAACTGCTATCTATTTCTAGGTTTCTGTCTACAAGTACACCCGTATCTCCCAATGCTAAGTGAAGCCACAGCTAACCTAAAAAATATTGGTTTCTAGTCAGGAATGGAACAAGCACACAAACCGACGGCAATGCGAAATCACAATAGAATTAACAAGACATGAAAATAACATATGAGAGACAAAAACTCAAAAGTAAATGATGACATGGCAATTGGTGAAGAAGACAAGGAAAACAAATAAAATACAACTATCTATGTGATTTGAAATATCAGTTTCGACATGTGAACGGCAGGGGATAAATCCGGCACCCTGCACATGTCGTATGTAGCTGCTATTCTCTACGAAAGACACGGGAGATGGGTAAGGGGTAGTCCACATGTCTACTAAGATATTTCTCCTCCCGACTACTACTCATGGACTCGAACAAGTCATGAAACACGAAAATACGACAATCAAGAAATAATGTATGTAGAGATCCATGACACTAAATCCGTGTAACAATGTGTCAACAAGCAAGATAACATATGCATAAACATGTAATAGAAAGACTACTATGAATCGAAAGCAATCAGAGAGTGCACTTGCCTGGGGTCCTTTGCTGGTAAAACCGATAGTACAACCACTCAGATGAGTCACTAAAGTCAACACATGCAAAAAGTCTTCAGATGCTTAAATAGATATTACTAACGTTTTCAGAATAGTCAAATTAGCTAGGATTGCCTGTCCTTAAGTCCAATTCTGGACACAGGGGCAAAACGGTAATTTTGGGTCAAAATGGTGTCCGCCGTTGGACCCGCTTTGCACCAAAAAGCGTGCCAGAGTAAATGGTCTCTAAAGTCGTCAAACTACATGTTTACGGATTCTTTTTGATGATACGAACCCAACCGTAAGTCCAAAGTTGGATTCCGGCAGGCCGTGCACAAAATCACCTATTGAATCGGACCGTTGGACCCGCAAAACGGCGATCCGATCAACTGTCTCAGAATTGGACCAAACTTGGAATACATGACCAGAAAAATGATACGGTCCTTTTGGCAAAAGTTTTATCTCGATTTGACGAACGTGCACAAAGTAATTGGGAAATTTGCACAGAGACTGATACGGTGAATTTCGACAGATACGCATCAAATTCGTCGCGCACACGCAACCAATTTGAATTCCGTCAAAGCCCACACGTCCACGAAGTTGATACACACCTTTCGATGCTTTTGGTTCGCGACCATGTCGCCCGGATTGGCGGGATGCACGTCATATCGAAGGTTTTTATTGAAATTCACTATTTTAAAAAATAATTTTTCTTGATTTTCACAAAGAAATATCTTACTGTTTAAACAACTATAAATGAAAGTAAAATTGGGGTTTCAATCTCGTATAGGTTGTCATTAAACCTATTCAACCATAATTTTAGAAAAGTCGAAGGATTGGCAAGAAATTGCCTTCCAACATGGGTGTTGGGACTGCCCTGTTTGTTGTTTGCAACCAGGTTTTTTGTCGAAGTTTGCATCACCCTTGCGATTCACTGGCTTAACTATATTGAAATCTATTTGCTGGGACCTCTAGAGGGTCATATGGACTCTCTACACTATTTTACAGAATTGATTTTCGAGGACCGAGGAGGACAAAATTCTTACCCGAAATCGCGCTTGCGGTTGTCGCTGCTGCTGTTCTGTTCGCACCCGCGCGTGCGATCGGCCGACTCCGGCGACTCGTGCGGCGGCGCACGGTCGCGGGTGGTGCGCCTGAGGTCGGGGCAATCCTGGAGGGCGTGGGTTCGAGTTAGGGTTAGAGTTTTCTCAACCTCTCTCTCGTTTTCTCTTCGTTCTATATATATGTATATACGGCTGTGCTGTACAGGGGGGGTCGGGTTTGCTGGACTAGGATTTAGAGGGGTGGGGTTCGCGGGTTTGTGTGAGGGATGATTTGGGCTGGGGCTTGCTACTCTTTGGGATTTGCTATTTCTTCTTTGTTTTTTTATTTGTTTTTCTTTTATTACTTATATGCAACTAATATATATATATATATATATATATAAAATATATATATATATATATATATATATATATATATATATATATATATATACACACATATACACATATAGCTTTATATATACGCATATAGCTTTATATACTACTTTATGTTTATTCATATATCTATATACCACAAATTCAATATAACAATAAAATATTTTAAATATAATCGATATTTATAATATAGGATTATTAATTTATATACTAATATATATATATATATATATATATATATATATATAAATAATTACAATTAGATAGCTATATATATATATATATATATATATATATATATATATATATATATATATATATATATATATATATATATATATATATTTATACAAAGCCTAATACGTACGTGCCACTTATACATACAAGTATTCAGAGTATAAAAATCCCAAAACTAAAATTTCATTCTGAAGAAATCATTATCCTATTTTCTAAGTAAAATATCATTTAGATAGAAATAATATATTTAATATATTTAAACATTATATTAAGATATACTATCTAGACCAAAGCATAAATACCAATATAATTGTAGTTAATATATATATATATATATATATATATATATATATATATATATATATATATATATATATATATATATATATATATATATATATATATATATATATATATATATATTTTGTATAGACGTCTTTGGACGCATTACCTGTCCACATGGGTTTGTGCTTGGTTTGGGGTCAGTCTGGGCCAACTTGGTACAACCGGGTCACTTAAACGTCAAACAATATTAATAATAAATAATTAAACTATTTATAATGGTCATGTCACAACTTGGCCTGATTTTCCTAATTATGACACACTTATGGACAGGTCTCCCTTACCATGGCTAAAGTACTAGTCAAAGCACGTCACTGCACTATCCGTGCCACAATTTCTAGTTACCTTGTACTCCAATCCCTAACCATGACTAAAGTCACCTACCGTAATAATTAACTAATTAATTATTTACAAAATCTAAAAATTACCAATTAAATCAAATAAATAATAAAAATATTTCAAAAATTTTGGGTAGAGGAGCTACAGGTGGTGCTGCTATATCAAGAAATCGAAGAAGCAGACCTTTCTCTCATCATAAATTTGAGTTCTATGCACTTTCAGCTGCAGCAGATAAAGCAGAATAGCTTCGGGAATTCATGAATGATCTTTCTGTGGTTGGTGCGCAAATTCGGGTGATGCTGATGTATTACGACAATCATGCATGATCTTCATATGGTTGGTGCACAAATTCGGGTGATGCCGATGTATTGCGACAACCGGGCATGATATTCCTGTAGTTGGTGCATAAATCTGGGTGATGTCGATGTATTGTGATAACTAGGTAGCTGCAACAGTGGCGTTAGATGATCTCTTCAATGATAAGAAGAGAACTCTGTGACAAGGGCACAGGGACACTGAATGAGCGCAGTCAGCGCGGATCATTGCAGTGGAAGATATTCAGAGTCAAGAGAATCTGACAGGATCCGTTCATCAAGGCCTAAAGAGCCAGCTAGTCGAGGACTCAACATTAAAATGGGCTTGACGAACCTCTGATATTGTGTCTCTACAATCCTACCATAAAGTTTTATGCTATTAGTTCAAAGAGAAATCTATTAGACATCTAGCTTTTGGTTCAAGGAAGTACCATTGACTGAAAAAATAGCAGGTACAATAGATAGTCCTTTTGGACAATGTAGGATATGTACCCGGAACCACTGTGGTCTACTATTTGTTCTTTAATTAGAGCAAGTCCTGTGGGAGGATGGCTTCGATGCCTTAATGAGTTTTCGGACATCGTAGATGTCTGGCGTTCTCTATAGGAAGCACGGGTGGCTCAACACCACAAAGGAGCGTACTACTCTATGCTATAGGGGGTGACACCACCATAAGGTACCAGGTAGGGTAAAACCTCGGCTTCGAGCCATGTCACAGCGGCATAGCACCGCATATAGGCAGGTAGCCTAATGCTGAAGAATGGAGAGTTGTATGTAGCATTACAAAAGGGCATGTGACCCTATGCTACTGTGGTGTGATACCACAATGAGGTACCAGGTAGGGTAAAGCTTCGGCTTCAGGCCATGTCACAGCGACGTAGCACCATAAAGGAGCGCAATGCTTCATGCTGAGTAGTACAGCACTACAAAGAGGCCTGTGACCTTATGCTACAGTAGAGTGACTCCATGATGAGGTACCTTGTTGGGGTAAAGCCTCGGTCTTAGGCCAAGTTACAGCGACGTAGCACCGCGAGGAAGCACAAGGCTTCATGCTGGGAACTCTTAACTAAAGAACTCACTTAGAGTGTATGAACATAGATACATGTCGTCTCTTGAGAGTAAACTTATAGACACCCAAAAGTCATACACAAAAACCAGGCTAGCACAGGGCCTTTAATGTACAAACCGAAATACAACTGATGTCATTGTGTGAGTGGAAAGAATTGCAGCTTTGGTGCAGAATTCAAGTCGTTGGCGACATTCTTGTATCGTGCACTGTTGTTCGACCCATACGGAAAGATTAAAGTCGGAGGCGACATCTCTCATAATGCATGATGTCAGTCACTGTGAGGAACGCTCATCCATATATTGTGATATATGTGGAAGATTGTTGGTGTTTTCATGACTAGCCTTTAGGAACATTTAGTCCCACATTGGAAAACTACCATGGTGTATATCACAATATAAAGCTATGCTTGTGTTGGAGTATGCACATGGGTTGAGGTGATCCATGTGGGTTGATTTTCCTAGAGGGTTAAGTGTAAGTTACTAGGAACAATCAATTGTCTTGGCACTCTCTTTGGAAATCTATAGGAGTTAAGCCCCGTAGGGGCTTAGCGGACTTGGACTCGGACTCGGGCTAAGGGCATAAAGTGGCATTTTGATGACGCACTTTACACTTAGCATGTCAGCATCGTCGTATGGCGCTTGTGCGTTCCTTTCGTGCGCGAGTCGCATGCATAATTACTTGCTCGAGGCGCATGCGGTTGGTGCTATGCGCCTAGACGCATAAGCGGCCATGCGCATATGCGGCCACACGCTATGCAACTTAGTGCTATGCGTCTAGGCGGCTATGCATTTCAGCGCTATGCGTCTAGGGCTATACGTCAGGTGCTCTGGGTCAAAGAGCTATGCGTCTTGGGGCTTTGTGTCTATGGCACTATGCTTCTAAGGCAATGCGCCTAGTTGTGGGTGGCTGCTTTCGGCGCTGTCACTCTTGTCTGATGTCCTTGCTTTCGGCGTACAGTCTGATGTGATAGGTCGTACAACAAAGCATGGGCACGCCGCTGTGTCAGGACATAATACTCTGTGTAGCGGATTTTGTGGGATTTGGTCGGTTAGCGGCTATGCACCCATGAGCAAAGCTATGGACGCATAGGTGCTGGGCTGCTCTATAAATAGAGCAACACTCCTCTCATTTGAGATAGTTGGAAGAGAGAGAGAATCTACTCCCCTGCAGAGGGACTATGGGGCAGCAACGGCTCTATGCGCCTACCCGGGGAGGCTTATGCACCTCGGTGAGCTTCGGCTCAAATGAGTTCCAAAGTCTTTTCGAGAGTGACCCAGAGCATTCCAAAAGTTCTTGTTTGAACTTGCTGGTTGCTGGGAGCAGATTGTCTATGGGGCGAATCATTCTTTGAGCAACGGTGACATATTCACCCCAGCATGGAGATGGTTTTTTGCTTTTCTCTTATTGTTTTCGTTCTATCTCATTCACTACTAAAATAACCCCTTTTAGCGACGTCAGAAGACGTCGCTAAATAAGGAAAATCCGTCGCTAAAAGCTATTTGCGATGTATTTAGCGACGAAAATTGGATGTCGCGTATAGGCATGTCGCAGATGACAATTTCGTCACAGAACGTCACTTTTTGCGACATCACGTTTAGTGTCGCTAGACGTCGCAAAATTCGCGACAGATAGCGACGTAAGGTTACATCGCCAAAATAGCGACGTAGAGCGACCACTTTGCGACGCGGTAAACTTTATATATGATGACATGGCATGGCAGCCACGTGGGCACTTTAGCGACGCCTAGCGACAAATTTAGCGACGTCCGCTCTCAGGTTGTCATATCCCACGTCAGCAGTTTAGCGACTTCTAGCGACGTTACGTCACTATTTAGTGACGTGTAGCGACGTGTACGTTCCATCATTGTACGTCGCTGAACGTCGCTATACGTCGTAGATATTATAAAAAAATTTAAAAAAATATAATTGGTATTTTTGTTATGCTCTGTGTCTGTGTTTACAGTGTGTGTGAAGTGCAGTGTTCGAACCATCGACATTTTCGCTTAATGTTCTATGTTTTATCTTGGATAGAAAGAGCAACAGTTCAGGGTGCACTTCTCAGAGCTTCCTCCTCACGTCCTTCACCTTCTCGGGAACCTTTATGACGTCCGGAGAAAGTGAAGGACGTGAAAATGAAGCTCTCAGAAGTACACCCTGAACTGTTGCTCTTTTTATCCAAGATAAAACATACAACAGTAATCGAAACTGTCGATGGTTTCGAACACTGCATTTCACATTCACTGTAAACACAGACACACATCATCACAAAAATACACATTATATATTTTTTAAATTTCGGCAGCACCTCCTTTGTATATCAGATCATCGCTTATAACCCAGCGTAGGTATATTTGTCATCCCCATCGCAGATATCACAAAGTAAATATCACAATAAAAATAGGAGGCAGTGCAAAGTAAATATCACAAACACACATCCTCACAAACATCCAATAGAGTCAAATAAAAATGGAAGATGATAAAAAGTCTCCCACCAAGTGTATAAACAAAAGTATACCAATAAACAATTTGCCCATAGGGCCAATACATACAAGCCATAAAAAAATCAATAAAATTACTGCGGACCCCTGCCGCGCATCTGGGATAGAATGTAGTCATACTGCTCCTGGGTGAGCTGCACCGTAGGGGCAGTAGGAGGCACTACAATGTCTGGAGTCGACGCCGTCGATGGACCAGGAGGACGTATCTGCTCCAGCTCTCGCAGTCGCTCACCATAAACAGCAAGGGTATTCACCACCCTCTCAGTACTCACCTCAAGCGAAGCCGAAACTTGAGTGAGTGAGGCAGACATGCTCCTCTACGATCCCTCTAGCTCGACCTGTCTACGCTCTGTGCGCTGCGTAGACTCGGTGAGCGTGTGCAAGCTGGCAGCTGTAGCCTGATGCAGACTCATCAGCTCCTGTATACTGCGCTCGACCGTATCAAATCGTCCGGTGACGATCGGAGGGTCGGATCGTCGCTCGATCGTATCAGAAATCTGCTGCTGCAACTCACGACGCAGCTCTTCGATCTGACGACGAATATCCTCAGCTCATGACGACTCCTGCGAAGCCGGAGACTGTACACTGACAGAGGGGGACCGGGATGACTCCGAAGCCAAATACGCGCCGTAGGATCCCGTACCGTAGTACGTACCCTTCTGAAGACTGCCAACGGCGGTCATCCAGAGCTCGTCCGGCGATGGAGCTGTAGGCGGCTGGGAGGGACTACCAGCCCCTCCCTCTGCTGGCACACTAGCAGCAGCAGCCGCCTCCTCCTGTAGCCGAACAAACTCGGCCTAGAACAATGTTTGCTAACGTGTAAGTGTTTGCTAAAGTCTATATTGATATCTATTTTCCTGTTTTCTAAATTATAGTAAATTAATATAAAGAATAGAACGTACATATGCCTACGTCGCCCTCTCGTCAATGAACTTCCCAGCCCTCCGATGGGTGACCAGGAAGACAGTCACCATGTTCGGGTCCTCACCCTTTTTTACCTGTTAAAATATATTATCTATTATTAGTATTAAACATTCTATCGAACTATATAAAAATTAATGTCCGTCATAGGAAACGTACCAGACGACGAAAATACTCCGTCATCGGAATGGAGCCACCACACCACTTACCGGCGCTCGACCGCGCCACCTTGGCCTTGTCAGACCGCTCCTGGTACATGGGCTCGCTGAATCTAGCCTTCATCGTAGCCCACTGCTCTGGCATGATCCAACCATGGATCGGCTGTCCGGAGCGATCACGACACTTCTGGTCGTGGATCGCATCACGGATGAGCTTGGCTGCGACGGCAGAAAATTGGCCCTCGATCCTCGCCGTCTGGTGTGGTGGATAGAAATAGGTCCTCTACAAGAAGTAAAATACAAAAGTTGTATAATATACACAAATAATTATTAAAATTTAAAAATAAACAAATTTTTTACCTTGAAGTGGGCGAACCAAAAGACCTTCCTATCTGCGGGAGCATCTGAGTAGTTAATCCAAGGCCCACCATAGTTCTGCCTCAGAAATACCCCCAGCTGTCTCTGTACTGCAGAAGGCCGATACCTATACAATAATAATTCTCATGAATATATATGTACATATAATCATTTGAGAAATATATATTAACTAATTAACTTACTTTATAGGTCCGTCCGTCAAAATCTCCATACGCGTCTCGCCCGGGGGAGCGCATGGAGGGTCGCTCTCACCTCCTGCTTGGACATGATCAGTCTGATCGTCGTCCTCCATATGCTCGACGTCGGCTCCCTCCATAGAGCCATCGACAGGAGGAATACTGGACGGGGGATCAGGGATGCTGGACGCGGGATCAGGAAGGCTAGACGACGAGGAGGGAGTCGCCAACCTGCTGCAACTGCCCTGTCCCGATAATGGACCGGGAATAGAACGGTACAATAGCGTACTCGGAGATGAGGATGAGGGTGCGGAATCTCCATCCCCAGCCCGAGGCTGACGGGACTGCCTAATATAAAATCCTCCGCGTCGTCCAGATGGTCTAGTCATACCTGATAATAACATATGACAATAAAACAAAAAAAAATATTTATATGATAGACATCACAAATTTTTGAAAAATATCATAGTCACAGATAAAAGTGTCAATAAAGTGTCACTGAAGTGTCACAGATTTATATGATAGAAGTGTCACTAAAGTGTCAAATATGATGATAAAACAAACGTACAAATTTAATCCTCTTCCGAAAATTCATCTAGTTCGTTTAGCTCATCTACTTCTTCTTCTTCATCTTCCTCCTCTACATCTTTACTTTCATCTGCATCTTCCTCTTCAGATAATTCTACTTCTTCTATACAATTAGATGTGTAATGAGGAACTTTCGTCGTGTCCACTTCTATAATATTTGTTACAAGAGATAGTTCATCCTCTTGATAAGCTATATCGTCAACCTTAAAGGTATTTCTAGCTTTGGTCTTGCATACTGCCCACCAGTCCGACCTTGTTGTTCCCCGTTTAGGATAACTTGTGAAGTACACGAGCTGAGCCTGACTTGATAGGACAAATGGTTCATAGGCTTGATATCGACGCCGATAGTTTATATCAACAAGACCGTGCTTGTCTACTTTCCAACCTTGACCTTCAATCGGATCGAACCAATCACACCTGAATAACACAATCTTAGCAGGCTCTATTCCATAACTATATGTCAGCTCCACGATCTCCCGTAGCACGTCATAGAAATTGTTGCCCGTATCAACATCTTTGTAGTTCGAAGATCTGATACACAAACAGCTATTTTTGGTGGAGTCGATATCCACATAGTTGTCTCTTATCGGGCAAGTTGTTGACTTGAACCTAAACCCATTAACATAGTAGCTTGGCTATATTTTTGCAGCATAAATTGGTCCCTTGGCTAGCGTTCTAATAGACTCATTCTCAAGTCTTGCGTATGGACGATCGACCTAAATACCACGAAAGAAGCAATTAAGCTCATTCTCAATCAAGTGCATATACAGAAAGGTAGTTACAGAGTTCTCAAGTCTTACATATACACTCAACCATGATGGAAAATAATGCCTTATTTCTTGTTCTAGTTCTTCTTCTGTTATGTGTGGCCTACCTGACCTCACATCATCATTAAATATGCTGAAAACAACATCGTGCAATTAATGTAATATTATAATAATCAACACTATTAAAATAATGTAGACGTATTATTTACTTATCCCTCCAGTTTCTCTACTTCCTCCTCGTCGCAGTTGAGTAATACATACACCTGAGCAGCCCTTAGCTCATCATCGTTCAGATATCTCTTCTTCATTTTACCCGATGGCTTTTCTAGAGCATTGAATACCTTCAGTATTGTATCATTACTTTCATGATCTCCGTCGTCGTTTCTGGAAGCTCTCGTTCTATTAGTTGCAACATGAGGCTTGAAATACATCGAACAAAAGTTTGTAATCTCCTCGAGAACATAGGCTCCACAAATAGAACCCTTGACCCGGGCCTTATTTTTTACCTTTCTTTTTAGGTGATTCAAATGTCGCTCGAACGGGTACATCCATCGATATTCGACGGGTCCACCAATACGTGCCTCATAGGATAGATGAATCGGCAAATGCTCCATAGAGTCAAAGAATCCAGGAGGAAACACCCTCTCTAGCTTGCATAGTGTTACCGCAATGTCCTTCTCTTGCTTTTCTAGACGATCAACGAGCAATTTCTTAGAACAAAGATCCCTGAAGAATATGCTAAGCTCCGTCAATGGATCCCAAACTGCCTGCGGTAAGAATTCCCGAAATGCAATCGGAATTAACCTCTCCATGAATACGTGACAGTCGTGGCTCTTCATACCCATCAATTTATTTTTCTTCGGATCGACACATCTTCTCAGATTTGACACATATCCGTCTGGAAATTTTAGGCCCTGGATCCACCGACAAAGTCTCACTTTATCCTCCTTGTCTAGCGAGAAAATTAACTTCGGCAGGAACTGTTTTCTATTCTGCTCTATCAAATGCAACGCAGGACGTTTGCATATTTCTTCTAAGTCCAACCTGGCCTTGGAATTGTCTTTCGTTTTTCCCTTTACGTCCATCACAGTATTAATTATGTTATCAAACAAATTCTTCTCAATATGCATGACATCAAGATTATGTCTGATCAGATTGGTACTCCAGTATGGCAGATCCCAGAATATGCTCCTCTTTGTCCAGTTATGATCTCTACCAAATCCATCGCACATGTACCCAGCTGTAGTATCTTCGATAGCACTTGGAAAATCTCTAACCTCCTCCCATATCGTGGCTCCGCACCACCTTGGCAGTGGATCACCCTTCTCTACAACGCCGGTACGGAATGCATTCCTGTTTCTTCTGAACGGATGATCTTTTGGCAGAAATTGCCGATGACAATCAAAGAAGCACGGTTTTCCTCCGTGTTTCAAGCGGAAAGCCTTACTACGGTCCATGCAATACGGACATGAGAGACGGCCATGAGTGCTCCATCCAGATAACATTCCATAGGCCGGAAAGTCGTTGATGGTCCACATAAGGGTCACCTTCATCTGAAAATTTTGCTTCCTGGAAACATCGTACGTGTTAGCGCCTACTTCCCATAACTGATTCAACTCATCTATCAAAGGCTGTAAGTACACATCAATGTTCCTCTTTGGATTGTTCGGACCAGAAATTATAACGGTTAGGAACATGTACTGAGTCTTCATGCACATCCAAGGCGGTAGGTTATACGGAGTGACAATCACAGGCCAGCACGAATACTGGGATCCCGAAAGACCAAAAGGAGTAAAACCGTCAGAAGATAGCCCCAACCTGATATTACGCGGATCTTAAGCAAAATCAGGATACACTCGATCAAAGTGCTTCCACGCTTCTCCATCGGATGGGTGATCCAACACTCCTTCAATCTGTTCTCGCATGTGCCAACTCATATTTTCGGCCGTGTCTTTCACCATAAATAATCTTTGCAACCGCGGCGTTAAAGACAAGTAGTGCATTGAATCGGTCGGTCTTCTTGCACCGGTAGACCTTCCTGTACTAGTTGTCTTATAGCGATCAGCACCACAAAATCTGCACACATCTGCGTCATTGTCGTCTTTGTAGTACAGCATGCACCCATTCACTACTAAAATAACCCAGATTAGCGACGTCAGGAGACGTCGCTAATTACGTCGCAGTACGTCGCTAACATTGATTTGCGACGTATTTAGCGACGAAAAACCTACGTCGCTTATAGGCAAGTCGCAGATGGTAATTTCGTCGCCGAACGTCGCTATTTGCGACGCGGCGTCCATTGTCGCTAGACGTCGCCAAATGAGCGACAGAGAGCGACGTATAAGTACGTCGCCAACATTGCGACGTAATGCGACCACTAGCGACGCTTCAAAAGTTTGTAAATGATGACGAGGCATGGCATCCACGTGGCCACGTGGGCATCGTAGCGACGTATATTAGCGACGTCGAGCGACGTCACGTCGCTAGTTAGCGACGTCTGTGTGACGTCGCAGTACGTCGCAGAACGTCGCTATACGTCGCTAATATAAAAAAATTTTTAAAAAAATATAATTGATATTTTTGTTATGCTGTGTGTCTGTGTTTACAGTGTGTGTGAAGTGCAGTGTTCAAACCATCGACAGTTTCGCTTACTGTTGTATGTTTTATCTTTGATAGAAAGAGCAACAGTTCAGGGTGCACTTCTCAGAGCTTCCTCTTCACGTCCTTAACCTTCTCGGGAACCTTTACGACGTCCGAGAAAGTGAAGGACGTGAAAATGAAGCTCTCAGAAGTGCACCCTGAACTGTTGCTATTTCTATCCAAGATAAAACATACAACAGTAATCGAAACTGTCGATGGTTCTGAACACTGTATTTCACATTCACTGTAAACACAGACACACATCATAACAAAAATACACAATATATTTTTTTAAAATTTCGGCAGCATCTCCTTTGTATATCAGATCATCGCTTATAACCCAGCGTAGGTATATTTGTCATCCCGTCGCAGATATCACAGTAAATATCACAATAAAAATAGGAGGCAGTGCAAAGTAAATATCAAAGACACACATCCTCACAAACATCCAATAGAGTCAAATAAAAATGGAAGATGATAAAAAGTCTCCCACCAAGTGTATAAACAACAGTGTATGAATAAACAATTTGCCCATAGGGCCAATACATACAAGTCATAAAAAAACCAATAAAATCACTGCGGACCCCTGCCGCGCAACTGGGATAGAATGTAGTCATACTGCTCCTGGGTGAGCTGTACCGTAGGGGCAGTAGGAGGCAGTACAATGTCTGGAGTCGGCGCCGGAGGCAGTGCAGTATCTGGAGTCGGCGCCGTCGATGGACCCGGAGGACGTACCTGCTCCAGCTCTCGCAGTCGCTCACCATGCGCAGCAAGGGCACTCACCACCTTCTCAGTATACTGAGCGACTGAGAGAGAAAGGCTCCTCTGCGATCCGTCCAGCTCGAGCTGTCTACGCTCCGTGCGCTGCGTAGACTCGGTGAGCGTCTGCAAGTTGGCAGCTGCAGCCTGATGCAGACTCATCAGCTCCTGTATACTGCATTCGACCGCATCAAATCGTCCGGTGACGATCGGAGGGTCGGATCGTCGCTCGACCGTATCAGAAATCTACTGCTGCAACTCGCGACGCAGCTCCTCGATCTGACGACGAACATCCTCAGCTCGTGACGACGCCTGCGTAGCCGGAGACTGCGCACTGACAGAGGGGGCCCGGGATGACTCCGAAGCCAAATACGCGCCGTAGGATCCCGTACCGTAGTACGTACCCTTCTGAAGATCGCCAACGGCGGTCATCCAGAGCTCGTCCGGCGATGGCTCTGCAGGCGGCTGGGAGGAAGTACCAGCCCCTCCCTCTGCTTGTGCACTAGCAGCAGCAGCAGCATCAGCCGCCTCCTTCTGTAGCCGAACAAACTCGGCCTAGAACATGTTTGCTAACGTGTAAGTGTTTACTAAAGTCTATATTGATATCTATTTTCCTGTTTTCTAAATTATAGTCAGTTAATATTAGTTGAATAGAACTTACATATGCCTGCGTCGCCCTCTCGTCAATGAAGTCCCCAACCCTCCGATGGGTGACCAGGAAGACGGTCACCATGTTCGGGTCCTCACCCTTCTTTACCTGTTAAAATATATTATCTATTATTAGTATTAAACATTATATCGAACTATATATAAATTAATGTCCGTCATAGGAAACGTACCAGACGACGAAAATGCTCCGTCATCGGAATGGAGCCGCCACACCACTTACCGGCGCTCGACCGCGCCACCTTGGCCTTCTCAGACCGCTCCTGGTACTGGCGCTCGCTGAATCTAGCCTTCATCGCAGTCCACTGCTCTGGCGTAATCCAACCCTGGATCGGACGTCCGGCGCGATCACGACGCTTCTGGTCATCGATCGCATCACGGATGAGCTTGGCTATGACGGCAGGAAATTGGCCCTCGATCCTCGCCGCCCGGTGTGGTGGATAGAAATAGGTCCTCTACAAGAAGTAAAATACAAAAGTTGTATAATATACACAAATAATTATTAAAATTTAAAAATAAACAAATTTTTTACCTTGAAGTGGGCGAACCAAAAGGCCTTCCTATCTGCGGGAGCATCTGAGTAGTTGAGCCAAGGCCCACCATAGTTCTGCCTCACAAATGTCTCCAGCTGTCTCTGTACTGCAGAAGGCCGATATCTATACAATAATAATTTTTCATGAATATATATGTACATATAATCATTTGAGAAATATATAATAATTAATTAACTTACTTCATAGGCCCGTCCGTCTAAATCTCCATACGCGTCTCGCCCGGGGGAGCGCATGGAGGGTCGCTCTCACCTCCTGCCTGGGCAGGATTAGTCTGATCGCCGTCCTTCATATGATCGACGTGGGCTCCATCCATAGAGCCGTCGACAGTAGGAATGCTGGACGGGGGATCAGGGATGCTGGACGCGGGATCAGGAAGGCTGGACGACGAGGGAGGAGTCGCCAACCTGCTAGAACTGCCCTGTCCCGGTAATGGACCGGGAACAGGAAGGCTAGACGACGAGGGAGGAGTCGCCAACCTGCTAGAACTAGCCTGTCCCAGTAATGGACCGGGAACAGAATGGTACACTGGCGTACTCGGAGATGAGGATGAGGGTATGGAACTGCCCTCTCCATCCCCAGCCCGAGGCTGACGGGACTGCCTAATATATAATCCTCCGCGTCGTCCGAATGGTCTAGTCATACCTGACAATAAAACATATGACAATAAAACAAAAAAACATATTTATATGATAGACATCACAGATTTTTGAAAAATATCATAGTCAAAAAGTGTCACTGAAGTGTCAATAAAAGGGTCAATAGAGTGTCACTGAAGTGTCACAGATTTATATGATAGAAGTGTCACTAAAGTGTCAAATATGATGATAAAACAAACGTACAGATTTAATCCTCTTCTGAAAATTCATCTAGTTCGTTTAGCTCATCTACTTCTTCTTCTTCTTCTTCTTCTTCTTCTTCTTCCTCCTCTACATCTTCACTTTCATCTGCATCTTCCTCTTCAGATAATTCTACTTCTTCTACACAATTAGATGTGTAATAGGAAACTTCTGTCGTGTCCACTTCTATAATATTTGTTACAAGAGGTAGTTCATCCTGTTGATAAGCTATATCGTCAACCTCAAAGGTATTTCTAGCTTTGGTCTTGCATACTGCCCACCAGTCCGACCTTGTTGTTCCCCGTTTAGGATAACTTGTGAAGTACACGAGCTGAGCCTGACTTGATAGGACAAATGGTTCATAGACTTGATATCGACGCCGATAGTTTATATCAACAAGACCGTGCTTGTCTACTTTCCAACCTTGACCTTCAATTGGATCGAACCAATCACACCTGAATAACACAATCTTAGCAGGCTCTATTCTATAACTATATGTCAGCTCCACAATCTCCCGTAACACGCCATAGAAATCGTTGCCCGCATCAACATCTTTGTAGTTCGAAGATCTGATACACAAACAGCTGTTTTTGGTGGAATCGAGATCCACAAAGTTGTCTCTGATCGGGCAAGTTGTTGACTTGAACCTAAACCCATTAACACAGTAGCTTGGCCATATTTTTGCAGCATAAATTGGTCCCTTGGCTAGCGTTCTAATAGACTCATTCTCAAGTCTTGCGTATGGACGATCGACCTAAATACCACGAAAGAAGCAATTAAGCTCATTCTCAATCAAGTGCATATACAAAAAGGTAATTACAGAGTTCTCAAGTCTTACATATGCACTCAACCATGATGGAAAATAACGCCTCATTTCCTGTTCTAGTTCTTCTTCTGTTATGTGTGGCCTACCCGACCTCACATCATCATTAAATATGCTGAAAACAACATCGTTCAATTAATGTAATAGTATAATAATTAACACTATTAAAATAATATAGACGTATTAATTACTTACCCCTCCAGTTTCTCTACTTCCTCCTCGTCGCAGTTGAGTAATACATACACCTGAGCAGCCCTTAGCTCATCATCGTTCAGATATCTCTTTTTCATCTTACCCGATGGCTTTCCTGGAGCATTGAATACCTTCAGTATTGTATCATTACTTTCATGATCTCCCTCGTCGTTTCTGGAAGCTCTCGTTCTATTAGTTACAACATGAGGCTTGAAATACATCGAACAAAAGTTTGTAATCTCCTCGAGAACATAGGCTTCACAAATAGAACCCTCGACCCGTGCCTTATTTTTTACCTTTCTTTTTAGGTGATTCAAATGTCGCTCGAACGGGTACATCCATCGATATTCGACGGGTCCACCAATACGTGCCTCATAGGATAGATGAATCGGCAAATGCTCCATAGAGTCGAAGAATCCAGGAGGAAACACCCTCTCTAGCTTGCATAGTATTACCGCAATATCCTTCTCTTGCTTTTCTAGACGATCAACGAGCAATTTCTTAGAACAAAGATCCCTGAAGAATATGCTAAGCTCCGTCAATGGATCCCAAACTGCCTGCGGTAAGAATTCCCGAAATGCAATCGGAATTAACCTCTCCATGAATACGTGACAATCGTGGCTCTTCATACCTGTCAATTTGTTTTCCTTCGGATCGACACATCTTCTCAGATTTGACACATATCCGTCTGGAAATTTTAGGCCCTGGATCCACCGACAAAGTCTCACTTTATCCTCCTTGTCCAGCGAAAAAATTGACTTCGGAAGGAACTGTTTTCCATTCTGCTGTATCAAATACAACGCAGGGCGTTTGCATATTTCTTTTAAGTCCAACCTGGCCTTGGGATTGTCTTTCGTTTTTCCCTTTACGTCCATCACAGTATTAATTATGTTATCAAACACATTCTTCTTAATATGCATGACATCAAGATTATGTCTGATCAGATTGGTACTCCAGTATGGCAGATCCCAGAATATGCTCCTCTTTGTCCAGTTATGAACTCTACCAAATCTATCGCACTTGTACCCAGTTGTAGGATCTTCGATAGCACTTGGAAAATCTTTAACCTCCTCCCATATCGTGTCTCCGCACCACCTTGGCGGTGGATCACCCTTCTCTACAACGCCGGCACGGAAAGCATTCATGTTCCTTCTGAACGGATGATCTTTTGGCAGAAATTGCCGATGACAATCAAAGAAGCACGGCTTTCCGCCGTGTTTCAAGCGGAAAGCCTTACTACGGTCCATGCAATACGGACATGAGAGACGGCCATGAGTGCTCCATCCAGATAACATTCCATAGGCCGGAAAGTCGTTGATGGTCCACATAAGGGTTGCCTTCATCTGAAAATTCCGCTTCCTGGAAACATCGTACGTGTTAGCGCCTACTTCCCATAACTGATTCAACTCATCTATCAAAGGCTGTAAGTACACGTCAATGTTCCTCTTGGGATTGTTCGGACCAGGAATTATAACGGTTAGAAACATGTACTGAGTCATCATGCACATCCAAGGCGGTAGGTTATACGGAGTAACAATCACAGGCCAGCACGAATACTGGGATCCTGAAAGACCAAAAGGAGTAAAACCGTCAGAAGATAGTCCCAACCTGTCATTTCGCGGATCTGAAGCAAAATCTGGATACACTCGATCAAAGTGCTTCCACGCTTCTCCATCGGATGGGTGATCCAACACTCCTTCAATCTGTTCTCGCATGTGCCAACTCATATTTTCGGCCGTCTCTTTCACCATAAATAATCTTTGCAACCGCGGCGTTAAAGGCAAGTAGTGCATTGAATCGGTCGGTCTTCTTGCACCGGTAGACCTTCCTGTACTAGTTGTCTTATAGCGATCAGCACCACAAAATCTGCACACATCTACGTCCTTGTCGTCTTTGTAGTACAGCATGCACCCATTGCGACAGGAATCGATTTTCTTGTATCCCATCCAGAGCGATCTCACCATCCTCTTAGACCGGTAGAAGTCTTTAGGCAACTTAGCACCCGCCGGCAAGATCTCTATAATCAACTCCAATACTCGGTTGTAGCATTCTTACGACATGTTAAAATCTGACTTAATGCTCAACAGTCTTGTAACCACCTCCAACGGTAAATGATCCTCACAACCAGGATACAATGGAGTCCTTGCATTCTCCAGCAACTCCATGAACTGTGCAGCATCGGCATTCGGTGCCTCCTCAGGTGCATCATGAACGAAACTAGGCCCCGCAGCGTCGAAAACCATGTTCACGCACCCATCGTCGTATGCATGATTATCTGAAACAAAATTAGGTCCCGCATGCATATACGGCTCAACGTAAGGCTCCGGCTCTGATGCTAAAGACACAAGTTCTCCGTGTGCGGTCCACTGATAGTAATTAGGCATGAAACCCCTCGAGTACAAATGATATGTCACTTCCACTTCTGGATAATATTTCACGTTATGACATTTCACACACGAATACTTAATTTTGGTGCCGTCCATGTACTGAGGGAACGCCTTAGCAAACTGCAGGAACTGCTCTACTCCCGCTATGTATTCATCCCGCACACCACACATATCATCAGGACGACGATTGTACATCCATGAACGATTCCGCAAGTAGTAATTCATATCTATTTGAAAATAATTCTGCAAAGATGGACACACATTATCCAACATGCACAAATTCGTATATTATATCTTATTATGGGACACACATTAGTAGCGAACAGTTACTAATAACAATGATATGCAATCTAGGTCAAACTAGGTTGTACTAAGTCAAACAAGGTCAAGCTAAGTCAAACAAAGTCAAACAAAGTCAAACAAGGTCAAACTAGGTCAAACTAGGTCAAACTAAGTCAAACAAGGTCAAGCTAAGTCAAACAAAGTCAATCATGGTCAAACTAGGTCAAATAGTCAACCTTGGTCAAACAAGGTCAAGTCTAAGTCAAATATCCTATTTCTAGTCATGACCTACCAAGGTACCCTTTACCTTATCGCTATTGGTATCCCAATACTAGCTAGCACACACCATTCAAGGCTATACAAGCCTAACCTATAATTCAAGTACCAATAATGACCAGAGTCAACTCAAGCTATCTCATACACACAAGTAATATCTGGGTGTCATTTGTTTAGACTTAAAAAAACACAATCAACTAAAACTAGTACCAAGTAATGAGCAATAGTGAGTTACCAAAGCAAACTGAAACTAAAACTAGTATCTGGGTGTCATTTAAACAACTAAAACTAGTATCTGGGTGTCATTTAACAAACATGAAGACAACAAAGTCAAACAAGGTCAAGCTAAGTCAAACAAAGTCAAACAAGGTCAAACTAGGTCAAGGGTTGACCTATAGTTGACTTTGTCAACTCTTAGTCCAATCTAGGTCAGATGTTTACTCTACTTTGACTTTCAGTAAAAAATAGTCAACCTTGGGGGTGACTACTATTTCATATAATTTTAAAGTATCGGCCGACATATTGTATATTGAAATGTTGACTCCTTGAAACTATATTGAGAGTTCAAGAGGAAAAAAGAACCCATTGAGCATCAAAACTGAAACAGGTCTAGAGCTGAAGATAGCAATTTTAGGAAAACATACAAAGTAGTAAACGTATATCACATTACGGTATATGATATATCATATTATGATCTAGAATATTACGCCACCATATTGAGGGTCCAACATGCCCAGATTTCAGTCCAGAATCAACTAAAATATCAACATGCCCATATTTTAGTCCATGTGTAGAATTAATAATTCAAAACCAACACAATAAACAAAGCACGAAAATGCATAATATTTGTCATCACAAGAAGAGATAGTGCTACTAAAGATGTTACATAAGCAGTAAATATCCTTGGCTGTAAGAATTGAGGCAGTTCTTTATTCCATATAAATCAATAAGAGGATATAAGAGCAAAAATGTCCCTCACTTGTCTTTCAAACAAGTCAAGTAGCATTGATGAAGAAAGCTAATAACAGGTGGAGTTTCAACCAGAATTGAAGTACCAAAGCTTATTACATCAATACAATATACACAGTAGCTTCGCCTTGTGCAAAATTCACATGTGAGTACACCTAATTAAACATGTTAAAATGGAAAATAAATGGTTGGTAAAGGATCTAGGCTATGTGTACGTGTCCAACATAGTGTCTCGTGTCCACCACAACATGACACAGTGTGTCCAGTGTGTGTGTGTGTGTCCATCTGTGTGTGTGTCCGTGTGTCCGTGTGTGTGCGTGTGTCTCTGTGTGTGTGTGCGTGTGTGTCCGTGTGTGTGTGTGTGTGTCTCTGTGTGTGTGTGCGTGTGTCCGTGTGTGTGTGTGTGTCCGTGGGAGAGGAGGAGGAGGAGGAGGAGGAGGAGGAGGAGGTTAGGGTTTACCTGAGCTCGAGGAGGAGGAGGTCGACGGGGGGGGTACGGGTCGCCGGAGAGGGAGGGAGTCGCCGGGGGGGGGAGGGAGTCGCCGGGGGGGGGGGGGAAGCGGTCGCCGAAGGAATCGCCGGAGGGGGGGAAGGAAAAATTGGAAATTTCGAGTGAGTGGGAAAAACGAAATGCTGTGCCCTAAGTAAAAATATTAGCGACGTCACATGAGGACGTCGCTAAACGTCGTAAACTGGCGACATATTTTAATAATCCAGCGACGTAACGTCGCTTTTCAGCGACGTAATTTTATATCTGTCGCTGAACGTCGCTGAATAGCGACATTTTGCGATGTTTATATAAAGGAGTCGCTGAATTCTATATAGCGACGTAATTTAACGCCGTCGCTAACTTATGTCGCTAATAGATCATATTTTAGTAGTGATTGCGACAAGAATCGATTTTCTCGTATCCCATCCAGAGCGATCTCACCATCCTCTTAGACCGGTAGAAGTCTTTAGGCAACTTAGCACCCGCCGGCAAGATCTCTATAATCAACTCCAACACTCGGTTGTAGCATTCTTGCGACATGTTAAAATCTGACTTAATTCTCAACAGTCTTGTAACCACCTCCAACGGTGAATGATCCTCACAACCAGGATACAATGGAGTCCTTGCATTCTCCAGCAACTCCATGAACTGTGCAGCATCGCGTTCGGTGCCTCCTTAGGTGCATCATGAATGAAACTAGGCCTCGCAGAGTCGAAAACCATGTTCACGCACCTGTCGTCGTATGCATGATTATCTGAAATAAAATTAGGTCCCGCATACATATACGGCTCAACATAAGGCTCCGGCTCTGATGCTAAAGACACAAGTTCTCCGTGTGCGGTCCACTGATAGTAATTAGACGTAAAACCCCTCGAGTATAAATGATATGTCAGTTCCACTTCTGGATAATATTTCACGTTATGACATTTCACACACGGACACTTAATTTTGGTGCCGTCCATGTACTGAGGGAACGCCTTAGCAAACTGCAGGAACTGCTCTACTCCCGCTATGTATTCATCCCGTACACCACACATATCATCAGGACGACGATTGTACATCCATGAACGATTGCGCAAGTAGTAATTCATATCCATTTGGAAATAATTCTGCAAAGATGGACACACATTATCCAATAGGCACAAATTCGTATATTATGTCTTATTATAGGACATACATTAGTAGCGGACAGTTACTAATAACAATGATATGCAATATAGGTCAAACTAGGTTGTACTAAGTCAAACAAGGTCAAGCTAAGTCAAACAAAGTCAAATAAGGTCAAACAAGGTTAAAGTATGTCAAGGGTTGACCTATAGTTGACTTTGTCAACTCTTAGTCCAATCTAGGTCAGATGTTGACTCTACTTTGACTTTCAGTCAAAATAGTCAACCTTGGTCAAACAAGGTCAAATCTAAGTCAAATATCCTATTTCTAGTCATTACCTACCAAGGTACCCTTTACCTTATCGTTATTGGTATCCCAATACCAATACCTTAAGTTGGTACCCTTTACCTTATCGTTATTGGTACCTTTTACCTTATCGCTATTGGTACCCTTTACCTTAAGTTGGTACCCTTTACCTTATCGCTATTGGTACCCTTAACCAATCTAAAACTATCCAAAATCCCGTATGAACTACAAATCTTATAATACATATCTTACTAGTACACACTGATTTAGGATGACCCCTGCCTGCCTACTGGCTCTTGTACACACTCATCTCACTCTTCATAGCTGCTTCCTTTAGAAAACAGGGACAGACACTATTTCCTGTACACAACTATACACCCACACCAATTTAAGCTCTTTCTTCATACACACAGATAATTAACATACACACACACATATACCTTACTCCCCCTAACCTTACCACTAGTCCTTGCCTTAAGAAGTTGTAATCTTAAGAAGTTGTAAGGATCGATTCTTCGGATGAATTAATCGATACGTGCATTGTATTCACTTTTTTCATGTACAAAGTATTTGGATTTTTCTAGGTGGTCAAAGACAATATATTACGGTTGTGTGTTTGGTTTGTATTGGTTCTCGTAGCATGATTTGTGGACTGGTTTGATGGTTCCTAAGGGGCTGTCATAGGGCTGTTTGGGACAGCTAGTGTGCTGTTTTAGGGGATGGTTTTAGGGACAGGAATGGGCTATCAATGGGAGGTATAATGACAGGTTTTAGGCTGCTACATGGGGGCTAAACAGGGCTGGTATGGGACTGCAATTGGGGACTGAATAGGCTCAGTTTAGGGGTTGTTATGGAGCTGTACAAAGGGCTGAATATAGGACTGTTTAGGGACAGCTTGTATGCTTGGTTTAGGACTGTTTTAGAGTGCTTATGTGGCTGATACATGGACTGGTTTGAGGACAGATTTGGGCTGGTAATAGGACTGGATATAGGCTGTTATGGGGTGGTTTGTGACAGGTTTTTGGGGGTGGTTTGGGACAGCAAATAGGCCAAGCTTGGGACAGCTATAGGGGTGTTTAAGGGCTGTCAATGGGACAGCTACTGCCCTGCGACTGCTGCTGTTCAATGCTGCTATTAGAAGCACCCCCCTCCCCTTTACACTCTCAATTTCCTCCCCTCTCTACACTCTCTATACTTCACTCTCTCTGACTCTAATATACACACACTACTCAAAACCAAAACCCCACACTCTCAATCCTCCTAACTCTCCAACTCTCCTTTCTAACTCTCTACCAATCCCTCTAATTCTCCCTAACATAAACACACACACACACTTACCAACTCTCTACCAGTAGGAACACAACAAAATCAATGTGGAAGTCGGATCAACCTAATGTGTGTGTCCGTGTGTGTGTGTGTGTGTGTGTGTGTGTGTGTGTGTCCGTGTGTCCGTGTGTGTGTGTGTCCGTGTGTGTGTGTGTGTGCGTGTGTGTGTGTGTGTGTGGAGGAGAGAAGGAGGAGGAGGAGTTAGGTTAGGGTTTACCGGAGAGGAGGAGTAGCTCGGATTGGGGGAGGAGGAGCTCGAGGAGGAGGAGATTCGCCGGGGGGGGGGGGGGGGGAGGGATTCGCCGGGGGGAGGGGAGGGAGTCGCCGGGGGGGGGGGGGTAGGGATGCGCCGAGAGAACGAAATTTTCGAGTTTTCGAGTGAGGGAGAAAAAAGGAGTCATGTGCCCTAAGTAAAAACGTTAGCGACGTCGGCAGTCGACGTCGCTAACCGTCGCAAACATTTTAATATAGGCGACATATTTTAACAATATGTCGCTGGACGTCGCTATTCAGCGACGTAATGTTCTAATGTCGCTAAACGTCGCTATTTCAGCGATGGTTTGCGATATCATTAGAAGGGAGTCGCTATATTATATGTTTAGCGACGGAATTTTATTCCTTCGCTAAATAACGTCGCTAATAGAGCATATTTTAGTAGTGATTGTAGTGTCTGCGAACGTAAAGAGAAGAACGGTTTTGTTTATTTCTTCTTCATCCTTCTTTGATGTGAACGTTATATCTCAATTGTAATTGCGTTTGCAAGGAAGAACGGATTTTACTCTTTTGTCTGCTTGGTTTATGGATCTCCCATGTATTGTTGGATTCGTGTAGTTCGGAGAGCAAGTGTCTTGCATGAATTCCTGAACTACTTTTTCAGGATTAGAAAAGTCTTGATTGAAACTCTGTTGTTCCTTGCCATTGTTCTCATCTTTGTACGCCTCGGGACTAACATATATTGACATAGTTTTATTCTCATTAGCTGCAAAAGAAGTCGTCCATCCTATTAAAACATGAGCATGTATATAGCTGTCATCAGCAAATTTACTGGAATATTTGGCATGTACTGATTGATTGAGTTCTTCTTCACAAATTGAACTCGGCGCCTCCATCTATAAATTGAACGCTACGCTAATACTGTAAGTTCCAACTTCACTACTTCAATTTTTTTTTCTAAAGTTCTCAATTGGGCTTTCAAAGTTTACTGTTCTTTTCAATGTGAAGATGGACAGGAGAAGTTTGTGTAGGGTTTTCTAACCCTTTTGCAATTTACACAGAAAGAAATCAATAGAGAAGAAGAAGAAGAGAAAATGCACAAGAATTTAACGTGGTTCACTTCTTAAATCGAGAAGCTACATCCACGGCCGTCGCTGCAGACAAAAATTTTCTCTATATATTCTGAAGAATATTTACAAGTTGTGTCCTAATACTCCTTTTATAGGCTTAGGATATTATGACAACTAAATTACATGCAAAATATCCAACATATCGGCCTTGAAAGGAAAAAAAAAAATTCGGGAGCCATTGCCCCCGAACCTACCCTTCTCAGTGGGCTAAACAATCGAGTCACTTAAGCCATCAAACTAGGGGGGTCCAACCAATTATGCTCCACACAACATTTGTTTCCCAGGTTGGGTGGGTTACTGGTCCCAAATCCCCAAGGTATGATCATGAGTATGAATTTGCAGTGATGCTCTTGACATTGTGGTGATGTTTGGTTTAGCTATACTCTCCTGATATGCTTCTGGGACTGTGTACATGTTTTCAGTGCAGGCAACAACAGTAAGCCTTTTTTCTGCTCCAACACATGTTATGCTTTTCTTCATTATCAAAGAACATCGTGATCATGAACAGGAGAGTCAAGAACTTTCGAGAACATGTCATGTCATGATAGAATCGAAGAAATCGGGTAAACTGACAGCGAAGGCCCTTAAAACAATGATTATCGATCGTCTGCACGAACGGAGATAAAATCAATCGACGTCTCAACCTGAAGCATTAAAAAAGAATAAGATATGCAACGACGTATCGATTCTTCACACGCTTCCTTCCTCCCCGGAGCTAACAATGCACAAGTAATTATCAAACATCAGCAACAACATATGTTGGTACGATGCATTAATTGAGTTACAATACTTGTGAGCTAGACCTCTCTATTTAAATGCATGATAAATCCTAAGTTATCCAAGATTATGTGGCTAGCGAAAGAATTTTGATGATACACTCATACATATGACCATCAGTGGTTGCATGAGTACATCAACCAAAGATTTTGTAAGAAGAAATTTTGGTGCCTAAGTAGTGACATGGTTAGAATCTACATACTTGATACTTGGTTATATAGATTGGTGTGTTTGAGTGTTGATATTTTTCTTACAGCTATGATTTTGATCATAACATTAAAATATACAGCTATATAGTATCAAATATGTGACTCGTGTTCTGGTTAATAGGAACAATGATACATATCATGTAGTGTGTACTTGAAAGTTCAAGATTTTGAAACGTGACATATTTCGATTAATATCTTGTGGTATCTTGGAAGTTAGCATCGGCTATGTTCCATAAGCAACTGATTAACGATGGATGATACATTAATATAAGGTGTGATCAGGTCTACGGTATCATGTTGTCCCAATTAAGATTAAGGTTGCGTTTGGTTCATTGTAATATAACTGTAATTGTAATTGTAATTGTAATAGAATTGAGTTTGTAATATAATAAAAATATAATTAGATTACCATGTTTGAATGGAACATGTAACCAAACCGTGTAATTTAATATAAATTTGCATTCAATTTTTTTGGTTTACCATATGTAGTGTAATTGAGTTTGTAATGTACTAAAAGAATTAAAAAAAATTCATATAAAATTTTAAATTTCAAAATAAAATTTATAAAAAATAAAAAATTTAAAAGATAACAATTAACAAATTTTATATAATAGTAATAATAATTAACATAAAAATTAAGGAAATAATTTTGTATGTTTTAAGTTGTAATGCAATTGTGATTAAATGAATTTTATGATATAAATGGTTTTTAAAAACAGTTGGGGTTTATGCCACTTCTTGCCACCTGTTCTTGATTAATCAGAGACTTGAGTGAGTGATGAAACACAGTTGGGGAAGATGGTTGAATGGTTGAACTCACTCAGGGACTGTGTTCTTGGCTTAGTAGTATTAGTAGTAGTGTGCATATATAGACTATGCAGATCCTTCGAACCAGCACGCGTTGAATACAAGGTATTTTTGAGACGTCCGGCATAACATACGGAACTTTGTGCGTGCTGTGTTGCATGTTATTTGGACCTACTGTCCATGCCTCCCCCACGGTTCGATCATGAGACCGTCCGCCTAGCCAACGAGATTATACGTCTCCTCAGTGACCACAAGATCCAGAAGAGTTCGGTAAATAAAAGATATTTTTCAATCACTCTATATAAAGAACATTTTGTGATATTCTAAAGATCATCTTAATTACTGCAGTTTCTAAAAAATAGAAACCCATAAATATAAAATTGGAGATTTTTTTATTAGTTATATATACGAGATTAAAAAAAATTGCCCTGTCCCACATCAAAAAAAAAAAAAATCATTGTAGGTTTTGAGAATCCAGCTATGTGGTTTCGAAACCGCAAAGGAGTTAACAATGAGTCCAATTTAAGAAACCCCTTACGTCGGGCTTACGCCAATAGTATGTCACTCACTCGACAAACTGTAAAGAGAGGTGGATCCTACCAAAAACAGCCAAAGTCATAATGGATGAAGTGGACTACTCAGCCCTAAACCTTACCTAAACTCACTGATAACTACACTTAAAGAGAGAAAATTGCAAGCAATCAACCCAAATAAAACGTCCCGATTGCTGCGCGGCGTGTGAACGTATTGTCGCAGGTTCTCTGTCTGACAGGTCGACCAGGAGAAGGCCCACGACTTATGCACATCTCTCTTGGCCCACCTGGCAGTCAAAGAACGGACACAGATCGCATGACGCTTTTCTGAAAGTAATGGTCACTAAAAATAATGTTTATGACCCAAAACCTACCTAATAAAAAGTGATTAGATGTCTAAACTATTAAGTTTGGATGGAACCCCCTCATCTTAGTGTCTCCCAATATTCTTGAGGCTTGTCAAGAGATCAGTAATTAAATAACTTTAGCTTGATGCGGTCTTCCAGATTTGATGCACTTCCTTCACCAACAAAATCTTAATTAGCATTAGGCACTTAGTCTCTAACCTTTTATTAAGTATATGATGGGGTTGCTTTTGTGTTACGAGATCATATTGACAGCTCCCACTAATACAGGAATGGCAACAGGGGCCGGTCCGAAGGATTGGATTGTTCGAGTCGAAATTTATTTTGGTTGTTCCTTGAATTTTGTTGCGGGCTGGTTCTGGAAGATCGCCTGCGACTTCGATCTCTTGCAGGTCACGTGTGACCTGAGATCAGGCTGTCCTAAGCCCTGTTAGCAATTCGGCAAACGAAAAAAATTCGGGACGACAAAACTATGAGTATAAATTGGCTCAATACAAATAAAATACGTTCAAAAATTCGGTCAAAAATTCGAAAATAAAAATATTGAGGTTAGAAACTTCATATTTTTAAATGTATTGTCAAATTTTGTTAATCAAACAAGTTCTCCACCACGTTTTTTTGGCCAAATTTTTCGATAATTTATACGAAACACGTTTAAAACTTTGCATGCTTAAAATTTACGTGCTGATCATTTGAATCTGTCAAAAGTACGCAAGTGTTATATGTTTATAAAAGATACGAAAAAAAAATCTATATAATACGAGTTTTATTCGGATGATTGCTAACAAGGGTTCTAAGCAGAGAAGGATTGTCCAAATCTGAAGTCTTATCGGATTTACTCGTTGGACCGAAATTCTCACACATAACAACAATAGTGACAGATTTCATACCTAATGGTTTTTTCCATCTCACTAGTGGAAAACACAACGGGAGAGCGAATAAAGAGGCTATGATCAGTCAATCACCGTACGTAGTTGATGGCCTTCATGAACCTAATCTGCCCTGAACTTAACGAAGGTATGTACCTGGACTAAGCATTTACCAGTTATTTTCTTCGGAAGAAAAAAGAGAGTACGCATCCTGAGTCCTGGATTCGTTGCACCAGTTCGGCAGTAACGTCCAGTTGGAATACGAAGACTAGTTTAGAAAAAGATGGGAAATATCTACACATATGTTGGAGTTTGACCTTTTTTATTGAAAAGTTTAGTCCATATCGGCTAGGTCAAAAGAGTTGTGTCTCTATATAATAGCTATATTTTTTTTAGAGGTGCACATGTTGTATAGAGGTGCAAATGGGTGTGCCGTATTTTTCTAATGGGAAAACACTACCAAAATACAGTCAATTAGCGACGGCTATTTAGCGACGGATTCTTTCTGTCGTAATTAGCGACGGATTTGGGACAAATCACCGACGGTGTACCGACGATAAGCCGATATTTTTTTATTTTTATTTTAAGGGTGAGAAAAGGTCGCCAGTCCGTCGCTACGGCGTTGGAGATATAGCGACGGATTTTCATCCGTCGCTATCCAGTCGACTATTTGGCGGAAAATGTTGGAAGAAGTGGCGGGACAAATTGCCGACTACGTAGCGACGGATAGGCCGTCGGCAGTTTTCCAATATAGTGTCGGCGTAGCGACGGATATTATCCGTCGCTAGTCCGTCGCTAAATATACGACCCAGACTTAAATTGAAACGACGGGAAAAACTTTTCATTCCCCCCAAATTTCACTCTCTCTCCTCTCTCTCTCCCGCGGCTCTCGGTGATCGGCGTCCTCTCCTCTCTCTCTCCCCCAAAGGTAATCCTCTCTCTCTCTCTCTCGCGGTGGTCGGAGGGACAGCGGGGGCGGCGGGGGCTGGGGGGACGGCGGGGGAGGCGGGGACTGCGGGGGTTGTGGGTGGCGTGGGGGGCAGCTGGTCGGGGCAGGGGTGTAGGGGGGCACCGGGGGGTGGGGGTGGGGCGGCGAGGGGTTGTGGGTGGCGGGGCTGCGGGGGGCAGCGGGAGGGTTGTGGGTGGTGGGGGTGGAGGGGGGAGTGGTTGTCGGTGGCTGGGGCTGCTGGGGCTGCGGGGGCTGCGGCTGGGGCTGTAGGGGGCGGCAGGGGCTGTGGGGGCTGCGGCGGGGGCTGCGGGTGGCTGCGGGGGGCGGCAGGGGCTGCAGGAATTTGGAAATGCACATAATATCCTTGCACAAACTTGCAAAACTTCTGGTGTTATCTGTAAATATATTTATGAAATACAACTGATATCTTAGGGTAGGTCACTCCGTCTCTTTCACACTTTACTGCCACACACACACACACAACCCTGAGATAACACTGTCCAGCCCCCTTCACTCTTTCACTCACATTTGTTCCCTCTCTCTCTCTCTCTCTCTCTCTCTCTCTCTCTCTATATATATATATATATATATATATATATATATATATATATATATATATCATTTATATATATATTTATATTCAGATTGTGTTTATGTTCTAGTGTAGGATGTACATTGGTTTTGGGTGTTAGCTATGTGCCCTACACTAGCTAGTGTAGATGTGCCATATGAATTGTATGTATATGTTATGTTGTATGATAGTTAGTAATTGAATGAGGCTTGATTTCATATAGGTTTAGTGTTGTATTGGTATAGGATTACCGATAGATTACCGTCGAATATTTAGCTACGGCTATTTAGCATTGAAATTTTTTCGGTATCGAACTATCGGTATCGGAATATCGGTATCGGTATCGGTATCGAACTATCGGTATCGGTATCGAACTATCGGACTATCGGCATCGATATCGAACTATCGGTATCTTTAGCGGACTATCAGACTATCGGTATCGGTATCGAACTATCGGTATCGCACTATCGGTATCGGTATCGAACTATCGGTATATGTATCGAACTATCAGACTATCTGTATCGGTATCGAACTATCGGTATCGCTAGCGGACTATCGGTATCGCACTATCGGTATCGATAGCAAAATATCGGTATCGCACTATCGGTATCGGTATTGAGCTATCGGTATCGGACTATTGGTATCGGTATCGAACTATCGGTAGCGGATTTTTCCAAGTACAGTTGTTACTAAACCTTCCTCCATGCATATCCGATACGGCAGATACATATCCGATACGGCCGATACCTATCGGATATGGCCGATACCGAATCGATAAGGCCAATACGAATCCTAGCGATACGGCCGATACATATCGGATATGTATCTACCAATTCGCTAAGGCCAATACCAATTTGATACGGTCTATGTCAAACCTATAGACCGATACTAATCTGATACGGTCGATACTAAGTACATCCGACCTATATACCAGCGGATCTACCAGTTACATGATTATATACTAATTCTGTTTAGTTTGTCTTACGATACAGATTTTCACATCTAATCTGTGATGGATCGTTATTTTGTTGATCGTACATGGATGTGCAAACGACAACACAAGGGCAGAATAGGTGTGAGTAACGATTTTCAGGCAGGCGTGGAAGTGTTTCTTAAGTATGCCATGAGCAAAGCTTAGTACATGAACGGTAACAAAATCAAGTGTCCATGTCGTAATTGTCGCAATAGACGTTACGAAGAAGTGGTGACTGTGAGAGATCATTTGATCCGTAAGGGTTTCGTACGTGATTACGGCCTGTGGTCATCGCAAGGTGAACTATATGCAGAAAGACAGGTTGCGAATGTTGCTACTTATGCTTTTGATGATAATGCTGCAACGGATTTTGTCATCGAAGACGACAAATGCTCTGTTGATTATAGAGACCAACAGAACCTTGCACGAGATATGGTGTACGACGCGGCAGGGCCTAATTTTGATCCGGAGGATCCTAATCCCGAGGCGGAGGAGTTCTATGATATGTTTCAGGATGCAGAAACTTCTCTATATCCTGGTTGTGAGCCTTATTCAGTACTGTCAGTGACGATGCGGTTGTTGAACATAAAGTCTGATTTTAACTTGCCACAAACTTGCTATGATCGGATTATACAACTAATCAAGGAGGTGTTACCGAAGGAATCAAAAGAGCTTCCAAAAAACTTCTACAAGTCGAAGATGATGGTCCGACAACTGGGACTGGCGTACGAGAAGATAGATTTTTGTCGCAACGGATGCATGTTGTACTACAAAGAGAACGAGGACATAGAAAGTTGTAGCTTCTGTAATGCGGATCGTTACAAGCCAGTCAGGGGAAAAGGAAAGTCAACTAGAAAACGACGTCCTTACAAGTATATGCATTACTTGTCGATCACGAAGCGCTTGCAGAGGATGTATATGTCTCAGAATACAGCAGAACACATGATGTGGCACAACGAACAACGCACAAAGGAAGATGGAGAATTGTCACTGTAGAAGCATAGAAAATAATAAAGAAAGAGCTATACGGCCAGGAAACCCCATGCGGCTCAGAAGACCCATGCGGCTCAACGAGTCTATGCGGCTCTGTGATCTCCATGCGGCTCAGAAGAAAAGACACGTGGCTTGCAAACAGTTCTCCCCTCCGTACTGTACTACATTAATTGCTTGGACGGCTGACCACTCTGACGAAGCGACATGCCTGACATAAAGAGACAATTATTACTCTGTCATAATGACAGAATCCTAGGAAATCAACCCCCCCGAGATCCAGAAAACGCCACGCAGCTGAGACACGTGGACAGCCATATGCGGCTCGAGCGGAGACCCCCCTATGCGGCTCAAGCTGAAGTTGTCCTATACGGCCCAGATCGAGACAGCCCTATGCGGCTCAAGCAGATGCAGCCCTATGCGGCTCACAAGGATCAGCCCTATGCGGCTCACAAAGATCATCTCCATGTGGCTCACTACCCATTGTATGGTCCAGATTATCATGTGGTTCGAAGATTCGGTGTCCACTCCCCAAGCTGCCCTGACACGTGGCTAAACCTTATGCGGCTCAATCCTTATGCGGCTCAGTGACTCCCAGAACACGTGTCATAAAGCCAATCAATTTTCCAGATTTATCGCAATCAAAGATTGGGTCAAATCCCAATAATCTGGGACACGTGGCAGGAGAATGAATTAAATTTATTCATTCAGATTCGCAGACATCAGCAGATCATCATCGTGGAGATTTATTCTAATCAGCATTAATTACTGATAGGATTTGGTGCAATCTATACTAAATGGCCCAGATCCATTACACTCAAAATTAATGGCCCAGATTGATCGATCAATAGGCCGCCGCCACTTTAAGGGACAATCATTGTGAACCCTAACGAGGCCCCTCCATTCTTATAAATAGCAGGGTGCCATTTCCTTGCAAGAGACATACGCACACATACATACAGAAAGGAGCACTTTTCGAGAGCAGAGAGAGCACCAGAATACTTGGAGAGAGAGAGCGGAGAGAGAGCAAAGAGAGCATTTCTTCAACGCCGAGCAATCTTCTGGAGCCAAGGCTGTATACCGATCGTCCAAGGAGTAAGGCAGAGCGGCCGTCGCTTTTCCGAGCCTCTATCGTCACCCCCCAGAATCTAAAATAAACAATTGTACTTAGACTGCTGTACCTAGGCTTTCTTTGTACAAGCGAGTTTGTAACGTGAAGTAAAAGTCCAGTCCTCCGATAATTGTTCTGCTCTTTTATATTTTATGGCAAACACGATGACGACTCTGCTGGGGACAAACTTCTCTACGGCTGAGGAGTTGGTGACGCAGTCAGATACAGCCAAGCTTGGCTCCACGCAACAGAAGATGGTCGTCCGTTTCGACCAACATGCGTTTGAATAGATGCTCTCTGAAGGAAGTGATGGCCCGATCCAGAAGCGAACCCGTACAAGGAAAGCTCGCTGCGAGTGGAGGCCCAAATCATTTGCTCCTCCACAAGCTCTGGACGGGGTACTCTCTGCTACCCAAGACAGCGAGGGCGATTCTCATACGGCTCCACTTCGAGCCGTAGAGAACTCTGTTGTCCCCAAGTCCGGCAGAGGAAAGCACTACGATGCTGGACTTGCAGGGACAAAGAGCGACTCTATGTGCCCCAAGAAGAAGTCGAGCACTCCTGTGGCCAAATCTGCCAACCACATGTAGGAGGCTCATGCGGGTGGATCTACCAGCCGCATGAAGAAAATCCATACGGCCAGATCATCCAGCGGCATAAAGAAGACTCATGCGGCTGAGACTCCCAACCGCATAAAGAAAGCCTATGCGGCTACGTCTGCCAGCCGCATACGGACTACCGATGACAGTCGCATGACGCCTACTCCGCGCAGCTCTGTCTTCGACCGCCTCTCGTACGATCCTGATCTCTTGTGCTCCCAAGAAGATATGTCTGACTCTCTCCAGTATCACTTAGACTCTTCCTACTATGTGCCCTTACGTACTAGAGCGAAGAAGTCTAAAGCAGCGCGAGCCTGGCGAGTTCGGTCCGCTGATCTGACCTCTGACCATCCGAGCGTTCCGCATACTGTTATACGGGCCTCGGATGGGAAGTTGTACAGAACCACTCGAGTCCAGCCCCCGGCGGCAGACGGACAGAGAGGTTCGCAAAAGTCTCCCAAAATCCCGGGAGCAAACATGGCCGGTCCAGACCCATCTGACTTGCGTGAGGCCATCCTCCACAAACGTAAGGAAAGAGAAGATGCATCGGGGTGCAAAGAGTCCTCCCACGGACGTCACTGCACCCAAGTCATCGTCAACTGCTGCTGGAATAGCGCGACGGTACGAGAAGACCGGCAGTCTGTCTTTCAAAGACTGCAACAGCCATCTTCAGAAGACGAGGCACTTCCCGTCGTCTCCTGCAACTCTGCTCGGAAAGTCCCCGTCGATGGGAAGGGGAAGAAGACCAGCGCCCCTAGCCCAAAGATATCAACCACTATGAATAAAAGACTGTCGTCTAAGCGGGTGCCTGCATCCGGAGTTTTTTAAGGTACCCGTTCCAAGACGAAATCTACTACAGTGGGAGACTCGTCGTCCACACCACTGGGGGTTGCTGGGACTGGGGGTAGCACTCCTCCGAACCTCCACGACAATCTGATGTTCCAAGAAGATGAGCCGGGGGAAACAACTCTTCCATCAGATGCAGCAAACCCCGACGTCCCCGAGGACGTCCACAATTTTCAAGACGAGACGAACTCGAAAACTGGGGGTACTGTTTCTTCTGAGTCCGAAACAGAGGAGAACATTCCCACATATCCTGATGACTTCCTACTACAGGGGTACGATTCGGAGGGCTCGTCCTCCACTGTTCCTTTTATCTCTCCTCATGTAAAGACGGTGTTCATGACGAACAGCAACCAAGGTAGTTCCAGTGATCGCCAACGCATCGACACTCTAGAGGCCATACTGTATGCCTTGGTCAAGTCTGTAGACGAGATCAAAGCGGTCCTTCCAACTCTCCAAGGAGGGATGCCTGGCCAAACAAGTGCGGGTCCCGCGGTCAATGCGGACTCGAACTCAGCGGTACCGAACCCGGGCAACAGTCCTCCCGAAGTAACGGCCTCCATCGCTGTGGATGAGGCCCGCGAAGCGAGAAGAGAGGTCCAAGAGCTCCGAGCCATGTTCCACGCTCGAGAAAACTCTCAAGACCTCAGAATACGGCAACCATACCCTGCTGCATAGAGGGATGTCCCCTTTTCGCCAAGATATAAGCCGTTCAATATCAATCCTTATGATGGCAAGACCTTAGCAAGTCAGTACATCACTTACTTCGAGGTCACTACCGACCATCTGCCCCATGACGATGCCATTCTCACACGATTATTCATCGGAGCATTGGAAGGGGTCGTCTTCGACTGGTACCGCAACCTGCCAGACAACTGCATCCACTCCTTCGCCAACTTCAAGCGCATGTTCTTGGAGAGATTCTACGAAGTTGGGCATGACATCACAATGTCCACCCTTATGGAAGTCGTCCAAAGGGAGAAAGAGCTGACAAGAAACTATATCGAGCGGTTTCGCCAAACCGCAATGAAGCTGCCATCTGGAACTCCCGATTCCTCCTTGATTAAAATTTGCCAAAAGAGATTGCTCCCAACAATCAGTCTCTGGATGGACGAAAGTCAATTCAAGGATTGGAAGACGTTTATCATTAGTGCCACAAGCGCCGAAGAACGATTGAAGAAGGCTCGCCAACTGGGATTGCATATCTCGGACGGAGAGAACAAGGGCAAGCGTCCCAACAACGACAATGGGGGTAGCCCCTCCAACAATCGGGACAGCAGGGGTAAGCAGGCTAGGGTGGTCGATACAGCACAGAAACCTGAGCCAAAGCCAGCAGACAAACAATGACCGCAAATCACTTACTCCTTCGAAGACGGTCACGTCAAGCCCATCCTGGACATGCTCATACAAGGAGACAGAATTCAGCTTCCTCCACCAAGACGGGAACCGCGGTCGACAGAGATAGAGAACCCAAAGTACTGCCATTATTATCGCTACGTCCACCATGCTACACACGACTGCTACCAGCTAAAACGGTACATCCAAAATCTCATCGATTCGAACGCACTGGCTATCGATTTCGAAGAGGTAACCGTGGCAGCCAACATGGTGTCAGTACAATTCGGCAGCTTCCCTCCGACGGAAACTCAAGACGGTGTGGTCCCCATCCCTCTGACGACAATAGAGATTGCTAATCTTCTACCTCCCCGAGATCAGGCTGCTGGTCTAGTGCCCCTCACCACATCACGAGGGGAGGTCATGTGGGTCTACCCAGACTTGGTATCGGAAGTGACTCGGCCCATATCGTCTTCTACCTGCAAGAAGAAAAGTGGAAAAGTCAGGACCTGCCACAAAATCTCGGCAGAAATCGAAGAAGCTACAGCCGTCGTCATGCGGTCTGGGGCACAATCCCAACCTGTGGTTGACAATCCAGCTGAAGATCATCAACCCACTACAACTGATGCTCCGGGACCGGCTCAGCCTCCGACGACCGACAAGCCTAGGCCGAGGGAGACTCGATTTGACAAATCCCTCCGAAAAGAGGCAGCACAAGGGCTGGAGAAGCCCTACAACTTCGACATCTTGGCACAATTGGCCAACACACCGGCCAAGTTGTCATTATACGAGCTCCTGAGACTCTCCAAGGATGTTCGTGTGGCTTTGAGTGATGCACTCCAAAATGCCGACGTATACCTGGCTCAGGTCAACCTCACGGGAGAAAACTCGCCTGCAGATCTCCAAGACAGTGCCTGTACGGGAGCGATACCCAACATTGTCTTCACTCTGCAGAACGTGCTCATCAAAACCAACCTGCATGATCGCCCGCTATACTACACTGGATACATCGGCGACGTAAAGGTGGATCGGATGCACATCGATCCTGGCTCTTCCATAAGCATTATCCCGAAGGGCCTGCTACACCATTTCCGCATCCAATGCATCGCCTAACACCTACAAGCACCGCCATCAGCGGTTTCAATTCGGGCAGGAGCTGTCCAATTGGAAAGATTCGTCTGAAGTATCAAATTGGCGATCTCCAATCCGAAGTCACCTGCTACGTCATAGATGCAGACACTTCTTACAACATCCTCTTGGGACACCCGTAGATACACGATTATATGATCGTGCCTTTCACACTGCACCAATGCTTCAAGTATGTCGACAAACACGGCTTCATGAGGACGAAATTTACTGATATCGATCCCTTCAAAGGGGTCGAATCCTACTACTCAGACTCCTGTCTGTACGAACAATCGAAGAAGCGTCTTAGTGAAGGAGATATGCAAGCTTGTACCGAGACAGCCACAGGATCAGAAGAACCTCTGACGATCCACCTCCAAGCTCGCAAACCTGGAAAGTCTGCACCCCTTACCGCCACTCTGCGTAAGGACGCAATTAGCCTCTCGGCACAAGAGGAGCAGATGATAATCCGGCTGCCAAGGTCTGGCCAAGTGCCAAGACCCACAACGGAGCTACTGACAATCAGGCTGCCGAGAGCCGGCCAGCCGCAAACGAAGAAGCTCAATCCCTCCGACAAGCCAATGATGATACGCCTTCCCAAGAAGAGTCGTCACCTCGATGCAAGGTCTGGCACTTCTAGCGAACCAGCCACTTCCCGCCCAGCATCGAGTGCCAGACTGGGGGTCGCTACTTTGCCAAAAACTCCATGCTCTGCTCCACCAGCTGAACCTCTGACGATCAAACTGCCCAGGTCGTCCTCTCAGTCTTCATTTATACAAGAGGTAGCCGAAGAGGAACCGGAGCTAGCCAAGTATGTGGCTGCCAACACTGATGTTCCCTCCGCAGATGATGTAATCCCCTAGAAAAGATACCTTACTTCATCAATAAAGGGCTATCTTTGAACTAACTCGAGCTTAGTAAGCTTTGTACAATGTATGCTATAGAACACGGTATAGGCACTCACCTACACACACAGGTGACAAATGTCTACATCGTAATCCAGCTTACTCCAGCGGAAGACGCTTACCGCATAATCGAGGGAGGGGACCACCCAATCATCTTCGGCCGGAAGGACGACCCGCATCCCTTCACCATAGAGGAAGTCGACCTTGGATCAGATGCCGGAAGACTACTATAGGATCGTTGAGCACCTCTAGAGGTGGGGTGAATAGAGTGTGTGTATGCAGCAAAAAATAATCACCAATTAAAACTTTAAACTATGGCAGTAAAATAAGAGACAGTAAATATAATGCAGCAAGAGATAGAGAATTTAAACTCAGCGACACAGCGATATATACTGGTATCCCTCTGAGAGGACTAATCCAGTCTTGAGTACTCTTGCTCGACGTTAATCTACTATGGCACAAGCTTTAACTGAGAGCTTGCAGTCTCTTACAACACCATGCTTGGTGACAAGTGCACGACCGACTTCACAACACCGTGCTTGGTGACGAGCGCACGACCAGCTCCACAACAAAAAAAGTTGCTGAACTTGGAACGACCTCTTTACAACTCTTGGAATACCAAAAGACTCTAAATCAACTCTGATATTACTGGCTTTTGGCTAAGAGGTGTATAGGTATGATTTGAAAATCTTGGATCGTTTGAAAACACTCGAATAGTAGAGAAGAGAAGATGAAGAGTGAATGAATGATTTGAAATAAAAAGTTCTTCTCTATTTATAGGTGTTTTCTGGGACCGAACTCGGACAGAGTTCGAGCAGAGTTCGGATGCAGATATCTCGCAAAGAGACGTTGCTCGCAGATTTGGAGGTAACAGAAGTTTGAATACAAACTGACCGAACTCGGACAGAGTTCGGTCCGAACTCGGGCCGAACTCGGTTATGAGTTCTGTTAGAAGAATTTTGAAATATTTTATCAAAAATTGTTTTCAAAGATATTTTGGAATATTTTGTAAAATGATGTATGAGTGGTAATGGGTAGGCTTTTTAGAATGTGGACTGAGAAAACCCTAAGCTAGTATTACCAAAACTGATTTTACAAAATAAATCCTAGACTCAATAAAATGTAAAATACAGAATAAAATATAAAATGAGTCATCTTCAGATTTGATGATGTTGATGCTTCATTGATGCAGTACAACGTCCGTTGAAATTGATTTCATATATCCTGAAATGATTAGCAGCATTTTGTATATTTTGTGTATTGACTTAAGTGCATGTTGATTATCGAAATCGGATGTGACCATGGAATGGGCCAACAATCTCCCCCATTTTGATAATTGACAAACTTGAGTCTGTACCAAAATATATCTTTATAAAATAAAACAAAATACAAGTACCTGAATAAAAGAGATGGTAGATGGTTGATTTTGTTTTGGATTTGTATGCACTCTTTTTTTTGGTATATGTGTACTCTTTTTCTTCCCTTTGTCAAATAGTAAAATGACTTGGCTCCCCCGTAATGTGTGAAGCCAACAATAGAAAACAAAAGACAAAGTGAAGCAAAAGAGACATGATCACAGCATAAAACAACTACTATGGAAAGAAAATGCTGGAAATAAGTACTAAAAATGTCATACTAAAAAGTGCTGAGTACAATCATCAGAAAATGTCTAACTAATGAGTTTAGACAGAAAAAGAAAAACTACATCAAAGCATAAAGATCATCATCTAACAAGTATCCACTATCCAAAAGCTGAACCCGCATCACATAGTGGGGTCGTCAGCACCAGGAGCCTCTGGAGGAAAATAGGCTGCAGTGGGGTCGAAGTGCTGGAAGGAAGCCTCATCTGTGAACCGAGGACCCGGAAAGCCTGGATGAGGCAGGATGGTGATCGGATGGACTGGATCATAGGCTAGGCTGTAGTGGAGGTCAGCAATCCCATTCCTTATCACCTGAGCCTGAGAGATGCGTCGGAACTCCGAATCAAGATAACCTTGATGACGTTGCGCAGATATAGCAACAAAATTATCAAAGCGCTGATAGAAAGCCGGATCAAATCCTGGGGCAGGGGCTGGAGCAGGAGCAGCATCAGGAACCTCAGCGTCAGCAGCTGGAGCAGGTTGAGCTCCAGGAGGCAGAGGTGGAGCAGAAAATCGGCGGGATCTGGTAAGCTCGATAGGAGTGGAGAAGAATGCACAAGTTTGAAGATCGATCTCAAAACTACGAAAGATAGACGCCAAGTGCATAGGATATACCAGATTCCTTCCTGCATTTCTGCAGTTCAGCATCCAGGACATCATGGTCTTTGGGATAGAGAATGGAATACCAAAATGAATGTGGTATAAAGCAGAGAGTTCCAAGAAGGTCACTTCATCTGTGGATCCTTTCTTTGGAAGGAGTACAGAGAAAATCATGCGATGAAGTTCATAAAAAGATTGGTTCAAATGCTTTGAATAAACCCTACGAGGAACAGGGTTTGGATGGCAAATAAGTTCCCTGAAAGAGGCAAGGGTCACATCAGCAGGGAATTGGACATGGGTAATGTCAACCAATGCTTCACCAAGATCAGGAACATGAAAAAATTCACTGATATCGGTAGCACTGAATTCTAATTCTTGCCCAGCAATGCAAGAATAGAAGTTTCCGTTAGGTTTTACTTGCAAGTTGCAGTAAAATATTCGGACAGCATTGTCAAAAATATTTTCTGCTACATCGAAAAAATCTCGGTAGCCTAAGTGGTCAAAAGTAGGAGCATATTCAGAAGATATGGTAAAGTTAACAAAAGCTCCAATGCAAATCTTACGGCCAGAAAAAGAATCGAACCAAAGATCAGAAAACTCTTTGTCCGAAAATAAAGTAGAATCAGTCTTCTGTATCTATTGGTCGTGCTGGACTGAATAGACTAGCTGGTGTATAATCAGAAGAGGAGGAGGCACCTTGGGAAGATGATCCTCTATGACGTTTAGGAGCCATGGAGAAGGAATACCTTTTTAAGAAAGGAGGAAGATGAGAATGTTGAAACTCCTACCAGATCTCTTAGATTCCTTGCTAGGATGGAGGAGGAAGAGTTTTTAGGGAGGAATGAGATGTTTCCACGGGTTGGTGTGTGGAAAAGATGGTTGAAAGAGTTAAATTTATAGAGTTTAGGGCCGGCTGTTCGGTTCTGGAAATTAATACAGCGCCGACCGAACTCGGTCCGAATTCGGTCCGAACTCGGTTAGAGTTCGGCCAGAGTTCGGTCACTTGTATTCCCGAGACAATAAATGCAATTCTGGTTGGTTAAAAGTAACTTTATGACTTTTGACTATAGTATTTAATAACGTACTCTATTTATGGGTTAACTGTAGGGGTTGTCCCAGCTAACGGAGGTTCACCGGGGAACTCTTAAGTACCGCTTCGCTTCGACCGTAGTCGTGGTGACAGACATACCCTTTTTAAGTTTGTACCCAAAAATAATTTCCGTTAAATAAATTTCAAAGTTGCAAGTCATAAAATTAATTTTAATTACCATATTACATTATGAATCTGAAAATTCAAGTATACCGAGCTCACGCCTCATTATGTTAAAACGGTCTTCAGCCAATGGTTTTGTGAATATGTCTGCTAGTTGATGATCTGTGTCAATAAATTCTAAGCAGATATCCCCGTGTTGTTGATGATCACGAAGAAAATGATGTCTTATCACTATGTACTTTGTGCGTGAATGACAGATAGGGTTCTTAGTCAGATTAATAGTGCTAGTGTTGTCACAATAAATAGGAACTTTAGTGTAGTACAGATTGTAGTCCTCTAAGGTTTGCTACATCCACAAAATCTGAGCACAACAACGTCCTACGACGATATACTCAGCCTCAGTTGTTGATAATGCTACTGAATTTTGTTTCTTGCTAAACCAAGAGACTAAGGCCTTTCCTAGAAAATAATATGTATCGCTGGTACTTTTACGATCCACTTTGCATCCTGCAAAATCTGCATCCGAGTAACCTATCAGGTCAAAGGATTTGGTTTTAGGATACCATAAGCCGACTGTAGAAGTTCCTTTAAGATATTGGAAGATACGCTTAACGGCACTAAGATGTGATTCCTTAGGATTTGCCTGATAATGTGCATAAATGCAAACACTAAATATAATATCAGGACGACTAGCAGTTAAATATAATAAACTACCAATCATACCTCGATACTTACGCTGATCGACAGGTTTGCCACTTTCATCAGCATCAAGCTTTGTAGATGTAGCCATAGGAGTCTCGATTGGCTTTACATTCTCGAAGTCGTACTTTTTCAGTATGTCCTTCGTGTACTTAGCTTGGTTGATGAATGTTCCTTTTGAGTGCTATTTGATTTGAAGTCCTAGGAAGAAGTTTAGCTCTCCCATCATACTCATCTCAAATTCACTCTGCATACACTTAGCAAAATCTTGACAGAGTTTTTCGTTAGTAGAACCGAATATTATGTCATCTACATAAATTTGCACAAGGAGGATATCATCATTCAAGGATTTTATAAACAAAGTAGTATCAACCTTTCCTTTTGAAAATCCATTATCAAGTAAGAAGGCACTTAGGCGTTCATACCAAGCACGAGGTGCTTGTTTGAGTCCATAAAGGGCTTTCTTAAGCTTGAAGACGTGATCAGGTTTTTAAAAATCTTCAAAACCAGGGGGTTGTTTCACAAAAACTTCCTCTTTTAAAAATCTATTTAAAAATGCGCTTTTCACGTCCATTTGAAATAATTTAAAATCATTATAACATGTAAATGCACAAAACATGCGGATGGCTTCTAGTCTAGCAACAGGAGCATAGGTCTCATCATAATCAATTCCTTCTTCTTGATTATAACCTTGTGCCACTAGACGTGCTTTGTTGCGTAGAACTTGTCCATCTTCACTGAGTTTATTTTGGAACACCCATTTGGTACCAATTATCGATTGACCAATAGGTTTAGGAACGAGTTCCCAAACTTGGTTTCTCTCAAATTGATTTAGTTCCTCTTGCATGGCATGAATCCAAAACTCATCAGTAAAAGTAGCATCTACATTCTTAGGTTCTATTTGAGAAATAAATGCTACATTTGCTGCTATATCAGAATCTTTAAGAGATGAACGTGTACTTACACCTTTAGATACATCACCTATGATGAGTGTTTCTGGATGATCTGGCATAAATTTTAATGATTCAAACTTTTGGGTCAGATCTTTCACAAAACTCTTCTCAGTCCTTGCATTTTCGGTCAGATCTTTCACAGAACTCTTCTCAGTCCTTGCATGTGTATCTTCATCATCACTGTCGCTAGATCTGTGACTATTTAACTCATCAAAAGTAACATTAATAGTTTCTTCAACAATCATAGATCTTTTATTAAAAATTCTATATCCCTTACTCTTAGCAGCATATCCGAGAAATATCCCGTCATCTGCTTTGGAGTCGAACTTTTCCAAGTTATCCTTGGTGTTCAGGATAAAACAACGACATCCAAAAACTTTAAAGTAAGAAATGTTTGGAATTCTTCCAAACCAAAGCTCATATGGTATTTTCTTCGAGATTGGTCGAATTAACACTCTATTCAAAACATGACAGGCTGTACTAACAGCTTCTGCCCAAAAATATTTAGGAAGATTATACTGATTCAGCATGACTCTAGCCATTTCGCTTAGAGTACGATTCTTCCGCTCCACAACAGCATTCTGTTGGGGAGTTCTAGGACAAGAAAATTCGTGGTAATATCCACTATCATCACAAAACTTTTTGAAATCAGAATTTTCGAATTCGCCACCATGATCACTTCGAATACGAGGAATCATGAAGCCTTTTTCGTTTTGTACCTTTTTGCAAAATATCTGAAATTCAAAAATTGCATCACTTTTGTTTGATAAGAAATAAACCCAAGTAAAACGAGAGAAATCATCAACAAGAACAAAAGCGCAGAGCTTACCGCCAAGACTAGCGACTCTACTAGGACCAAATAAATCTATGTGAATTAACTGCAAAGGTCTAGAAGTACTTACAGCGTTGATGGATTTAAAAGTAGACCTATGTGCTTTGTTCTTTTCACAGTCTGCACATACCATATCTCTCTTGAATGGAATCTCAGGGAGTCCTCTTACCAACTTCTTTGTACTTAGTCGTGAGATAGTATCCATGTTTGCATGTCCTAGTCTCATGTGCCATAGCCAGCTTTCATCTTGATTGGCTACTAGGCACCTACCTGCATTATTAGTATTCTCCAGAAAGAAAACATAAATATTGTCTTCTCTAATCCCTTTATATATGGGATCACCAGATGACATATCATATATGGTACATTTATCTTTCACAAAATTGATACCATAACCATTATCTGCCAAATGACTTATGCTTAATAGGTTATGTTTCAATTCTGTTGCTAGACAAACATCCTTTATTACTGGATAGTGAGAAATACCTACAGTACCATTACCAATTATATTACCTCTCAAATTATTTTCGAAGGAGACATATCCTCCTTTCTTCATCGATAGCGTAGCAAACAAAGATGCATCACCGGTCATGTGTCACGAACATCCGCTATCGATGATCCATTTACTTCTAGCATGAGAGGGTTGGGGGTCCACCTACAAGACAAGTAGATAAATCCTTTGGTACCCATTTTCTGAAGGGTCCATTCTGATTAGCTTTAGGTCTCCAGATTAAAGTGTGATTGTCAACAAGCTTTCTTGTAAAACAATACTGTGATATGTGTCCGTGCGTACCATAATAAGTGCAAGTCAGTTTAGAACCAGATGTGGTTGAAACTGTATTTACATGCTTGTTTGGTTTGGAGAACCTATAAGTGAAAGCATGATGATATTCATGTTTCTTCTGTGCTTTCTTATTTTTAGTCCTCTTAGGTGTATGCTTAGCATTAGGACTAAATTTAGGCTGTGTCACAGGTATTGCCTGTTTGCCTAACTTGATTTCTAACTTTTTAGAAATTACAATAGACTCTTCATATCTAGCAGTCATATCTGAGAGTCTTTGTTCTGTTACTAGGTGCTTCTTCTTCTCTATGTCATATAGTTCTTGCATCTTGACATAGTCTCTTTCTTTCTTTTCAATTTTGAGGATAGCCTCATGATAGTCTACCTTGAGTTTGGCTATCTCTTCCGTGTTACCGGTAGTAGACGTCTCTCTAATATCTTCAATAAGATTGGACAGTCTAGCTAACTCGGTTGTGTATGCCTTAATCTCTTTTCGAGATTGCTTATACTTGTCGAGCACAGTTTTGTGATCTTCAAGTAATTCGCTAAAGGCATTTTCTAATTCATCGAAAGTAAAATCATCATAGAGAGGGTTTGAAGATACCTTATCAAATGCCATAAGACAGACATTTGTATTGCCGCAGGGTCTATCCTCTTCTTCTGTATCACTGGCATCACTTTCACGTCAGATACTTGTGTTGGCATACTTTCGACCAGATGTTGCTTTTCTGCTTGATCTTGATCTGTCATATGGACTACTTTTCTTTGAAGTTGGACAGTCCTTCTTCATGTGTCCCGTCTTCTTGCATCCAAAGCAAATAATTTCATCTTCATTACTTTCTTGGACATCTCTCTTCCTTCTGTTTGATTTCTCAAACTTTAGGAATTTTTAGAAGTTCTTCACAAGTAGGGCCTGTTCATCACCACTTGACGATTCTTCATCAGAGTCATTGCATGTTGATTTTCTTGCTTGAGCTTTGAAAGCAATAGATTTTTCTTTTGGTGTTGCTTCTTCAAACTCTTGCAAATCAAGTTCATAGGTCATCAGCTTCCCCATCAGTATTTCCAAGGACATAGTGGTGAGATCGTTTCCTTCAATAATTGCTATGGCTTTTGGATTCCAGTTCTTGGTTAGAGCCTGCAGTACTTTTCTGATCTTCTCATGATTGCTGTAATTCTTGCCAAGAGATTGCAGAGGATTAGTTATATCAAGAAAACGAGTAAACATCTGTGTAATTGACTCACCGGGTTTCATCTTGAAAGATTCATATTCCTGTGTCACTCTACTAATTTTGGATTCCTTCACTTAGGAAGTACATTCATGAGTTACCTCAAGAAGTTTCCAAATTTCGTGAGACGTCTTACAGGTTGAAACTCTGTTGAACTCCGTTTTGTCAATTGCACAGAATAGTGCATTGATGGCACGAGCATCTAGACTAGCCTTAGCTTTTTCAGCTTCAGTGTATTTGTCATGAGGCTTGTCTACAAGCTGGCCTACAACCACTGTGGGTGCTGGTTTCTTATAACCATCAATGACTATAGACCAAAGATCAAAGTCAAGAGATTTTAAGAAGAAAGTCATTCGTATTTTCTAATAGGTATAATTTGTTCCATCAAATAGGGGAGGTCTATTTGTAGATTGCCCTTCACCGTTGAATATTGATTTCACGGCTGCCATATATATTCTCTGAGGTTTGTTATATAAAAATATAACATGCTCTGATACCAATTGTAGGACCGTTGAGCACCTCTAGAGGGGGGTGAATAGAGTGTGTGTGCAGCGAAAAATAATCACCAATTAAAACTTTAAACTGTGGCAGTGAAATAAGAGACAGTAAATATAATGCAGCACGAGATAGAGAATTCAAACTCAGCGACACAGCGATATATACTGGTATCCCTCTGAGAGGACAAATCCAGTCTCGAGTACTCTTGCTCGATGTTAATCCACTATGGCACAAGCTTTAACTGAAAGCTTGCAGTCTCTTACAACACCGTGCTTGGTGACAAGTGTACGACCGACTTCACAACACCGTGCTTGGTGACGAGCGCACGACCAGCTCCACAACAAGAAAAGTTGCTGAACTTGAAACGACCTCTTTACAACTCTTGGAATACCAAAAGACTCTAAATCAACTCTGATATTACTGGCTTTTGGCTAAGAGGTGTATAGGTATGATTTGAAAATCTTGGATCGTTTGAAAATACTCGAATAGTAGAGAAGATAAGATGAAGAGTGAATGAATGATTTGAAATGAAAAGTTCTTCTCTATTTATAGGTGTTTTCTGTGACCGAACTCGGACAGAGTTCGGGCAGAGTTCGGATGCAGATATCTCGCAAAGAGACGTTGCTCGCAGATTTGGAGGCAACAAAAGTTTGAATACAAACTGACCGAACTCGGACAGAGTTCGGTCCGAACTCGGTTATGAGTTCTGTTAGGAGATTTTCGAAATATTTTATCAAAAATTGTTTTCAAAGATATTTTGGAATATTTTGTAAAATGATGTATGAGTGGTAATGGGTAGGCTTTTTAGAATGTGGACTGAGATAACCCTAAGCCAGTATTACCAAAACTGATTTTACAAAATAAATCCTAGACTCAATAAAATGTAAAATACAGAATAAAATATAAAATGAGTCATCTTCAGATTTGATGATGTTGATGCTTCGTTGATGCAGTACAACGTCCGTTGAAATTGATTTCATATATCCTGAAATGATTAGCAGCAGTTTGTATATTTTGTGTATTGACTTAAGTGCATGTTGATTATCGAAATCGGGTGTGACCATGGAATGGGCCAACAATCTCCCCCATTTTGATAATTGACAAACTTGAGTCTGTACCAAAATATATCTTTATAAAATAAAACAAAATACAAGTACCTGAATAAAAGAGATGGTAGATGGTTGATTTTGTTTTGGATTTGTATGCACTCTTTTTTTTGGTATATGTGTACGCTTTTTCTCCCCTTTGTCAAATAGTAAAATGACTTGGCTCCCCCGTAATGTGTGAAGCCAACAATAGAAAACAAAAGACAAAGTGAAGCAAAAGAGATATGATCACAGCATAAAACAACTACTATGGAAAGAAAATGCTAGAAATAAAGTACTGAAAATGTCATACTAAAAAGTGCTGAGTACAATCATCAAAAAATGTCTAACTAATGAGTTTAGACAGAAAAAAAAACTACATCAAAGCATAAAGATCATCATCTAACAAGTATCCACTATCCAAAAGCTGAACCCGCGTCACATAGTGGGGTCGTCAGCACCAGGAGCCTCTGGAGGAAAATAGGCTGCAGTAGGGTCGAAGTGCTGGAAGGAAGCCTCATCTGTGAACCGAGGACCCGGAAAGCCTGGGTGAGGCAGGATGGTGATCGGATGGACTGGATCATGGGCTAGGCTGTAGTGGAGGTCAGTAATCCCATTCCTCAGCACCTTGTAGGAGCGTAAAAAGTGCTTCAAAGAAAGAGTCATCTCATTCATAAGTGATCTACTTTACGCCTAGCAGAACGGGTAATTTCTTTACGCCCAAGACTAGGCTAATCAATTTACGCCTAAGAAGGCTGATCAATTTACGCTTGGGTCTACACCTATGATTTTACGCCAAGGACAGAACAGCCACTTTTACGCTGGACAAAGCTGTCAAATCTTGCATTTAATGCAAACTCTGACATGAAGATATTAGTGATGGCATATATCACAAAGGGATTTGTCTTTACACAGAGACCAATGTTGTCGTTTAGTGTGTGGATTGAGCTACTTTACGCTCACACTACGGCTTCTTTTAAGCACGAAGATTATATGAGCCTTTACGCTCAACAGTCGACGTGTACGTAAAGTCTATTTGAGCTACTTTTACGCTCAAGGTTATTTAATAACCACTTTACGCGGGAAGTCTATGTCAAGGCTATTTTACGCCAAATCTACTGCTTTACGCTCAGAGTACATTGGGCTATTTTTATGCCCTATTCTCCTCCACCAGTTTGGAACGTGGTTTGCTTACGTGGCTTTTATGCCACTCTTTTTGAAAAACGTGTGTACATGCATCATATCCTTACTGAAGTGATGGGACACACGTCAACATATACAGAGGATGGCTTCGATCATGGGTGGCAGTTGTTAGCGTAAAGATGGAACTTTTGCTAAGTTTTTACGCACAAGAGCCCAAGTCTATAAATAGACTTATTTTTCTCATAACAGGAGACAGAAAAAAGACAGAGAGACAGAAGAGAATACAGAGATCAGCACTTCGAGATTTTGATTCTCCAGAGCATTCTTCTTCAATTTTTCTTTCAGAACAGAGTGAAGCAAAGCAGGAAAGCATTCGGCCTCGCCATCAGTGCCCAAGTGCGTCGATACCTTTCTGGTGACTTAGTTCTTCCAAGTTGTTCTACTTCAAGCAGTGATCTTCATCATCATCATATGGTCCAAGGAACAAAGTAATCATTTACAGATCAGACTTCTATAGTAATACTTTCCCAGAATCAAATTTGTACTTCTTGTATTTTTTCTCATTTTATTTTCAAAATCCAACTTTTGTTTGGCAATTTTGTTAAGTGAAACAAAATGGCGACTCTGCTGGGGACGACCTTCTCCTTTGACGAGGAGGCAATTGCTCAATATGATGATGTTTCGGTCGGTTCGACCAAGAAGACTCTGGTTGTACACTTCGACCAGACTGCCTACGAAGAAATGCTCCGAACTGGGGGTGGTTCTCGCTGCTGCAATGTTCAAAAATCTCGCAAAGCACGAAAAGTTTGGATTCCTAAATCCAAAGTAGCTGCTGATCTCCCTGTTGCTTCTGATAGCAAGGGAATTCTTTCCACTCCTGTTGTAAGGGCTTCCGTTCGTAACGAGGCAGTCCTTACTTCGGCGTCGCTCTCTAAGTGTGACGATTTATCTCCCGTTTGTAACGGTAAAGATAATCAGGTTTCCCGCCCACTGCGTAAGAACCAAGTTTTACGCTCAGTGGGTAAGAACCAAATTTTACGCTCAGTACATAAGAATGAATCTCCCATTCGTAATGGGGCAGACTCTAAAGTTTATACTTCTGAGTGTAAGAATCAGTCTTCCGTCGGTGACGTGGTAGGCTCAAATAAATTACGCTCCTCGCGTAAAGCAAAATCTCCCGTCTGTGACGTTGTAGATAATCAATTTTTACGCTCCACGCGTAAAGGTAAGTCTCCTGTCTTTGACAGTGTAGATAAAATTCATAACGATGTTTGCACATCTAATGTGAATGTACCTAAACGTGTGCAGCGTAAAAATATCGTTGGTAAAGCTTCTGTCCTACACCAACAACCTTCTTATACTGCTTTACGCAAAGTACCAAACTTACAAATTATACGCCAAGAAAATGGAGTCCTTCGTGCTAAATCTCAAGATTTACGCACACAACTCCAAACGCGTAAAAATGTACAGTTTGGTTCTGCGAATGCAGCCAGTAATCTTCTTTATACACAAGGGACTAAACGTTTTTCTACCCCAAATGTAATAAAGAAGAATACTCCATCTGTTCCTTCTGATTTACGTGAATTGCTAATGCAAAAACGTAAGAACAGACAATCCCCGGTAATATTCCTCCAAGAAAAACATCATTGTGAATATCACCAGGTTGTGATCAACTGTTGTTGTTCAGCTTCAAAATGGTCAGTTTTTGATCGTTTAAGTTTTAACTCGCCTCAACATCAAGCTGAAGACCAAGAACATGAGCTGTCATATGTGTCAGTCAACATGGCATCTCATACTAACAGAGGACGACATCCAAGACGGAATATGTCCCAAACCCCAGGTCAACAACAGTTCAATAGGCTTCTTGATTCCTTTGAAGGAGTATATCAGAATACTCGATCAAGAAGACAAAGACAATTACAGACTTCTGATTCAGAAGCTGGGGGTACTCAATCTTTTGAGTCTGATACCGATAGTGTGGATTCATACTTCTATACTAATCCCTCTGTATCTTCAAGAGAGGTTAAATCCTACGCTGTTGGAGATGAACCAGAGACGTCATCTGCTAATACGGAACAACGTCTCACTGCCGTGGAGCAATCATTGAAAGACATGCTTAACATGGTGCAAAACATGCATCAGATAATTTTGAATCAACAAACTGCTCAACCTACAGTAATAACTCCGGTACCAGTAGCAGCACAAACTCAAGATAGTCAAGGGGCTGATATACCTTTGAATATTCAAGAGCCTGCTGTTAATCAAAATTCTGCATCTCCAGATCCCATCATTCTAGAAGATGTACCACCTCCAGTGGAGGTTACGGTACATCCAACGACTATTCAATCAAATGTGCTTCCTTAAACCAGTGAAGCCATCCAAGCAGTGCGTGAACTCAAAGCACAGTTTGAAGTTTTGAGGCACAAAGATTAGCTCCAGAGGTTAGGGATTAAGCAACCTTATCCTCCTCATTGGAATGATGTACCCTTTCCACCGAAGTTCAAGCCGCAATCTATGGTTTTATTCGATGGAAAAGCATCTCCCAGTCAATATATTAATTACTTTGATATTATGACTGTACACTTGCAGAAAAATGATGCTCTTCTCACTCGAGTGTTCATCGGGTGCCTGACGGGTTCAGCTTACGACTGGTATCGTAGCTTACCCGATAACTCTATTTCGTCTTTTGACGAATTCAAGGCAATGTTTCTCTCCCGCTTCTATGAAGGAGGTATGGACATGAACATGTCCTCCTTGATAGAAATTAAACAAAAAGAGAAAGAAGATACTCGGACGTTCATTGAACATTTTCGACAGGCTACTCTAAATATGTCTCCTGGTATGCCAGATTCAGCGTTGATTGATACATGCAAGATGAATCTACGACCATCCATTGCTGTCTTCACAGGTTCCCAATTCACAGATTGGGCTTCGTTTATCATAGCAGCAGTTTCTGCCGAGACCAATGGTAGGTTGGCTCGTGAACACGGGATGATTTTTGCTTCAGAAGATAAACGGAAGGAAAGTAATCCTGGTAATAATCCTGGCAATCGTAATGTGAAAGAAAAAGATACTCTTTTGGTCAATCTTTCCAAGAACAAAACGACGCCAAATAATCAGGAATCTTCCAGGCCAAAGGAAGAATACTCTTTTGACGAAAGTGATATCCCAGGGATATTTTAATGTCTGGTGAAAAATGGTAAACTTCAGATTCCAGAGCCAAAAAGGCCTAATGAGGTGAATCTGACTGACAATCCCAAATATTGTATCTATCATAGATACATTAATCATCCTACCAGTGCTTGCTGTGTCTTGAAAAAGAAGATCCAAGAGCTGATAAATGGTGGCGCTATCGCTTTAACCAATGATAACCATACGGTTACGACCAATATGGTTTCTCTTCAGTTCGGGGATTTTCCTCCACAGCAAGTCCCAGATGGAATTATCCCAATTTCGAAGGCGACGATGAAGATCGTGAATATCCCGTCTGCCAGGAAAGAAAATACAGGATTGCTGCCGCTCACATTGAAGAATGGTGAAATCATGTGGGTACATCCTGACTTAGTACCTGAATTGGAAAATGAAGGTAAAACTTTAAAATCCAAGAAAGGTAAAAAAGTCAAAACCTGCAACATGATTTCTCATGTTATTCCAAATCCTGATGACTTGGATCATCTATGGGATGGCCTTCCTCTAGAAGATAGACTGAAAGGACTAAACATCTGTCCTCCAAGTCTAGCTCCTCCTACCAAGCTCAAGCTTACTCATCAGTAGTGGCTAGCCATGAATAGTATTCCTTTATATCGGGCACAACAAGTCTTTGCTGCTTATGAAAAAGCTCCAACAGGGATTTCTCCTCGTATCCCTAATCCTTCTCCTCCCTTAACTACAGAGACGTCTATGCTTCATTCTCCTGTAGTTGCAGAGGTTTCTTCCTCTTTCTATGCTGAAACACCTGTCCAAAGTTTACTGCCTATCCACTTGTATAATCAGCAATCTGTCCTTCTCATGAGGAAGATGGGTTACGACTTTCAAAAGGCAGAAGGTTTGAATTATGATAAAGGAATACGTCTTCCTTTACAAATTCAAAATCAAAATTCCACTGCTGGATTGGGTTCTAAAGTTCCTCGTAATAACCCTCACAAGAAGAAGGCTAAGGGAAGAAAGACTAAATCCTGTAATATGGTACTTTCTTATCCTGAGTCTGAAGAAGAAACTTTTGCTGGTACAAGATCTGGAAAAGAGTACCACAAAGACTATGAGAGATCCTCCAAAGAAGCAGAAGATGTAGTGGAAACTCTACCAGTTCAACCTTCTCATGTTCCTGTTAAACCGTCTGTGGTTGAAAAGGGGAAGCAGAAGGCAGTACGCTTTGATATCCCATTAAAGTCTGCTTCCAATCAGGGGGTGGTGATGAAGCCTTAAAAGTTTGACATTCTAGCTCAGTTAGCTAATACTTCGGCTAGACTATCTATATTTGAACTGCTTCGCCTTTCCAGAGAAAGCAGAGAGACTTTGAGCGAAGCTTTACTTCAAGCAGATTCATGCTTGGCTCAACTTAAGACTCCTGATAATATACCAGTGTCATGTCCGCAATGTCATAGTATGATGGAAGCAATTCCCAACATCACCTTTACACAAGAGGATATGCTATTGAAACACAATAAGCATGATAGGCCTCTGTGCTACACTGGATATATCGGATCCACTGAAATTGACAGGATTTACATTGATCCTGGGTCTTCAATTAGTATAATTCTTCAGAGTATGCTAAGATCCCTGAGGATTCCTACTAGTGAGCTGACTTACACTAGTACTACGATAGTTGGTTTTAACTCTGGCAAGAGCAAACTACTGGGGAAGATTTATCTGCAGATTCAGATTGGCGATCTTCGAACTATGGTAACTTTCTATGTTATGAACTCGGACGTATCCTACAATATTCTTCTTGGAAGACCGTGGATTCATGAGCACAATATTGTGCCTTCAACTCATCACCAATGTTTCAAGTATGTGGACTCCCAAGGAGTTGTGAAAACTGAGTTTGCTGATATTAATCCGTTCAAGTGTATCGAAGCCTACTTCTCTGATTCAAGGCTTTATAAACAAGAGCAGGTGAAAGATATATCAGACGTGGCTGAAGATCAATCATTATCTGAGGATCAGTCTATTAATGAAGATCTGCCAGAGGAGCAACCTTTGAAGATCATAGTCAAGGGACGAATCTAATCCCAACCTGTCAATGATCAACCTTTGATAATCAAGGTTAAGGGAAGAACTCAAACTTCATCTGAGGGATCAATAAATATTCCTGCTAAGAGCCAAGTTCAACCTGTTATGATCATGGTTAAAGGGCGTACTTCTTGTACGAATGATCCAGAATCACCATTGATTGTCAATCTTGGCAAATCTACGCAAAAGACGGATGATGGTCCACTGTTGATTAATCCGAAGCGTAGCAATCAGATTATAAATGATGTAAATATTGATCATTCTGTACTTTTTGATATCAATGAAGATTTCCTGTTCGAGTATATGGCTGTCAAGTTTATTGAGAGAATGGCTTTATCTTCTGATAATCAAAGTCATCAATATAAAGACAACATATAACCGGAAGAAACTTTATACATTGATCATAAGGAGAATTCTTTTCCTCCTCATGTCGATGTCGGACCTTATGCTCAAAAGTTATTGACATCTTCTCCCTATCTGCTTCCTGTAGCCGCTTCATCACAAGCTTGCGTAAACTTCAGACGTCACGAAGAATCCTATTTCGTGGTCCCATCTGATAAGAAAAACAAGCGTCAAATTGTGTTTGGCTTGGCTAGAAATATCCCTGTTACTCAGACAGATAATCTGAAGGATAAAAATAAAGGAAGAATCCGAATTGACAAATACAGTCAGCAATCTATCAAGATCATCCAGAACATGGGGTATGATTTGAAGACTATGCAAGGTCTCAATCAGGGCAAGGGCAGACGACTACCATTATGTGGTGATCCGTTTTACCAAAAGACTCGTCATGGGTTGGGATATGATCCGTCCCACATGTTTAATGACGATGTATAAGAAGAATTCTCTTCTAGCACTTTGCAATCATCAGATTCGAAAGAAATTCTATTCATCGAATCTGATATGTCTCGTTCCTCATATTGTAAATCTGGGCAAATATTCTCAGTCAATATGGTTCAAGCCGATGATGAATCAGAGCCATTTGAGAATGATCCTTGGGCTCAACAGATGGATACTCAATGAAAACTTCGTTTTGAACAGCGACAGCCACCTACAGAAGATGAGGTTACCCAGATTGATGTTGGAGATGGAATTACGTCCAAACCAATATTCATCAGTAAGAATCTTTCTGAAGATGAAAAGGAAGAGCTGATAAAACTTATCAAAGATTACATTGACATCTTTGCATGGAGTTATGAGGATATGCCAGGGCTAGATCCTAAAGTTGCTACTCATAAACTCAACATTTTGCCTAATGTCAAGCCTGTAAAACAACAGCAACGACGCTTTAGACTATATATGATGGATGCAATTGAAGCAGAAGTCAAAAAGCTGATTACATGTGGCTTTGTTCGTGAAGAACAACACCCAGATTGGGTGGCCAATATTGTTCCTGTTATGAAGAAGAACGGAAAAGTACGAGTTTGTATAGATTACCGAGATCTTAATACGGCTTATCCAAAGGACAAATTTCCACTTCCCATCACTGATGTCATGATAGACAATACATGCGGTTTTGAACGTATGTCTTTCATGGACGGATTCTCAGGATACAATCAGATCAAGATGCATCCAGAAGATGAGAAGCATACATCTTTTCGAACACCCCTTGGGGTTTATTGCTATACGGTTATGCTGTTTGGTCTTAAAAATGCCGGTGCCACATATCAACGGGCTATGAGCAATATCTTTCAAGAACATCTACGAAAAATAGTTGAATGCTACGTATATGACATTGCTGTTAAAAGTCGGTCAAAGAATGATCACATTCAGGACTTGAAGACAGTATTTGAATTGATGCGCCAACATCAATTGAAAATGAACCCTACTAAGTCTTTCTTAGGGGTTTCTAGTGGCAAGTTTCTAGGATTTGTCATTACCTCTCAAGGGCCGTATCGCTTATATCAGAATATTTATATCTAATCTTTCTGGGAGATGTCAACCTTTCTCCCGTCTATTAAAGAAAGGGATATCTTTCATCTGGGATGAAGCGTGTCAAAAAGCCTTCAATGACATTAAGCAATATCTTACAAACCCACCTGTTCTGGTACCTCCAGTGATAGGAAGACCATTTTTGCTATATGTTCGAGCCTTGGATCATTCACTTGGCGCTCTTCTGGCACAGAAAAGTGATATGGGTCATGAACAAGCAATATATTATCTGAGCAAAATGATGGTCGAAGCTGAACACAGATATACTCCTGTGGAAAAGGAATGTCTAGCTTTGGTTTTTGCCGTCCAAAAGATAAGGCATTATGTCACTGGACAGACTATTCATGTCATCTCTAGAATAGATCCCATTCGGGTATTGATGAGAAAATCGAGCATTCTTAATTCCAGGTTAGCTACCTGGGCGATGTTGCTCACTCCTTATGACATGGTTTATGTGCCTCAAAAATCAGTGAAGGGCCAAGCGTTAGCTGATTTCTTAGCTGCTCATCCTATACCTGAAATTTTGAAGTTATATGAAGACATTCGAGACGAAGTAGTGGATTGTAACATGACTTTGAAGGATGATATATGGCAATTATATTTTGATGGAGCATCACGAGTGGGACCTAAAGGCAATATTGTCTCTGGAGTAGGAATTGTCTTGGTTTCTCCTGACAAAATGGTCATAAACCTTGCCTATTCTTTTAATGAGCCATGCTCTAACAATGTAGCAGAATATAATGCTCTATTGATTGGTCTCCAAGTAGCAAAATAATTGGATATTGAATTCTTAGAGGCTTATGGAGATTCTCAATTGATCGTTAATCAAGTTAGAGGGACTTATGAAGTCAGAAATCCTGATCTCATCCCCTATCATCAGGTGGTAGTCGAGTTGGTCCTATCATTCAAAGGATTCTTTATTGAATTTATACCACGTTCTCAGAATGTGGAGGCTGATGCTCTTGCCAGTTTAGCTGCAGACTTGGCTGTCCCAATCCGAAGGCAAAATACAATTACTTTGTTGGACCGAGACTTGTTCTGTTTGAAGAGTAATCTGCATATTGAACAAAGTTATGTTACAGAGGCAAGTTTCCAGTAGAAAGATTGGAGAACTCCATTCATTGATTATGTAGTTCATGAGATTTTGCCTGAAGATCCTAAAGAAGCTGCATCAATTAAGAGACGATCGTTTCGGTTCTATTATGATTCGTCTTTACATATGCTATATCGTCGTTCATATGACGGACTCTTGCTGCGCTGTCTCTCAGAAAGTGAAGCCAAACAAACACTATGTGAGGCTCATGATGGTGTCTGTGGTGCTCATCAATCGGGTCCAAAGTTGCAAGATCGCATTCGAAGAATGGGGTATTATTGGCCCTCTATGATAGCAGATGCTGTAGACTATGCCAGAAGATGTAAAGCATGTCAGATTCATGCTGATTTTATTCATCAGCCGTCTGAATTTCTACATCCTACAGCAGCCTCCTGGCCTTTCGAAGCTTGGGGTATGGACATCATTGGTCCTATTAACCCTCCTTCTGTCAAAGGACATCGGTTTATACTAGCTATAACCGATTACTTTTTGAAGTGGGCAGAAGCAGTTCCCCTTGCTGAAGTGAAAACATCTAATGTAATCAGCTTCATTAAACATCATGTCATTTATCGCTTCGGGATTTCTCGACGAATAATTCATGACAATGGACCATAATTTGCCAGTCAGGCATTTTATCGGTTCTGTGACAAAAATCGAATTCAAAATCTGGCTTCTATAGCTTATAATCCAGCTACTAATGGTTTAGCTGAAGCCTTCAACAAAATGATCATCAAACTTCTCAAAAAGTTCGTCTCTTCTAATAAAAGAGATTGGAATGAGAAGCTTGGAGAATGTTTATGGGCATATCGAACAACGGTCCGGACTCCTACTGGTTTTATACCATTTTTACTGGTTTATGGATGTGAAGCTGTCCTTCCATTGGAAATCCAGATCCCTTCTCTTCGAATTGCTATTGCTAATGAGCTAACTACAGAAAATAATGATCGCTTACGACTCCAAGAACTTGAAGGATTGGACGAGAAGCGTCTTCAAGCACAACAACATATTGAGCTATATCAAGCCCGTATATCTCGAACTTTTAATCGTAAAGTCAAGGAGAGGGTATTTAAAGTTGGCGAGCTTGTATTAGCTGTTCGAAGACCAATGGTGATGACTCACAAAAGCAAAGGGAAATTCCTAGCAAAATGGGAAGGCCCGTAGTAATTGAGTCCGTGTTCTCCAATGGTGCCTATCGGTTGTCAAAACCCAATGGAGATCTACTCATGCTGCCGATCAATGGCAAATTTCTTAAGAAATACTATGTATAAAAAGAGAAGACAGAATAAAAATAAAACTTCTTTTATTATTTTTGTTCAAGATAAAAGATTAAGGACGAGGGCCACTCCCTTCCTTATTGAATACATAGTCAGCCAATGCATAGAAGGCATCGTTTCCTGAACCCATAAATTTTTTACAGATGGTCATCCTCAATGCTTCTTCTTCAGGAGTTTTTCCTGGCTCTACTAAGAAAGCAGAGATGTCTTGGGGTGGCTTGGGCGTAGAAGAACTGTTGTCTACTTCGGTCGGACCCGTCACTATTGGCTCAGCAGGGCATGTCTCAATGACGTCCTCAATGTTCCTGAAGACTTCATTCTTTTGCTGTACATCCTCGGAAGACATTTCCATTAGAGGAGTAGAAATAAGAATGAAATGATTACAAAGAATTCTCACCTATTTATAGAGGAGGATTACTAATGAACTGGTCTCTGAAATTGAAAACGACTTTTCATTTCCGAAAAGACTCGTTCATTCATGTTACCAGGTTCATCCATTTAATTATGGAATTAAATCGTCCTTTATGTTCCCAAGAAATACGTTGATTCGTCCACCGTTTTGACGTATATGCTCACAACATCTGTCTTCTTATTCCCCAGCTACCAAGGTTTGGTTAAGCTGACTTCTTGTCTCTTGGGAGAGAGATTTTAAATCTTCTATCAATTGATTAAAAAGTGGGATTCGTTATTTATCATGTTTTCATAACCTCTGGATAAATGCTAAATCTACCTACTTATCTATCATTTTCCATTTTGACCTCTGCATAGAAATTAATCTAATTTTCTTTTGAGTTCTCACACACTGTCATGTCCATATTACCTCTGATAGTATTGTGTACTCTAAATCAGAAAAGAATGTTTCATTATCTATCATGTACATATTACATCCAGATAGATACAAATCATTGAGCATTGAAGAATTATCATTTCCACTCTCATATCACCATAAAAGTCTATTACATTTCTTAGACTTTTCTTTACAATGGAAATCTTTTATATCTAAGATTTTCATTCTAAACACACAACGATAACCTAATGGAGATCTATTTCTTCTTCGAATCTTCTTTGTCGGATTCGTTGTTGGTGTCAATTCCTTACTGTCCGAGCCCCTGTGGCAACCAGGACAGTAGGAATCAAACTCTGGTCTTCTCTCTCAGAAAAGAGGAGAACCCTAGAGTATGGCAGCCCGAAGGCGTGTTGCTGCCAATACAATTGGTGGATTAGTGGCGGCACCTCAAAGGAGATAGGAATGTATCCAGCATTGGGATACGATTCCTAGTTCTGCCGTGAAAGGAACTCTACTACCCGATTTCTCGGGATAGAGTTGACTCCACCATCCAACTCTCCGTGTATAAAGGCTCTTCCTACCAACAGAGGAAGACCCTTCTATCCCACGAAGAGTTCTGAGTTGTCTAATTTGCGCGTCAAAAGCGCATGAGCTCCCTGATGTTGATGTCAGAAGAACGCTCTTCACAGCGTCAAAGTCACCAATGCCAGTTCTGAAAAAGCTCTTCAGCCAAGCTTCTGCAGAAAACAACGAAGAAAAAGTGTTTTAGACAGAAGTATCATCAGATGCGTATTAAACGCTAACTGAAAACAGATCACAAAGCTTTTTACGCCAGTGATTTAGCAAGGCTTTTTATGCCAGTGCTTCAGCAAGGTTTTTACGCCAATGCTTCAGCAAGGCTTTTACGTCGGTGATTCAGCGAGGCTTTTCATGCCAGTACTTCAGCAAGGTTTTTACGCCAGTGCTTCAGCAAGGATTTTACGCCAGTGCTTCAGCAAGTTTTTTTATGCTCGTCAAGAATTTACGCTTATGAATAGATGTTTTCAACAAAAAAAATTCGAAGACGGATATTTGCTTACGATCGGACTTACCATTTAAGTTGAATGGTTTGGCTCTAATTGTGGTTGAATCCATGTTTGAAGACTGGGCGTACAAAAGAACACCGTGGGAAGGCTCCGCCATCCTCATTTGTTGGAGAACAACATCACAGAAAGTTATCTTCAGAGGAATGAGTACGAGAATATATGAAACATTCTCGGCTATTTATAAAGGCTGAAGAAACTATTGGGATGAGTCTATTTCGGGGGAAGATCCTATTTAAAGGCTCTCGTAACCACAAGACAGACGCCACGTGTCGGTTTGTTTCTTGGGAATGAACAACCATAGAAGCAGTCAAAATAAGTGTTGAACAGTTCTATCTACCAACAGATGAGATTAATATCAAGATTTTATTTATAAAGGGGGGAGTGGACCCCTACATATAAGAGAGTCGCAATACACGGAATATTATTTTCTTTCTCCTTCGTTGGGTTGACGAAGGGAGGCACCCAATTCGCGCATGTTGCGGATCCCAGAGCGACGCATCAGATTTAAAAATGCTTCTGCATCTCCTGAGCCTTCGTATGCAATTGGGGGACCACCATCAATGCGATTAAAGACGGCAGGAGTTACTCCAAAACACTCTAAAAAGTTGCACGCCCGCTCGAAGTCAAGCCTGGAGCTCGAAGCCTCTTTGTTGGTAATCTCATTCTTCAGCGCCATGACAAAACGAGGATGAATGTCAAGAATAAAGAATTTATCCTTATTTATACAAATCAAAACAACTCTTCATATTCCTCGTTGGAAACTGTTCACTCGGGAAGATAAAGAGACGTTCGAAAAGTTTCGAGAAAGAAATTTATTGTGGCGGTCAAGTGTTGACCGACATTATTTTTCTTGAGAATTAAGCTGACTGTTGGACATCCCCGCTTTTACGCAGATGACGGTTGCGTATCCCAAATTTTACGCTGGCAGATCAAATCTCAACTCTTACGCTTCTGTTCAAAGTGTTTCAAATTTTGGAGATATTTGAAAACTTTGAAGGGGGTCTTGTAGGAGCGTAAAAAGTGCTTCAAAGAAAGAGTCATCTCATTCATAAGTGATCTACTTTATGCCTAGCAGAACGGATAATTTCTTTATGCCCAAGACTAGGCTAATCAATTTACGCCTAAGAAGGCTGATCATTTTACGCTTGGGTCTACACCTATGATTTTACGCCAAGGACAGAGCAGCCACTTTTACGCTGGACAAAGCTGTCAAATCTTGTATTTAATGCAAACTCTGACATGAAGATATTAGTGATGGCATATATCACAAAGGGATTTGTCTTTACACAGAGACCAATGTTGTCGTTTAGTGTGTGGATTGAGCTACTTTACGCTCACACTACGGCTTCTTTTACGCACAAAGATTATATGAGCCTTTACGCTCAACAGTCGACGTGTGCGTAAAGTCTATTTGAGCTACTTTTACGCTCAAGGTTATTTAATAACCACTTTACGCGGGAAGTCTATGTCAAGGCTATTTTATGCCAAATCCACTGCTTTACGCTCAGAGTACATTGGGCTATTTTTACGCCCTATTCTCCTCCACCAGTTTGGAACGTGGTTTGCTTACGTGGCTTTCATGTCACTCTTTTCGAAGAACGTGTGTACATGCATCCTATCCTTACTGAAGTGATGGGACACACGTCAACATATGCAGAGGATGGCTTCGATCATGGGTGGCAGTTATTAGCGTAAAGATGGAACTTTTGCTGAGTTTTTACGCACAAGAGCCCAAGTCTATAAATAGACTTATTTTTCTCATAACAGGAGACAGAAAAAAGACAGAGAGACAGGAGAGAATACAGAGATCAGCACTTCGAGATTTTGATTCTCCAGAGCATTCTTTTTCAATTTTTCTTTCAGAACAGAGAGAAGCAAAGCAGGAAAGCATTCGGCCTCGCCATCAGTGCCCAAGTGCGTCGATACCTTTCTGGTGACTTAGTTCTTCCAAGTTGTTCTACTTCAAGCAGTGATCTTCATCATCATCGTATGGTCCAAGGAACAAAGTGATCATTTACAGATCAGACTTCCATAGCTATACTTTCCCAGAATCAAATTTGTACTTCTTGTACTTTTTCTCGTTTTATTTTCAAAATCCAACTTTTGTTTGGCAATTTTGTTAAGTGAAACACACCTGAGCCTGAGAGATGCGTCAAAACTCCGAATCAAGATAACCTTCATGACGTTGCGCAGATATAGCAACAAAATCATCAAAGCACTGATAGAAAGCCGGATCAAATCCTGGGGCAGGGGCTGGAGCAGGAGCAGCATCAGGAACCTCAGCGTCAGCAGCTGGAGCAGGCTGAGCTCCAGGAGGCAGAGGTAGAGCAGGAAATCGGCGGGATCTGGTAAGCTCGATAGGAGTGGAGGAGAATGCACAAGTTTGAAGATCAATCTCAAAACGACGAAAGATAGACGCCAAGTCCATAGGATATACCAGATTCCTTCCTGCATTTCTGTAGTTCAGCATCCAGGACATCATGGTCTTTGGGATAGAGAATGGAATACCAAAATGAATGTGGTATAAAGCAGAGAGTTCCAAGAAGGTCACTTCATATGTGGATCCTTTCTTTGGAAGGAGTACAGAAATAATCATGCAATAAAGTTCATAAAAAGATTGGTTCAAATGCTTTGAATAAACCCTACGAAGAACAGGGTTTGGATGACAAATAAGTTCCCTGAAAGAGGCAAGGGTCACATCAGCAGGGAATTAGACATGGGTAATGTCAACTAATGCTTCACCAAGATCAGGAACATGGAAAAATTCACTAATATCGGTAGCACTGAATTCTAATTCTTGCCCAACAACGCAAGAATAGAAGTTTCCGTTAGATTTTACTTGCAAGTTGCAGTAAAACATTCGGACAGCATTGTCAAAAATATTTTCTGCTACCTCGAAAAAATCTCGGTAGCCTAAGTGGTCAAAAGTAGGAGCATATTCAGAAAATATGGTAAAGTTAACAAAAGCTCCATTGCAAATCTTACGGCCAGAAAAAGAATCAAACCAAAGATCAGAAAACTCTTTGTCCGGAAACAAAGTAGAATCATAGTCTTCTACATCTATTGGTCGTGCTGGACTGAATAGACTAGCTGGTGTATAATCAGAAGAGGAGGAGGCACCTTGGGAAGATGATCCTCTATGACGTTTAGGAGCCATGGAGAAGTAATACCTTTTTGAGAAAGGAGGAAGATGAGAATGTTGAAACGCCCACCAGATCTCTTAGATTCCTTGCTAGGATGGAGGAGGAAGAGTTTTTAGGGAGGAAGGAGATGTTTCCACGGGTTGGTGTGTGGAAAAGATGGTTGAAAGAGTTGAATTTATAGAGTTTAGGGCCGGCTGTTCGGTTCTGGAAATTAATACAGTGCCGACCGAACTCGGTCCGAATTCGGTCCGAACTCGGTCAGAGTTCGGCCCGAGTTCGGTCACTTGTATTCCCGAGACAATAAATGCAGTTCTGGTTGGTTAAAAGTAACTTTATGACTTTTGACTCTAGTATTTAATAACGTACTCTATTTATGGGTTAACTGTAGGGGTTGTCCCAGCTAACGGAGGTTCACCGGGAAACTCTTAAGTACCGCTTCGCTTCGACCATAGTCGTGGTGACAGACATACCCTTTTTAAGTTTGTAACCAAAAATAATTTTCGTTAAATAAGTTTCAAAGTTGCAAGTCATAAAATTAATTTTAATTACCATATTACATTATGAATCTGAAAATTCAAGTATACCGAGCTCACACCTCATTATGTTAAAACGGTCTTCAGCCAATGGTTTTGTGAACATGTCTGCTAGTTGATGATCTGTGTCAATAAATTCTAAGCAGATATCCCCGTGTTGTTGATGATCACGAAGAAAATGATGTCTTATCTCTATGTGCTTTGTGCGTGAATGACAGATAGGGTTCTTAGTCAGATTAATAGTGCTAGTGTTGTCACAATAAATTGGAACTTTAGTGTAGTGCAGATTGTAGTCCTCTAAGGTTTGCTTCATCCACAAAATCTGAGCACAACAACGTCCTGCGGCGATATACTCAGCCTCAGTTGTTGATAATGCTACTAAATTTTGTTTCTTGCTAAACCAAGAGACTAAGGCCTTTCCTAGGAAATGACATGTGCCGCTGGTACTTTTACGGTCCACTTTGCATCCTGCAAAATTCGCATCCGAGTAACCTATCAGGTCAAAGGATTTGGTTTTAGGATACCATAAGCCGACTGTAGAAGTTCCTTTAAGATATCGAAAGATACGCTTACCGGCACTAAGATGTGATTCCTTAGGATTTGCCTGATAACGTGCACAAATGCAAACACTAAACATAATATCAGGACAACTAGCAGTTAAATATAATAAACTACCAATCATACCTCGATACTTACGCTGATCGACAGGTTTGCCACTTTTATCAGCATCAAGCTTTATAGATGTAGCCATAGGAGTCTCGATTGGCTTTACATTCTCGAAGTCATACTTTTTCAGTATGTCCTTCGTGTACTTAGCTTGGTTGATGAATGTTCCTTTTGAGTGCTGTTTGATTTGAAGTCCTAGGAAGAAGTTTAGCTCTCCCATCATACTCATGTAAAATTCACTCTGCATATACTTAGCAAAATCTTGACAGAGTTTTACGTTAGTAGAACCGAATATTATGTCATCTACATAAATTTGCACAAGGAGGATATCATCATTCAAGGATTTTATAAACAAAGTAGTATCAACCTTTCCTTTTGAAAATTCATTATCAAGTAAGAAGGCACTTAGGCGTTCATACCAAGCACGAGGTGCTTGTTTGAGTCCATAAAGGGCTTTCTTAAGCTTGAAGACGTGATCAGGTTTTTAAAAATCTTCAAAACCAGGGGGTTGTTTCACAAAAACTTTCTCTTTTAAAAATCCATTTAAAAATGCGCTTTTTACGTCCATTTGAAATAATTTAAAATCATTATAACATGCAAATGCACAAAACATGCGGATGGCTTCTAGTCTAGCAACAGGAGCATAGGTCTCATCATAATCAATTCCTTCTTCTTGATTATAACCTTGTGCCACTAGACGTGCTTTGTTGCGTAGAACTTGTCCATCTTCACTGAGTTTATTTCGGAACACCCATTTGGTACCAATTATCGATTGACCAATAGGTTTAGGAACGAGTTCCCAAACTTGGTTTCTCTCAAATTGATTTAGTTCCTCTTGCATGGCATGAATCCAAAACTCATCAGTAAAAGCATCATCTAAATTCTTAGGTTCTATTTGAGAAATGAATGCTACATTTGCTGCTATATCAGAATCTTTAAGAGATGAACGTGTACTTACACCTTTAGATACATCACCTATGATGAGTGTTTTTGGATGATCTGGCATGAATTTTAATGATTCAAACTTTTGGGTCAGATCTTTCACAAAACTCTTCTCAGTCCTTACATTTTTGGTCAGATCTTTCACAGAACTCTTCTCAGTCCTTGCATGTGTATCTTCATCATCACTGTCGCTAGATCTGTGACTATTTAACTCATCAAAAGTAACATTAATAGTTTCTTCAACAATCATAGATCTTTTATTGAAAATTCTATATCCCTTACTCTTAGCAGCATATCCGAAAAATATCCCGTCATCTGCTTTGGAGTCGAACTTTCCCAAGTTATCCTTGGTGTTCAGGATAAAACAGTGACATCCAAAAACTTTAAAGTAAGAAATGTTTGGAATTCTTCCAAACCAAAGATCATATGGTATTTTCTTCGAGATTGGTCGAATTAACACTCTATTCAAAAGATGACAGGCTGTACTAACAGCTTCTGCCCAAAAATATTTAGGAAGATTATACTGATTCAGTATGACTCTAGCCATTTTGCTTAGAGTACAATTCTTCCGCTCCACAACACCATTCTGTTGGAGAGTTCTAGGATAAGAAAATTCGTGGTAATATCCACTATCATCACAAAACTTTTTGAAATCAAAATTTTCGAATTCGCCACCATGATCACTTCGGATACGAGTAATCATGAAGCCTTTTTCATTTTGTACCTTTTTGCAAAATATTGTTTGATAAGAAATAAACCCAAGTAAAACGAGAGAAATCATCAACAAGAACAAAAGCGTAGAGCTTACCGCCAAGACTAGCGACTCTACAAGGACCAAATAAATCTATGTGAATTAACTGCAAAGGTCTAGAAGTACTTACAGCATTGATGGATTTAAAAGTAGACCTATGTGCTTTGTTCTTTTCACAGTCTGCACATACCATATCTCTCTTGAATGGAATCTCAGGGAGTCCTCTTACCAACTTCTTTGTACTTAGTCGTGAGATAGTATCCATGTTTGCATGTCCTAGTCTCATGTGCCATAGCCAGCTTTCATCTTGATTGGCTACTAGGCACCTACCTACATTATTAGTATTCTCCAGAAAGAAAACATAAATATTGTCTTCTCTAATCCCTTTATATATGGGATCACCAGATGACATATCATATATGGTACATTTATCTTTCACAAAATTGATACCATAACCATTATCTGCCAAATGACTTATGCTTAATAGGTTATGTTTCAATTCTGTTGCTAGACAAACATCCTTTATTACTGGATAGTGAGAAATACCTACAGTACCATTACCAATTATATCACCTCTCAAATTATTTTCGAAGGAGACATATCCTTCTTTCTTCATCGATAGCGTAGCGAACAAAGATGCATCACCGGTCATGTGTCGCGAACATCCGCTATCGAGGATCCATTTGCTTCTAGCATGAGAGGGTTGGGGGTCCACCTACAAGACAAGTAGATGAATCCTTTGGTACCCATTTTCTGAAGGGTCCATTCTGATTAGCTTTAGGTCTCCAGATTAAAGTGTGATTGTCAACAAGCTTTCTTGTAAAACAATACTGTGATATGTGTCCGTGCGTACCACAATAAGTGCAAGTCAGTTTAGAACCAGATGTGGTTGAAACTGTGTTTACATGCTTGTTTGGTTTGGAGAACCTATAAGTGAAAGCATGATGATATTCGTGTTTCTTCTATGCTTTCTTATTTTTAGTCCTCTTGGGTGTATGCTTAGCATTAGGACTAAATTTAGGCTGTGTCACAGGTATTGACTGTTTGCCTAACTTGATTTCTAACTTTTTAGAAATTACAATAGACTCTTCATATCTAGCAGTCATATCTGAGAGTCTTTGTTCTGTTACTAGGTGCTTCTTCTTCTCTATGTCATATAGTTCTTGCATCTTGACATAGTCTCTTTCTTTCTTTTCAATTTTGAGGATAGCCTCATGATAGTCTACCTTGAGTTTGGCTATCTCTTCCGTGTTACCGGTAGTAGACGTCTCTCTAATATCTTCAATAAGATTGGACAGTCTAGCTAACTCGGTTGTGTATGCCTTAATCTCTTTTCGAGATTGCTTATACTTGTCGAGCACAGTTTTGTGATCTTCAAGTAATTCGCTAAAGGCATTTTCTAATTCATCGAAAGTAAAATCATCATAGAGAGGGTTTGAAGATACCTTATCAAATGACATAAGACAGACATTTGCATTGCCGCAGGGTCTATCCTCTTCTTCTGTATCACTGGCATCACTTTCACGTCAGATACTTGTGTTGGCATACTTTCGACCAGATGTTGCTTTTCTGCTTGATCTGTCATATGGACTGCTTTTCTTTGAAGTTGGACAGTCCTTCTTCATGTGCCCCGTCTTCTTGCATCCAAAGCAAATAATTTCATCTTTATTGCTTTCTTGGACATCTCTCTTCCTTCTGTTTGATTTCTCAAACTTTAAGAATTTTTGGAAGTTCTTCACAAGTAGGGCCTGTTCATCACCACTTGATAATTCTTCATCAGAGTCATTGCATGTTGATTTTCTTGCTTGAGCTTTGAAAGCAATAGATTTTTCTTTTGGTGTTGCTTCTTCAAACTCTTGCAAATCAAGTTCATAGGTCATCAGCTTCCCCATCAGTATTTCCAAGGACATAGTGGTGAGATCGTTTCCTTCAATAATTGCTATGGCTTTTGGATTCCAGTTCTTGGTTAGAGCCTGCAGTACTTTTCTGATCTTCTCATGATTGCTGTAATTCTTGCCAAGAGATTGCAGAGGATTAGTTATATCAAGAAAATGAGTAAACATCTGTGTAATTTACTCATCGGGTTTCATCTTGAAAGATTCATATTCCTGTGTCACTCTACTAATTTTAGATTCCTTCACTTGGGAAGTACCTTCATGAGTTACCTCAAGAAGTTTCCAAATTTCGTGAGACGTCTTACAGGTTGAAACTCTGTTGAACTCCGTTTTGTCAATTGCACAGAATAGTGCATTGATGGCACGAGCATCTAGACTAGCCTTAGCTTTTTCAGCTTCAGTTTATTTGTCATGAGGCTTGTCTACAAGCTGGCCTACAACCACTGTGGGTGCTGGTTTCTTATAACCATCAATGACTATAGACCAAAGATCAAAGTCAAGAGATTTTAAGAAGAAAGTCATTCGTATTTTCCAATAGGTATAATTTGTTCCATCAAATAGGGGAGGTCTATTTGTAGATTGCCCTTCACCGTTGAATATTGATTTCACGGCTGCCATATATATTCTCTGAAGTTTGTTATATAAAAATATAACATGCTCTGATACCAATTGTAGGACCGTTGAGCACCTCTAGAGGGGGGTGAATAGAGTGTGTATGTGCAGCGGAAAATAATCACCAATTAAAACTTTAAACTATGGCAGTGAAATAAGAGACAGTAAATATAATACAGCACGAGATAGAGAATTCAAACTCAGCGACACAGCGATATATACTGGTATCCCTATGAGAGGACAAATCCAGTCTCGAGTACTCTTGCTCGATGTTAATCCACTATGGCGCAAGCTTTAACTAAGAGCTTGCAGTCTCTTACAACACCGTGCTTGGTGACAAGTGCACGACCGACTTCACAACACAGTGCTTGGTGACGAGCGCACGACCAGCTCCACAACAAGAAAAGTTGCTGAACTTGGAACGACCTCTTTACAACTCTTGGAATACCAAAAGACTCTAAATCAACTATGATATTACTGGCTTTTGGCTAAGAGGTGTATAGGTATGATTTGAAAATCTTGGATCGTTTGAAAACACTCGAATAGTAGAGAAGATAAGATGAAGAGTGAATGAATGATTTGAAATGAAAAGTTCTTCTCTATTTATAGGTGTTTTCTGGGACCGAACTCTGACAGAGTTCGGGCAGAGTTCGGATGCAGATATCTTGCAAAGAGACGTTGCTCGCAGATTTGGAGGCAACAAAAGTTTGAATACAAACTGACCGAACTCGGACAGAGTTCGGTCCGAACTCGGGCCGAACTCGGTTATGAGTTCTGTTAGGAGATTTTCGAAATATTTTATCAAAAATTATTTTCAAAGATATTTTGGAATATTTTGTAAAGTGATGTATGAGTGGTAATGGGTAGGCTTTTTAGAATGTGGACTGAGATAACCCTAAGCCAGTATTACCAAAACTGATTTTACAAAATAAATCCTAGACTCAATAAAATGTAAAATACAGAATAAAATATAAAATGAGTCATCTTCAGATTTGATGATGTTGATGCTTCGTTGATGCAGTACAACGTCCGTTGAAATTGATTTCATATATCCTGAAATGATTAGCAGCAGTTTGTATATTTTGTGTATTGACTTAAGTGTATGTTGATTATCGAAATCGGGTGTGACCATGGAATGGGCCAACAACTACCTCTGTATCTTTATAGCCCCCAATCTAAATATTTTATGCAGAAACAGGGGTATGATCTGGAGACGACGCCAGGTTTGAACTACGGTACTGGACGACGATTACCTTTGAAGCCACCGGTCCCGGCTGGCAAACCACGGGACTACTATAGCAAAACTCGGTGTGGATTAGGGTATATTATACCTACGACGACCCCTGAAAGTTCAGATAAAGAATGTGACTGGCATTCACATTCGACCGGGTCACCAACTTCTGACTCTGATACCAGTATCGGAGATGTATTCAGACAAGTCCTGTCAGTCAATATGGCATTCGCCGACGCTTATGAAGAAGACGAAGACATCCCTGAAATCCTTGAGCTAGAGCCGTGGTCCCAACAGTTGGATGCACAATGGGAAAAGCGGTTCAAATAGAGAGAACCTTCTACAGAAGATGAGGTCATACAAGTGGACCTCGGCAGCGAATCTTCTCCAAAACTGATCTTCGTCAGTAAAAGCCTAACAGACGAAGAGCGAGAATCGCTACTGGAACTTGTCAAAGAATACATTGATGTGTTCGCCTGGAGCTATGAAGACATGCCGGGGTTAAATCCCGATATTGCTCTTCACAAGCTCAACATTCGGTCGGACGCAAAGCCAGTCAAGCAACAACAGCGACGCTTCCGCTTAGGCATCATGGATGCGATGGAAATCGAAGTCAACAAACTGATAGCCAGCGGCTTCATTCGTGAGGAACAACATCCGGATTGGATCGCCAACATAGTACCCGTCCTCAAGAAAAATGGAAAGATTCGAATCAGCATCGACTTCCGTAATCTGAACGAGGCATCCCCCAAAGATGAATTCCCGCTCCCTACCACGGACATCATGATTGAAAATACCTGCGGCTTTGAACGTATGTCATTCATGGATGGCTTCTCGGGGTATAACCAAATCAAGATGTCTCCTGACGACGAAAAGCACACATCATTCCGAACACCGATTGGCACATACTGCTACACAGTTATGCCTTTCGGTTTAAAGAATACTGGCACCACATATCAAAGAGCCATGAGTATCATCTTCAGAGACCACTTACGCAAGACGGTGGAGTGCTACGTTGATGACATCGCCGTCAAGAGTCACTGTAAGGGAGACCATCTGCATGACCTGAGGACGATATTCGACCTGATACGAGCGCACAATTTAAAAATGAACCCTACGAAGTCCTTTCTGGGTGTATCTAGCGAGAAGTTCTTGGGCTTCATCATCACCGCCCAGGGTATCCATGTAGACCCTGAGAAGACAAAGGCAATCATGGAGATGGGTCCCCCGAGAAATCTCCGCGAACTCAAAGGCCTCCAAGGGAGGCTAGCTTACATTAGAAGGTTCATTTCTAACCTCTTCGGGCGATACCGACCATTCACCCACCTCATGAAGAAAGGCGTCTCATTCGTATGGGACGAAGAATGTCAGCAGGCCTTCGACAGCATCAAAGAATATTTGTCGAACCCTCCGGTCCTGGTGGCCCCGGTTGCTGGAAAACCATTCCTGCTCTACGTACGAGCAATGGAGCACTCCCTCGGAGCTCTGTTGGCACAAAACAACGATGCAGGCCATGAGCAAGCCATATATTACCTCAGTCGAATGATGATCAGGCCAGAGCACCGATACACCGCAGCGGAGAAGGAATGCCTTACCCTAGTGTTTGCCATTCAGAAGACGCGGTACTATGTCACTGGACAAACAATACATGTGATCTCACGAGTCAGCCCTCTCAGGGTCCTCATGACTAAACCAGGGGCACTCAGCTCTCGTCTCGCTACATGGGCAATATTGTTACCCCCTTATCATATGATCTACGTCCCACAAAAGGCGGTCAAAGGCCAAGCCCTGGCGAACTTTTTGGCAGCCCACCCAGGCTCGGAGTCTTCTAGGATATATAATGAAATCCCAGATGAGGTTGTCGACTCGCATACAACCTCTCACGATGATATATGGCGAATGTTCTTCGACGGTGCTTCGAAAACTGGACCCAAGGGCAACATCGTCGTCGGGGTTGGGGTGGTGCTAGTCTCCCCTTCCGGATTGGTGATTAACCACGCTTACTCCCTTACGGAACCCTGCTCTAACAATGTGGCCGAGTACAATGCTTTGGTCATTGGCCTCCAACTTGCAAAGGAGCTGGGGGTAGAATACCTCGAAGCATACGGCGATTCTCAGTTAATCGTCAATCAGATCCGGGGATCATACGAAGTCCTCCACGAAGACATGATCCCCTATCACCAAATAGCAATCAACATTATCTTATCGTTCGAGGGGTTCTTCATCGAGTACGTTCCCAGACTCCGAAATATCGAAGCCGATGCCTTAGCAGGTCTGGCCACTTCCCTAGCAGTGCCAAATCATACTCATCAATCGATGGACGTGATAGGCCACGAACTGGTCTGCCCCAAGAACATCGTTCAATTCGTGGCGAGTTATTCCGCTCAGACGATCGATGATGTCCCAGATTGGAGATAACTATTCATTGACTTCGTCGTCTACGACATCCTGCCCGAGAACCCAAAGGAGGCCACCTCCATCAAACGACGTTCCCTCAGATTCTTCTACGATACAGAGACAAAAATGCTGTATCGCCGATCCTATGATGGAGTATTGCTTCGATGTCTGTCGAACGCAGAAGCCAAAGAAGCCGTACGAGAAGCTCCTGACGGTGTCTGCAGGGCCCATCAGCCTGTCCTAAATTGTAAGACCGTCTCCGCCGAATGGTCTACTACTGGCCCACGATGGTGGCAGATGCGATAGACTATGCGGTAAAATGCAAAGCCTGCCAAGTCTACGTGGACTTCATTCACCGGCCATCCGAATTTCTACATCCAACAGTGGCATCCTGGCCTTCGAAGTATGGGGGATGGACATCATCGGTCCGATTACTCCACCTTCCTTCCGTGGACATCACTTTAAACTTGCGATCACGGATTATTTCTCCAAATGGGCAGAAGCTGTGCCACTTGCAGAAGTCAAAATCTCAAACGTGATCAGCTTCCTCAAGCATCACGTCATCTATCGCTTTGGACTGTCCCGGAGGATCATTCATGATAATGGTCCGCATTTTGCAAGCTACGCCTTTTATCGGTTCTGCGACAAACATCGCATACAGAATATTGCTTCGACACCGTACAACCCGGCAGCGAACGGGTTGGCAGAGGCATTCAACAAAACAATCATCAAACTCCTCAAAAAATTTGTCTCTTCCAACAAACGCGACTGGAACGAGAAGCTCGATAAATGTTTATGGTCGTACCATACTACAGTCCGAACAGCTACCGGGAACACACCATTCTTCCTGGTATACGGGAGTGAGGCAGTTCTCCCATTAGAGACTCAAATACCCTCACTCTGCGTCGCCCTCACTTATCAATTGACGACGGATGATAACTACCGACGCCGACTACAAGAGTTGGAGGCCTTAGATGAAAAGCGCCTCCTAGCTCAGCAAAGGATCGAACTATACCAAGCACGCATCTCTGGAGCCTTCAACAAAAAGGTTAAAATCAGAACATTCCAAGTGGGCGATCTTGTTCTGGCAGTCCGGAGGTTGATGGTCATGACTCACAAGACCGCCGGCAAGTTCCAGCCAAAATAGGAAGGTCCATTTATCATCGAGGCCGTATTCTCCAACGGTGCTTACCGCCTCGCCAAGTAAAATGGAGACTTGCTCATGTTGCCCGTCAACGACAAGTTCCTGAAGAAATATTATGTCTAAACGACATTCTCCAGATCAATGAGTCACGTACCCGCTGGTACCGCTGAACTCACTCTCATAATTTTCTAGATTTTTGAGTCACGTACCCGCTGGTACCGCTGAACTTACGCTCACCATTCTCCAGATTTTTCGAGTCACGTACCCGCTGGTACCGCTGAACTCACCCTTATAATTTTCCAGATTTTCGAGTCATGTACCCGCTGGTACCGCTGAACTCACGCTCACCATTCTTCAGATTTTTGAGTCATGTACCCGCTGGTACCGCTGAACTCACACTCAACATCCCAGATTATCGAGTCATGTACCCGCTGGTGCCACTGAACTCACACTTTCACAATATTGAGTCATGTACCCGCTGGTGCCTCTGAACTCACATCACAGTCACTCTTTCAGATAGTTAGTCATGTATGATCATGCCCCTGAACTTTCCTCCTGGAAGAGATCCTCCCTCATGATCCACTACCCGCACTCCCAGTGCACAAAAAGGGTAATCGATCCACAAATTGCTAAAACGGCCATGTCCTCATTACCTCTGAGTTGTTTTACTTCCGCCAAAAATAAACCACCCCCTACATAGAACTTCCATGTCCTTATTACCTCTGAGTCGTTCTATGTACCCCCTCTTCATTGAGCCCACTCCTGCCATGTCCTCATTACCTCTGAGTGGGAAGGCTCCGTAGAAGAAACCTTCATACTTGCCATGTCCTCATTACCTCTGAGTAAGTATGTCGATTCCCTTTCAACCTATTATCTGTACCCGCAACCGGGGTACGACAAGGATAATAGGTCCACAAATGTCTTATGTTGACCACAAATATCCTCCGTGAATTCACTCCTGCCATGTCCTCATTACCTCTGAGTAGGAAGATTCCACGATAAAACCCTCATGCTTGCCATGTCCTCATAACCTCTGAGCAAATATGTTGGTTCTATTTCATCCTATTATCCGTATCCTAAGCCAGGGTACGCCAAGGATAATAGGCCCACAAATATCCTCTGCTAAGTTTCTTAGCATAAGCCCACCATCTCATCATGCCCCAGGAGCCCAGCTGCTCTACGGCATCCTTTTTCCCGATACCGAGAGCACCCATGACCACTTTGCCATGGCTGTTCCGGATATCCTAACCAAACTTGTTATCCGTACCTAAAACCAAGGTATGCCATGGATGACGAGTCCACAAACAAGTCCTCCGCGCGGGGCAAACACCACCATCATATCACAGGCACAACAAGCAATACGAATAAAGGGTAGAATGGAAAGTACTCTTTATTTGAAGGAAGAAAAAAAGCATTACATGTTTTGGGACCACGTCCCTCTCAAAAAAAGAAAAGAAAAAGAAAACAGGAACAAAACAAGAAGAAAAGGTCGACTATAGCTCAGCATTACACAACTCCCGGAGCCTGTTTCTCACCAAAGTAGTCTCCCGCTCAAGCCTGTGTTTAGCTCGGCGCTCGGCCTCTTGAGACAATTGCTCTGTGTCATTCAAATACATATACGCCTGCCAGTCGTTCTCTATCTTCTTCAGGGCAATTTCTAGATTGGAAGAAGCCCTACTAAACTTGTCAGCCTCCTGGATGGCAATCCCTTTCTCAGTACAAGCAGCTTCCAACTCGGACTCCAAGAAGGCCAGCTTTCTTTGGAGCTCGAGGATTTGTTTCCGGGTGTCGGTTACCCCACGGGAGGCAGCCGCTTCCCGGGCCGCACAATCTTCAGTCCGACGGCTCCACTGATCATACAACCGAGTCAAATCCCGGCGGTCCTTCAATATAACCGGCTTGAGCGATTCCCGGGCAGCTATTACCTTTTCCACCGCAGTAACAAGGAAATTGCGCTCTTGGTTTATCGCCGCGGGTAAATCAGCTTGCTGCAGCCTGCGAAACTGGGCCACGAGACGATCAGCCTCTAACAACTTAGGCTCCAGAAGCGCGGCCAGTTCCCCTCCACCAGGGAGTGTCCTAAGGATATTGATCTGGCTACCGGCACATTGACGGGCCAGAGTAAAGGGAGTCCCCCTTTCCACAGCTGCCTCGATCCTCCTCTTCAGGTGGCGGTAGAAACTATCGACCTCATCCCGGGACACTTCATCCAAAACCTCTGTAGAGGATGGCGTCAAAGGGAGGGTGGCAGACAGTACCGAAGGAGTAGCCTCAGAAGTTGCCGCCCCCGCCACCAAGGAAGCAAATTCCGTACGGAAAGATGCTTGAATGGCGGCTAGCTCCTCTTCTGCCGCCCGAAGAGCCTGGATGCTCGGCAGGGCGGAAAGGTTAACCCCCGAAACTATATTCGCAGAAGAGGGAGCAGGAAGCATCGTCCCTTGTCCCAGCTGTACTGCTACCTGGGCTCCCGAACTCGACCCAGATGGAGGCCCCTCAATGCAGGAAGGTTCCGTCAGATCCCCTCCGGTAGGGTCCGCCCCAGCAATGTCCGTCACTAGCAATAAAGGGTTGGGACCTGAACATCCAAAGCAACCATTAATCGACGTAATCTGAAGGATAGGATGACAAAGTACATAGGCTTATTCACAAGTTAAGGTTTGACTTGTATTACCAGGGGAAGAGCATGGAGGCTGCGGTTCGTTCACAGCCGGCGTAGTTTCCCCACCCACAGCTTCTGATCCGAATTCAACTGGTTTCTCTATCACGGCCATCTCTAAAAGGGAGCTAGCCAGGATAGTGTCATCCTGTTGGAGTTCAGATGTCTCAGGGACGGGCGTAGTAAAACCCCCATCCCCCTGAGTTGAGGGCCCAGTAAGGTGGGACTCCTCGACCGCAACCGGAAGAACCCCAGCAGCAATGATAGCAGTGCACACATCACTAACCAAATGGGACAGGACTGGATCAACCTCGATAATCGGGTCCTGAGAAGCGAACTCATCTGACGCCTATAAAGAGCAAAAGAAAAAAACGATCAGGCCATAACATAGAATAAAAAGAAAGGAGGTAGTTGAAACTCAAATCACCTCAGAAACAACGTCAACATCATCAATAAACAGCTTGCGACGTCTTACCGCAGCGTACTTTGTGGAGTAGGTTCGGCCATCAGCGGTAATCACGTGCCTGCTTCGCTTACGCGAAGGGCCATGCACTGCAGATGGTTGATCCTCCACCACCTCGTCAGACCAAGTAGACGGCTGACCCGCTACCCTTTCATCTGGCATAATAGGGGGCTGATTCCCAACTTCCTTGTCCGAAGAATGCGACGAGTCATCGGCATCTTGTTCATCATCCTCCTCGTCCGCCATAGTGGACTCTGAGTCCGGCACAGGAACCCAGTTCGCCCCCCTCTTCCTCTTCTTGGATCCCTCTGGCTTCTCAGCTAAACCAGTGCCAGCAATGAAGCTAGTATTTATATCAAAATCGACAGGAGGCTTGCTCGCTGCGACATGATAAAGGGCCGGTATATACAAAATATCCCCTGTCGTCTTGGCATCGGGGATCGAGAAGCTGGCCCGGGTATGGACCGTTTTGTAATAATGCCAAGCCCGAACGCCATCGAGTACACTGTCCTCAAAGCTCAAGCAAGCGCTAGGACAATCCAGGAACAATTGACTATACCCGAATTGATGGGAAAATCTACTGGGCAGATAAGGCTCCAGGTATACGTTATTTCGGGAACGATATACCAGGTACACAGGGCGGATGTTGCGCAGCCAAAGAAGCATCTTCTCAGATAAAAGTTGGGGAGGATCAACGCCGTCAACATGTACTCCCCTCATTTCTCTAAGGGTAAATTGAGAAAGAGATACAAGGAACTCATGCCCGTCAACTCTCGCCAACGCCCTCCGGCAGGCCGGCATGGTATCATGCTCCCAAGGCTGATGACGGTATCGGAAGAGGAAGGCGTCATCAGCAGTAACATCTTCTTTAGTTCCTGGCCTCATCAACGACCGATAGTGCATTAATAACCACCCCATGAGGTAATGGTATGGAAGTTCTATCCGCTCAAAACCCAGTGTCGTCTCACGAGCAATAACCTTAGATGAAAATGCATGGAGGCCGTGGTGTATACTACACACCATGGCCGGAAGAAGGGCCAGTCTGATTTTGAAAACCAGCTTCACCGCCGGGAGAATAAAGTGACGGCTGATCCTTTCAGTAGAACCCGTCCCTCCCGAGGCTACGTAATTCCGTAGCCATATCAGCAAAAACTCGGCCAAGAGTGCTTTGTCAGACATCTCCAGGGTACCGTAGTGGAAATAACTGAAGGAGTCAGTGCGACTCCCGAACCTGTCATGGGTGGATCTCGACTTTTTGACCTTCAACATCATGTCCTTTACCTCCTCCGGGGTTTGAGGACCTCGAGACGACACCCGACCAGAAGACCCTAATTTGAAGAGATACGCGACCCAGGTCATGGTATGGGGGCGGTCCCTTCAGAGCTATTTTCTTTCTTGATAGCAGTCTGGTGGCAGATGCTATGATGGCACAGCAGTTCTCGGTACACAGCGACGAAACCAAGAAATCGTCGATCCAGGTCGTCGAATTCCTCATTTGTCGGGGTATATACTTCAAAGGCCTCGCCTCCCCACGGCAGCTTAGAAATGGCATGCATCTCATGGAGAGCAAGTCCCAATTCTCCCCCGGGCGCAAAGAAAGTCCCCGTACGCCGGTTATACAGCTCCAGAGGGGCCATGACCAACGATCGGAGAAAGGAAATGAGGAAAGAAAAACGAGACAGCAATAGTTGGAACGAAAGAGGAAGCAAAGAAATCCCTCCGACTAAACCCATCTTTATTTATAAACAAGAGTAAAACGTTTCGGTTCCCGTGCGTACACGAGGATCGACCCAACGATTACCGAGGCAAGCCGCCTAAAATAAAGGCCAAACCCCTGGGATCCCGTACCAAAAAGTGGCCTTTAAGACTGACAGCAAATCAACAGCACTTTTAATACAAAAGATTGCCATACGTGGCAATAATGACGTGGCAAAGAGCTCATACGGCTCAAACGGCCATGTGGCTGAAACAACTCTGCGGATCGAAAGTTCATGCGGCTGAAACTTCCATGCGGCCAAGACATCTATGCGGCTAGAAAGAGCTTCCACACGCCATGCTTCTTATTCAAAGTATTTCAATTTTGTAAATTAAAAACTTTGAAGGGGGTCCTGTAGAAGCATGGAAAATAATAAAGAAAGTGCCATGCGGCCAGGAAACCCCATGCGGCTCAGAAGACCCATGCGGCTCAACGAGTCTATGCGGCTCTGTGATCTCCATGCGGCTCAAAAGAAAAGACACGTGGCTTGCAAACAGTTCTCCCCTCCGCACTGTACTGCATTAATTACTTGGACGGCTGACCACTCTGACGAAGCGACATGCCTGACATAAAGAGGCAATTATGACTCTGTCATAATGACAGAATCCTAGGAAATCAAAGAAAATCTCTGACATAACCCCCCCGAGATCCAAAAAATGCCACGCAGCTGAGACACGTGGACAGCTATATACGGCTCGAGCGGAGACCCCCCTATGCGGCTCAAGCTGAAGTTGTCCTATGCGGCCCAGATCGAGACAGCCCTATGCGGCTCAAGCAGACGCAGCCCTATGCGGCTCACAAGGATCTGCCCTATGCGGCTCACAAGGATCATCTCCATGCGGCTCACTACCCATTGTTTGGTCCAGATTATCATGTGGTTCGAAGATTTGGGGTCCACTCCCCAAGCTGCCCTGACACGTGGCCAAACCTTATGCGGCTCAATCTTTATGCAGCTCAGTGACTCCCAGAACACGTGTCATAAAGCTAATCAATTTTCTAGATTTACCGCAATCAAAGATTGGGTCAAATCCCAATAATCTGGGACACGTGGCAGGAGAATGAATTAAATTTATTCATTCAGATTGGCAGACATCAGCAGATCATCATCGTGGAGATTTGTTCTAATCAGCATTAATTACTGATAGGATTTGGTGCAATCTACACTAAATGGCCCAGATCCATTACACTCAAAATTAATGGCCCAGATTGATCGATCAACAGGCTACCGCCACTTTAAGGGGCAATCATTGTGAACCCTAATGAGGCTCCCCCATTCTTATAAATAGCAGGGTGCCATTCCCTTGCAAGAGACATACGCACACATACATACAGAAAGGAGCACTTTTCAAGATCAGAGAGAGCACCAAAATACTTGGAGAGAGAGAGCGGAGAGAGAGAAAAGAGAGCATTTCTTCAACGCCGAGCAATCTTTTGGAGCCAAGGCTGCATACCGATCGTCCAAGGAGTAAGACAGAGCGGCCGTCGCTTTCCCGAGCCTCTATCGTCACCCCCCAGAATATAAAATAAAAAATTGTACTTAGACTACTGTACCTAGACTTTCGTCCCTAGGCTTTCTTTGTACAAGCGAGTTTGTAACGTGAAGTAAAAGTCCAGCTCTTCGATAATTGTTCTGCTCTTTTATATTTCATGGCAAACAGTCACATCCTTCGGATGGAGAGGCGTAGAAATATTTTGATTTGCGTCATCCAGATTTTGCTGTAGAGCCTAGAAATGTACGTTTGGCGCTATGTTCTGATGGCTTCGCCCCTTTTGGGAAGTCGAGATCTTAATACTCCTGCTGGCCGGTCATTCTTATCCCTTACAATCTGTCACCATGGATGTGTATGAAGACTCCTTATATATTCTTGACAGCTATCATACCGGGTCCTAAAAATCTAATAAAGAACATCGATATATATTTACAGCCGTTGGAGGATGAGCTGAAACAGCTATGGGAGATCGACGTCGCGACCTATGATATTTCCAGGAAACAAAACTTTCAGATGAGAGCTTCACTGATGTGGACAATCAATAATTTTCCCGCATACGATATGCTGTCGGGATGGAGTACTCACGGCACCATGTCTTATACGATATGCATGGAAAATAGTAAGGTGTTCCGCCTTAAGCATGGAGGAAAAACTTCTTTCTTTGATTGTCATCGTCAATTTCTGCCCGCGAGTCATCCTTGGAGAAAGAACAAGGACGCGTTCAGAGCTGAAAAATAATAATTTTCTCATCCGCCTGCCAGATTATCGGGATACGATATTTGGGAAGATATAAAGGACTTGTCCACTGTAATGGAAGATCCATCGCACAATCGTGTCGATGGGTTCGGACAAAGCCATAATTGGACCAAACAGAGTATCTTCTGGGACTTGCCTTATTGGGAAGGTAATCTTATAAGGCATAATCTTGATGTTATGTATATCGAAAAGAATGTGTTCGATAATGTCTTCAATACCGTCATGGATATTAAAGAAAAGACGAAGAACAATCCAAAAGCAAGACAAGACATTGTCGAGATATACAAGCGTCCTTATCTGAACTTGATACAAAAGGGAGCTGGTGGATAATTAACTAAGCTGATAGCACAATACACATTGAGCAAGGAAGATAGATTAATAATCTGCAAGTAGGTATCTACTTTAAGATTTCTCGACGGCTATGTGTCAAATTTGTCTAGATGCGTTGATCTCAATGAACGAAAGCTAACAGGAATGAAAAGTCACGACTGCCATGTGTTTATAGATAGATTACTGCCCATTACTTTGAAAGAGTTATTGCTTTCTGCTGTATGGGTTCCGTTGGCCGAACTATCTACATTCTTCAGGGATATTTGTTTAACTAAGTTGACTGTGCAACACATGGTTGAACTTGAGGAGAAGATTATCTTAACAATTTGTAAGTTGGAGAAAATATTTTCTTCTGGCTTCTTCGACAGCATGGAGCATCTACCGATTCATCTAGCATACGAAGTCCGTATCGGTGCATCTGTTCATTATCGATGGATGTACCCATTTGAAAGGTACATAAAAATCGATATAATTTAAGTTAAATTTCAGTGGGTTTTAAAATTTATTCTTAATTCTTAAGATAATTTGTCTCTCTAGATACCTACACCATCTAAAGAAGAAAGTTGACAACAAGGCTCATATAGAGGCTTCGATATGCGAAGCATATCTTATCGAAGAGGTGTCAAACTTCTGCTCCATTTATTTTGATACTCATGTTAAGACAAATCGAAATAGACCTCAAAGAAATGACGAGGGTATTGAGGATGGAGGTATATTCAATGTAAGGGACAAGCATGTTGGGGCTAGTAAAAAATGGTGGTTGACTGACGACGAGTATGATGCTGCTCACCGATATGTCTTGTTAAACTGTGACATACAAGAAGTGAGAGATTTGGAGAAGTAAGTCAGTACACTTGCACTCGTTATAATCTCTAATTTCATGAAGTATGTGACTACACTTATATATTCTTACTCTGTCTAACAGTGTATTTAGAGATGAAGTTAAAATGAGGACATCCGATATTACCGATGAGGGACTTCAAACAGAGGTTGATTGTACATTTCCGTTATGGTTTCGTAAATACGTAAGTAACTGAGATAATATGTACTGCGGCTACAATTAAAATATAGGCATCTAAAACATTTAAATTATAAATATTTGTTTACAGGTTTTATTGTCACGCCCTGCTCCCGCAGGAGCGATCGTCCTCGCTAAGGCGTGATGTCGCACGGGCCTAGGTGCGCCCGTGCAAGGCTATGTCCAAAAACGGCAGATTTTAGCTAGGCCACAGAGTCGCACAGAGTGTTCCCATTTACAGCAGAAAGTAAATGAACACAAGTTGAAGCGAATTCAAACTCTTTATTGATTTTCAAGAAGTTTACAAGCACCGCTAGGCCAATATTACAAATTGCTCAAGCTCTCTCTCTCTGAAACATAAAAGGCGTGCCAAGTGGCTTACAACATGGAATAATTCATGGCGATGTTCCGATACATTATGTCCTGTATAGGGTGCTTCAGCTTCTTGCAACGTCCCAAGGCCCCGGAGTTGGCTTCGCGCCTTAACACGTTCGATGGAAGCCCCACACCCGCCGGCGTCTCCTGCATCCTGCAAGCAGACTGTGGGGTTATCAGTACATTGTCATGCACTGGTGGGGAGGCTAGCTCGCCCACAATGCTATCATTACCAAACACGTTCCATTTACTTTTGTGCATCTCTATCATTCATTATCTTTCTAATCTGGCCTTAGGATCAATTTCATAGCATATGTCATAACCTATCCCGTGTTGCCAAAATTCAAGTGTCGCATGGAAATACATGTACGACTTATCCATACTTACCGTCCGGCCTTCCCTGTCCAAAGTAAACCAAGTTAGTCAAACAATTCATGTGTAATAACATAACGTGATTCTTGGAAACATTCAATATCATGGGCGTGTCCCTGCCTCAGTTTCTAGCACGTCGTAGGCGTATTCTCTAACTCATTGTACGAAGTATTCATTATCATTTGGTGTGATATATTTCAAGCTGTTCAGTAGGCGATTGTTCATTTAACTTAGACTACTTTGATTTTAATGCAAGGACTTGCACGTGGATCGCCACCAGCAAAGCCTACTTAACTCTATATGTATCGGTCGCTGGCATCACAAGCCATTTTGGATCCTTTTTCCCTTGATATTTCGCAACTATTCAGAGCGTGCGGCTGGTACACGTTGATAGTGTCTTGAAATACCCTGCACTTATGTCCTCCGGGTAGCCAAGCCCCCCAGGCAGCCCGTAAGCCCCCTTTGATTTCTGCCTAGGCCGGCCACGATCCTCCCTTTGATTATGCCGTAAAAATCCCTTATATCTCCCACCTCCCGTATACGAGGGGATTGTCCACGATTATTTCGTATTATTTGTCATTTTAACTTAACGGCTGTCTCCGAGCCATAGGCTAACCCTTAGCCATAATGCGTTATCGACTAGGTTGGCGTCCGTGCAGTACGGGTAGCGAGCCCCGTTGCACGTGCCCGTCATACCTGTCGCTAACCATTCCTTTCCTTCTTATCTTTTATTCATTCTTTCTTTCTTTCACTTGTTTGTTCGTTCATTGATTCATTCATGTATTCATTCTTTCATTCGTTGGCTCATTCATTCACTTATCCATTCATTCTTTCATTCACATATTATGCAACTCCCCATACGGGAGTCGCCTTGGCGACCTATCGGTCCCATAATCTTTCAATGTTGCTATACTCTACTTGGAACGACTATGTTGATAGTCTTTCCGTTTCATTATTGTAATCTATTTATTGTTTCATTGTTAAACGCGTGAGAGACTAGAACGTAAGCTTGTGCCGTAGCACGAGCATGGAGCGCGGTACTAGAGTTCTCATATTTTCTATGTTCCTTTTCATATTCTATACAAGCATACAAGGTGGAATTATTCCCTTAGCTAGGTGCGTTGAGTCATTTATTAGAATGCGCGATGTTATCGCCTAGCGATTCTAGCTATAGTGTCCGTATTGTTATGTGTCCAGGCTAAGCAAAGACGGGTTCATCGGAGCCACCCACCTTAGCGATGTTCGCATCGGTCGAGCGATACTCCGAGCGTGCCTTTTGAAAGTCTAAGTCTGGATTCATCTTGACGGGCCAATGTAAGCCTTGTATCGATTCTTCATCTGTCGATGCCAACTTTTCAGGTCGACGGCTCGTTTGAGTCGTTACACTTGCCGTTTGAATCGGCGTTCCGCTAGGGCAGAGCGGGTCATTACATAATACACCACTCAAAACAAGTCTCGTCCTCGAGACTTCCTGAGTGCAGGTCATCCTACCATTTCTTAACTCATGTCGTCGTGTTTCTTAGACAATTCTATCGAAGGGCTCTATCGTTCGACGACATCGAATTATGCTCGGTTATCCTTCCAAGTTTTATGTTGCATGCGTTCGGTGAATTTTATGGAATGACTGTCCATTCATTTTAGACTTGATGGTACTTATTCAATTATTGTTCATGCGCATCTCAACATCCACTTGCAGTTGCATTCGAGTTCATCATATCACTGCGTGGGGACTGTGCACATATTCAAGGCATCCCCCGAATACGTACATTTCAACCAGGCCAAGCGATTAACGAAGTCGGACAAGCTACTCGTGATAGTTTTGATTTGCCGATCGTTTTACTAACTTCGGTTTAAAACCGAACTTGCGCACATCTTACTATCGTTTATCTTGATCCTCGAGATGATCCGATTCGTTTCTCAAGCGTTCTTGTCTACGAAATCAATATGATTTCTTCTTAGCGGAGTCGACCAAGTCTTAAGCACCTTCCATCCGATTCAAGACTAAGTATTGCACCATCATCGAGTACGTCTTCCTATCAATGATTCAATTTGTCATCCCAACTTACTTGCACATCATCCATTCCTATTATTCATTTTTTTGGGCCAATCTCGTCGTCGTTCACGCATATTCCCTGTACCTCGTCCTACTCTAAGTCTTGCTACCTAAGTCTATCGTCCGTCTAGACGATACTGTAAGGTCAATCGCACAAGTTCAATCACTCGGCATAGGGTCGTCTGCCTATCCGCTAGGTCATCTCACAGGGTCATAGTTGCAAGTTAAGTCCGTGGCTTATCGTGTAAAGCCACTGCACGAAGCTCGCCCCAAATCCTATGGTCAAACCATTTGTTCGTTTGTACGGGAGTTTCTACCCAAGCTCGCGTCACTCAGATTTTTAAACAGTAAGCACGATCACCTATTCGCATCAATGTATTTGTTGCGCATATTCAAATCCATTCAAATCACCCAATCGACATACTTCACATATTCATTCTAACCAATTCATGTATTCGATCACGAGGTCATCCAGCTCGACAATACATTGTGTCCCAATCTCACGCGAGTCCGATTATCCACGGTGGTTCATAAATCACCATGCAACGCTCCCGCGGAATAATCATTCTCATCAGAGCGTAACTCTTATTTGAGTTTAGACTAACTCCTTCTCGATACGTGGATTGGACCTACTCAATCCTCAAGTTCAATCATCAAACACATTGATTCATTCTCGAGTTTACCTTCGCGTCAAACCACAAGTCGAAGCAATCAAATTGCCACACCATCCAAGTTCAATCACTTCCGCTGTATGAATCACCATATCAGCGCTCACGCGGAGTGATCGTCCAAATCCAGCACGACGCATGTGCGAGGCTGGAGTTGCGCTTGCATAAGAAAAGAACGTCAACGTTGTGGTTGTCAACGAAGCAAATCCAAGCATTCTTATTTTCATCAAAGCCAAATCAATTTGACCGTCTGACCGTCATGCGTTCAACGAGAAAATCCTCGAGCCAAGTCTATCTTTTCTTCGACACATTTTTAACATCCCAAGTATATCATCCAACGGAACAATGACATTTGCACGATCGTCATTCACCGAGTCAGAGTACCCCCGAGTTATCGCATATCGATCTTTGATACGCCTCAATACCATCGACGATATGCGTAACCTGACGATCTTTCTTTGCAACCGATTTCGAATCGTACGTTGATGCTGTTGTCCGAGTTGGATATTCCACAATTTCATTTAATATTCAAGATCAAGTTCAACTGCTATTCTTCAAGCTAGTTTCAAGATCGTTGTTCAAACTCAAGTCACAATTCATTTGAATCAATCCGAAATCGTACGCGCGATCCTCTAAGTTTTTTCGATCAAGACCATTCATTTTCATTCATCATTTCGAGTCATTTCCTAGCTCGCGTTGTCCATTGGCAAGTTGTCCAGCGACATCTCGTTTGGGACTTTTGAAGTCACGACCAACTAAGCGTGACACGTTCTAAGGCTTTGCACGATCGCATCGCTTGCCGATATACTCGTACGATCCGTAAATCCTTCAATCTCGCTCGAACAATTTCTATGACGTCCATACACCACTCAGGGTTCGAGCCATACGATCTAGTCATCGACACTCATTCTTATTCTTCTCCGAACCTATCACATACACCACTCGGATTCAAGCCATACGATCTAGTCCTCAATCACGTTCGCGTCATGCACTAAGACATCCTTCAGATTCGTTCGACGAATCTCTAGCGTAATCGCTCACGTCGCCTCGACGTACTAAGTCGTTCGCACTAATCCTCAAAATCCAAGCCAATCATTTCGGGTACGCCTAAGCGTTAACTTGATAGCGTTCCTATTGATATACACTCTAAGTGTATCTCCGTTCCCGACCGAGCGGTACTTGATATCGCTCGCAACTCGATTGCACCAGAAGTCGAGGTGCGCGATACACGGACTAAGTTGTGCCGCATAACCATCTCGTGTGGACTATATTTGAGTTTGCACGCTCATTTTCTAGGTCGACGCGAGACTAGTCAGGCACGCACGCGACATGTTAACTTAGCATGTGTTCTTTATCGAGTCAAGTTTGCGACGTTCGGCACAAAGGCCGTCGCCTATCGATCCCATTCAACCGAGTACTTGTACGAGCTTTTGAAAATATTAGACTTATTGTATGGAACATCCCAAGACACAACGAGAGAGCGCGTACCCATCTTTTGTTTCCAACCGAGCTTTCAAAACTGAGAAAATCGAATGAAGTCCAAGGACGTAAAGCCGTGCTCTGATACCAATCTGTCACGCCCCGCTCCCGCAGGAGCGATCGTCCTCGCTAAGGCGTGATGCCGCACGGGCCTAGGTGCGCCCGTGCAAGGCTATGTCCAGAAACGGCCGATTTTAGCTAGGCCACAGAGTCGCACAGAGTGTTCCCATTTGCAGCGGAAAGTAAATAAACACAAGTTGAAGCGAATTCAAACTCTTTATTGATTTTTAAGAAGTTTACAAGCGGCGCTAGGCCAATATTACAAATCGCTCAAGCTCTCTCTCTCTCTCTGAAACATAAAAGGTGTGCCAAGTGGCTTACAACATGTAATGATTCATGGCGATGTTCCGATACATTATGTCCTGTATAGGGTGCTTCAGCTTCTTGCAACGTCCCAAGGCCCCGGAGTTGGCTCCGCGCCTTAACACGTTCGATGGAAGCCCCGCACCCGCTGGCGTCTCCTGCATCCTACAAGCAGACTGTGGGGTTATCAGTACATTATTATGCACTGGTGGGGAGGCTAGCTCGCCCACAATGCTATCATTACCAAACATGTTCTATTTACTTTTGTGCATCTCTATCATTCATTGTCTTTCTAATCTTGCCTTAGGATCAATTTTATGGCATATGTCATAACCTATCCCGTGTTGCCAAAATTCAAGTGTCGCATAGAAATACATGCACGACTTACCCATACTTACCGTCCGGCCTTCCTTGTCCAAAGTAAACCAAGTTAGTCAAACAATTTATGTGTAATAACATAACGTGATTCTTGGAAACATTCAATATCATGGGCGTGTCCCTGCCTCAGTTTCTAGCGCGTCGTAGGCGTATTCTCTAACTCATTGTACGAAGTATTCATTATCATTTGGTGTGATACATTTCAAGCCGTTCAGTAGGCGATTGTTCATTTAACTTAGACTAATTTGATTTTAATACAAGGACTTGCATGTGGATCGCCACCAGCAAAGCCCACTTAACTCTATATGCATCGGTCGCTGGCATCACAAGCCATTTTGGACCCTTTTTCCCTTGGTATTTTGCAACTATTCAGAGCGTGCAGCTGGTACACGTTGATAGTGTCTTGAAATACCCTGTACTTACGTCCCCCGGGTAGTCAAGCCCCCCCAGGCAGCCCGTAAGCCCCCTTTGATTTCTGCCTAGGCCGGCCACGATCCTCCCTTTAATCATGCCGCGAAAATCCCTTATATCTCCCACCTCCCGTATACGAGGGGATTGTCCACGACCATTTCGTATTATTTGTCATTTTAACTTAACGGATGTCTCCGAGCCGTAGGCTAACCCTTAGCCATAATGCGTTATCGTCTAGGTTGGCGTCCGTGCAGCGCGGGTAGTGAGCCCCGTTGCACGTGCCTGTCATTCCTGTCGCTAACCATTCCTTTCCTTCTTATCTTTTATTCATTTTTTCTTTCTTTCACTTGTTTATTCGTTCATTGATTCATTCACGTATTCATTCTTTCATTCGTTGGCTCATTCATTCACTTATCTATTCATTCTTTCATTCACATATTATGCAACTTCCAGTACGGAAGTCGCCTTGGCGACCCATTGGTCCCATAATCTTTTAATGTTGCTATACTCTACTTGGAATGACTATGTTGATAGTCTTCCCGTTTCATTGTTGTAATCCATTCATCGTTTTATTGTTGAACGCGTAAGGGACTAGAACGTAAGCTTGTGCCGTAGCACGAGCATGGAGTGCGGTGCTAGAGTTCTCATATTTTCTATGTTCCTTTCCATATTCTATACAAGCATGCAAGGTGGGATTATTCCCTTAGCTAGGTGCGTTGAGTCATTTATTAGCATGTACGGTGTTATCGCCTAGTGATTCTAGCTATAGTGTCCGTATTGTTATGTGTCCAGGCTAAGCAAAGACGGGTTCATCGGAGCCACCCACCTTAGCGATGTTCGCATCGGCCGAGCGATACTCCGAGCGCGCCTTTTGAAAGTCTAAGTCTGGATTCATCTTGACGGGCCAATGTAAGCCTTGCATCGATTCTTCATCTGTCGATGCCAACTTTTCGGGTTGACGGCTCGTTTGAGTCGTTGCACTTGCCGTTTGAATCGGCGTTCCGCTAGGGCGGAGCGGGTCATTACATTTATTGCCTGAAACAACACTCACTAATGAGAGTTTTCGTTATCTGGCATTGGGATCGAAGAAGCAAGCAAAGACTTGGCCAGGCTATGTCGTTAATGGCTTCAGGTTTAAGGCAACTCAGAATGCTATAAATGTCGAATTTATCAATGATGGCATCAGTACCAAGGATTCCGGTTTTTGCATAAGAGGCACCATCTATGACGACGAGCCGGACTTTGACTATTATGGAGTGCTTCGGGATATTATAGATTTACAATATACTGTCCCATATGATATACATATTATGATGTTTAAATATGAGTGGTTCGCTACGACACCAAATATCGATTGGAGAATTGATAAACAATTTGGATTTGTCGATATAAATCATCGCAGGAGGTATAGAGGGTCCGATACATTTGCGATAGCAAGTTAGGCTGTTCAAGTCTACTATACAAGCTACCCAAGGCGTCGTAGAGATCGATTTAACTGGTAGACAGTATGCAAGATTAAATAAATACATTCAACGTTGGAGACCCAGCATACCAAGAGGACCAGATCGAAAAGTCCCAATACTTGGGACAACAGTCGGATACAATGGATATTGAAGATATTGTTGAGGAAAATATAGGCGAGAAAGAGGTTGATACACAAGACTTAGCTGTCAACTAGGGGAGAAAGAGGCGTCTTGTCCCAAATATTGAGGCAGAAGAAGAAGAAGAAGAAGAAGAAGAAGAAGAAGAAGAAGAAGAAGAAGAAGAAAAATTTGATGGGGATGAGGATACAGATGAAATCGAGGATGAGGATAAGGATGAGGATGAGGATGAGAATGAGGATGATGATGAAGACATGGCCGAGGACGAGAACGAAGACGATGACGATGATTAGGTTAAATATTGTTATATATTAAAAACACTTTCAATTACGTGAATTAAGTTTGACCTCATAAAAGCAATTACGTGAATTTATGTTTTTTTGTTCGATCATTTACTTATTGTATGATTTTTTTTTGTATATGGCACTCCTAGTCCTTTTCGTCATGGCGGCACTCGTCTCCCTGTTGGTGGTATATATATTTTAGTTTGGTTTTATATTCATTTATACTTCTATATTGTTAATTATATTTATGTGTTCTATTTACAGGTCATGATGGCTGGCCGTGGTCGTGATGCTGGTGGTCGTCGTGCTGGTGGTGGTGGTGGTGGTCGTGGTCATGGTCGTGGTGGTGCTGGTGGTCGTGGTCGCATTCAATCTTCCCGAGATGTGACCCCATCCAGCGAACCCGACCCGGAGAGTACCCCGGGCACAGACTCATCCCGCCGTCGATCGACAACTTTATCGAGGCATGAGTCTCCATCCGCTAGCGGATCCGTTCCGCTAGCGGACCCACCAGCGGATCCACCAGTTACTGCACAGTGGGCCCCAAAGTACCCCCATAATCGATTACATCCGGTTACTGGAGAGTACATGCACGGACCCGCGGATCCTCCGACGGTACCAGAGAGGCCGATAGGTGAGTTCCGACGAGAGCTATGGCCCATGGGGTCCTCGTAAGTAAATTTAAGATAATTGATTAAATTTTTTTTATTTATTCAAGTTAATAATCTAGTCGTTGCTTCTTTGTAGATTTTTTTCGTTTAATATTGCCAGGTCTCTTGGAGAAATTATCAGGACTAACTTCTATGGTCCCTACCTCAACTTTTCATCGGCGCCCCCAAACTTGAAGTACTTCTGGCTCGACGAGTTGAGGGTATATATCTATATCTTGTGGTTAACTATTAAATACTCTTTAATCAACTTTTTTAAAATTATGTGATAATTGAATTTGTATGTTAGACGACGTTCTGGCGGCCCCTCCATCGCGAGGACACGATTCGCATGTCTTACAGAAGCGCTGCCTCGAAGAAGATACGGGATATGATTCATGACCTTAAAATAGGGCAGACGAGGCCGAATTGGATCCGGTAGGACTATTATGAGGAGCTCTTGGATATGATGGATACTCCTGCGTACAAGGAAAAATCGGAGAAGGCGAACCGACGGGCCGCAGGACTTCATACGGGCGGATCAAGGCCCCACACAGCGGCGCTTACAAATCTGGTGAGATACCGTAATTTTATTTCACTATCAAATTCGATACTATTAATATATGGAGTTAATTAAATTCTACAGAAATTTTGTATACAGACCCAACGGGCAGGAAAGGAGGAAAGGGCACCAGAATAGGTCACCATGTACGATGTGTTCCAGCATACGCACAAGAGACGGAAGGACGGGACCTTCGTCGACGATAGGGCCAAGGAGACCGGTGTAAGTACTTATGTTTATGAGATTTACGTTAGAATTAAAAGTATTCGGACTATAACTTAGGTAAACTTAGGATTCACACTATAACTTAGTGAAACATAGGATTTAGATTACAACTTAGGTAAATCTTATAGTATAAACACATTCATTTGATAGGCTGCGTATTATGAGGCCCATAGTCGGGTTCAGTCAACTGCTGCCGAGGATGTCGGTGAAACGACGCCTGTCCGGATGCCCTCTTCTATGGCCTCTTGCAACGACTTGTTCGTAGATACCGTCGGCGACTTTAAGAAAGGGCGCATGTACGGAGTCGGCTCCCTAGGGCCGTTGCACATGGCGACTCAGAGATTTCTACCGACTCCGCTTCCTTCCGTGGCCCCGACAGACGATGATGTGAGGTCGCAGCTTACGCAGCTGTACGAGACAGTGTCGTCCTTGCGGGAGCAAATTGCTACGTACTTTTCGCCTCCGTCTACTGCTGCCGGTCCGTCTGCTGCTGGTGGCGGTCTATCTGCTACTGGTGCCGGTCCGTCGGCTGCTGGTGCCGGTCCTTCTTCCATTGGTCATCTTTCTTTCAACCCTACTGCCCCTCTGGTACCGCCTCCGACTGTGACGACACTCCTTGACCTTATGTCGCCAGAGCAGCTACGTCGACTTCCGGACAGTGTCTTCGACGGATTGCCGCCGTATATAGTGGAGCAGTATTATCGTCGGTCGCAGGAGGGAGTACCACCCCCGGACAATCGAACTCCTCCTGCTCCTTGAAGTATTGTATAAGAATAGTTTTTAAACTTGGAATATTTGTAGAAATTTTGGATTATAACGACGGATATTAGTTTATGATTTCTGGATAATTGGTGTCTATTTTATATTGGTTTAGGTGATGCATATTTGTGATTATATATTGGTCTATGTAATTTTTGGATAATTGGTGTGCATTATATTCTTATGTGATTTATATTGGATTATATATTGGTCTATGTGATATGATTATATATTGGTCTGATGTTCGGATGTTGTGTGAACATAGAAAGCTCTGTAATTTTTTTAAAAAATATCTCAGTTAGCGACGGACTAGTGACGGGTTAGCAACGGATATCATCAGTTACCGACTAAATTTCGACGGATGGTCGATAGCCAGCCGACGGAATACCTTACATAGCGATGACTTTCCGACGGAACATCCGTCGGCAAGGTTCTGGTGGTATAAAAGGTGCACAGAACGGTAGCGATGGACATTCCATCAGGAAGTCGTCGCCATGGTCGACGGATTAGCGACAGACTATCCGTCGCCATGGTTCTGGCAATGTCAAGCATTTCCAGAACCCGGTCGATGGATTATCCGCTACTAGTCCGTCGCTAAGCCGTCCCTAGTTAGCGACGGTGGTCGACGGAATAGCGACGGAACGATACCCTCTGATACACAGTAACGACGGTTTGTCGACGGACTATCCGTCGCTAAGAGTCTTTACAATTCAATACCTAATACTTGAATTTGATGAAAGACCGTCGGTAAGTCGTCGCTAATGCAACGAATAATAACGACGGGAAGCCGTCGCTATTCCGTCGATTGACGACTACGTAGCGACGGATTTTATTAGCGACGAACTGATTGCCGACGGATTTTTTTGACCAATATCCGTCAGTGATCCGTCGCTAATACGGATTAGCGACGGATGGTCGACGGATCTGGCCGTCGCTAAAGCAACATATTTTGGTAGTGAAAAGGCTAAATCAATAGTGAAAGCATTCATAATTTTTGCTCTTGGAAAATTAATTTTCATTGGAGCTAAGCCCCGTAGGGGCTTAGCGACTCGGGCATGGGCTCATGAGGCATTTTATTGGCGCACTTCACAGGTTGTACGAGTGGCACAGTGTGCACATTATGTGGATTATACAGGGTACACGGTGCGTGTGGCACAGTGTGACACAAGTGGTGTAGTGTGCAAGTTGCATGGGTGGCGCAAGTTGCACGCGTTGTGCGCAACTTGACTCAGAACATGTCTGTGTACAATTTGAACGGTTACAGCACGTTCAGGACGGTTTTTTTTACGTCCAGAACGTTATTCTAACTGAGCAGTTACAGTGCGGGCTTATATAAGGCTTTCTTCTCTCTCACAGTGAATACACACAAGAGACAGAAGAACAAAACAAGTATTTTTTAGTAAAAGTTCAGTTCAAAATTCCTTACGAATTCTTACAGAGTTTGAGAGAGAAGAGAAGGCGTTGCACCAGTACTACTTTTGTACAGGAGTCCGTGCACCATCCGAGGAGGCAAAAGAGTAGAGTGTTCCAAAGTTCTCCGTCGAACTTGCTGGTTCCTGGAAGCTGTTCATGTGGGGCGAATTTAGCTTTGAGGAACGGTGATCATTCACACCAGCAGGCTGTTCTTCTATCTATCGCCTGTCATCCACTTTGCTGCTGCTGATATTCGATTGGATACTTTTTTTAGAAGTACTTCTTTTATTTGCTGCTATAAGAAAATATTTTTAGATTTTCGTTATCCAGAATCCTCAAAGGATCTCTGTCAAGCACCTTCTTTGAAGTGTTGCTAGAAATATTATTTTTACAATCATTTTATTTTCTTAATTTTTTATCAAAAATTGTGCCACGGGACTAACAATCTCAAAGCTAAATTAACGAGATAGAAAACTTTCGTGCTTCGCTAATCAATCCTAACTTCTCAAAGTTAGAGCAATTTGATGGTAAGCACTATCAAAGCTGGGAAAAAAGTTTTTTTCAATATTCAGTTCTCTGATATTGATCACGTGTTGTTTGAGGAGGAACCTACTATTCCAGAGACTAGATTTGCAGCCGTAATCTCTGTAGCTATTAAGAACCAGACCAAATGGAGAAGGGACAATAGCATTTGTAGGCTTATGATCCTAAATGCTCTGGAAAATGCCCATGCTAAATCATATTCAAAGAAGACTGTTGCTAGAGAGATTTGGGAGTCTCTGGAGAAACTGTACGAGGATGATAAGAACCGTAGCAAGATATTACTTGTTGAGAAATATCCCAAGTGGTTCTTTGAGGACGAAAAACCAATGTTGTCGCAGGTGAAGGAGTTCTTGAAGCTGCGATAGAAGTTGGAAGACGTGGCAATGCCCTTTCCCGACAAGTTTGTTGTTGGAGGGATTGTTTTGAAGCTCCCTGCTGGGTGGAACAAGTTCTATGCAAACATGTATAGGAAGAAGTTGGAGATCACTCTCGACGATCTCCTGCAGGAAATCTACGTTGAGGACCCGATGAGGGCTCAACTGAAGGTGGACGCACTGTCCAAGCAATTGGGTAACGCCAATCTGGTTGATACCAGGGAACCAAGGGGAAAGCATACGACTTCCCACAGCAAGAAGAAGGACCCTAACAATTTGAACGTGAAGGGAACTTCCTTCAAGCAAAAGAAGGCAAAGTCTCAGATGCCTTGTTTCAAATGTGGCAAGAAGGGCTACTTCAAGAATGAATGCAAAGAAAGACCAAGCAATCAGAGTAAGGAGAGCCTAGCAAGGTATCTATGATCATTGGCATTGTTGCTATAATTGTGCAGGTCGATGCGGTAGTGGCTGACTCTGACTAGTGGGTAGACACTAGAGCCACCTGCCATGTTTGCTCCAGCAAGGAGTGGTTTACCACCTATACACCAACTTCTGAAGTGGTTATGGTGGAGAAACAAGAACAAGCTGAAGTGCTCGGGATCGGGACGGCGGTTTTGAAGCTGACTTCGGAAAAGTCTCTGACGCTTCAAGGTGTGAAGCATGTACCTGCTATCATAAAGAACCTGATCTCGGGAGGCCTACTCTGCAACGCAGGCCTCAAGATGGACATCAATGCTGGCCAGATGGTGATGTCCATAAAGGAAACATATTTCGGAAAAGCTTTTCGTACCGAAAGAATGTTCAAAATTCAACTTATAAATCAGTCCAACGTAATTAATGCAATCACTCCTTCTGTATACTTTTGAGTTGTGGCATAATAGGCTAGGACATGTTCACTGTAAACGAATAAACAGATTGTCTAGTCTAGGACTTATCTCCAAATGTGGGGGTAAGGTAGATAAATATGAAGTTTGTGCTCAAACAAAGATCACAAGGAAACCCTTTACTCGGGTTAAGCGAATTACAGATCTTCTGGAGTTGGTACACACTGATATCTATGACTTCAAACAATTCTCTACAAAGGCCTAGATGAAGTATTTCATAACCTTCATCGATGAATTCTCAAAGTATGCGTTCGTCTACTTTCTAAAGGCTAAAGATGAATCATTCGAGAAGTTCAAGGAGTTCAGGACCGAAGCTGAGTGGTAGACTGGACAACAACTTAAGAGAATAAGAAGTAATCGAGGTGGAGAGTACATGTCTCATGAATTCACATTATTATACAAAGAACATGGAATTGTCAATAAGACTACGGCTCCATACTCT